>WAAF01005034.1:604917-676618 GCA_013400475.1 Tricholaema leucomelas | reverse complement strand
TACCCCCAGGGCCCTTTCTTCCTGGCTGCTCTCAGCCACTCTTTCCCCAGCCTGTAGTGCTGCTTGGGGAAACATCTCCTTCAAACAAGTGGTGACTTGGCAGTAGCTGAGTATCTTGTGTTGATCTCTGCTGATGCAGCTACTAAAGCAGGTTGCCTTTGTACCATCCACACTCACACTGTGCAAAGTATAGCTAGGAAAATGTTATTTAGTGTGTGTGGTGTGTGCCAGCTGGGAATTCTGCTTTGTGGGTTTAGCCAGCCTCTAGCTTTGATCATCACCCAACCCATCCTCTTTCATGAAACAAAACAAACCCTTCTAATTAGTTGGTTGTTACAATCAGCGACCATCAGCTGTGGAAGACTAATTAACCTTAGTAGGGAAGCATAATGTAAGGGAGTTTGTTCATTTGTTTCATTCATTAAGAAGTCAAGTTTAAAAAGTTGGAAACACCAATAAAGAACCAAACCTGCTCCTGCAGTCTAGTCTCTTGCCTCGCTCAAAAGACAGCTCTACAGATAGAAACAGAGGAAACTTTTGTGTCCTCTGCTTTTTTCTTCCTCTGCTTCAAAAATCCTTCCTTTGTACCTTATTGGCATTTAAATTGATGGTCCTCGTTGAACAGAAAGGACATTTTGTAGTTGGGTTGTATAAATTAGCCTGTCCATTCCTCACTGCTGTAGCGCTGTGTGCCATTATTCTGCCTTTAAATCTCTCTCAAGTGCTTTGGCAGGTTTTTCTACTCCTAACTAATCCAGTTTACCTGAAGCCCAGCACTGCCAAATTGAATTACACTGTGGTCACTCCTGCTTAGCTCCTCATCCATAGTGAATTTCTTGAGCTCCTATGTTTTATCTGTCTATAATTTTTTTTCATTTGCAACAACAATTTTGCTTAGCAAAGAAAGGGCTCAGAAGTCAGAAGGGTTTTTTAATTAGCTGCTTTGTTAGCTCAGAAGATGGTTGCTTCGTTTCGAACCAGCTGCCTCTGTAACTGAGGTTNCCCCTCAGGTAGCTGTAGACAGCAATAAGGTCTGCCCTGAGCCTCCTCTTCTCCAGGCTAAACAATCCCAGCTCCCTCAGCCTCTCCTCGTAGGGCTGTGCTCGAGGCCTCTCCCCAGCCTCGTTGCCCTTCTCTGGACACATTCAAGCATCTCAATGTCCCTCTTAAACTGGGGGGCCCAGAACTGGACACTGTGGGTCTCCTGTCAGAGACTCACAGTCTGTGTTCTGATGAAGCACAGTGAGAGCTATTCACCTCCTGCTGACAGCACACCAGCTGAAATGGAAACCCAGCCCTCTGCACAGCTGGGCAGGGAGGATCCCCATCACTCACACCTCAGGATCACAATCAAAACAAGACTGTCTGTAGAGCATTGGTCAGAAGACACAAGCTGGAGTTCCAGTGGTCTTGGTGCTCAGTGGTCTGATTACTCCACCTCTTTCTAGGGCTCTCTGCTAAATTCTGAAAGTTAGCAAGAAATGAGGAGCATTGGAATGTAAATCCAAAACACAGTTACTGATCTGTAAAGCAGCCTTACAACTGCTCTACTGCAGCTCAGTAATAAGGCTTAACCACTCTTTGGCTTCCTTTCTGTATAAGGAAATGGGCTCGTGCAGAAAGGCACCTCTCCACCAAGGTACATTCCTTTCCAGCTCTGGGAAGAAATCAATCCATGTTTTGTATGTTACCTTTGCAAATACCTTTTCCTCTTCTGTTATTTACTGCTGACCCCGAACTATGATGGGACTAAAGGTGAAAGCACATTTTGTATCCTAAACAGAATTCAGACTGAAAATAGGAGAAGGATAGATTGTAAACAAGCCAAATGTGAAAGGGATTGTGCAGGTAATGTGAAAGGATGAAAAGATTTCAGGGAGAAAATACAGGACATAGCTAAATTCATTACATTGTCTTCTTCATCCTAGTGAAAAGCAGAAAGATAATGTACTGTGGCTTGCATCTAGCAGGAGAAGGATATAGTGAGGCCAGATGATAAATGTGATGGTAGAGAAAAAGTGACTGAAAAATGGAAAAGCTGATGTGAGAAGAAATATTGTGTGCTTGGTTTTGACACACTGAGTGTCTAATGAGGACAAGATGTTCCTGAGGAGAAACCACAATAATGGTACAAAGAGATGGAATGATAAACCACAGAGGACACCTGTAATGTAAGACTTCAAGGATTCAGGTGTAGAAAGGCAAGAAGACTGGACCATTACAGGTGAAGCACCAAAATGACATTGAGAGGCCATCTAGAGATAATATAATACTTCCTAGTGGAAAAGGAATGGCTAAAGAGTAGGAGAAGAAATAACTGCTCCTCCGAGAGACCTCATTTGTTAATTTGAACGAAGTGGGAGGAAGTTACAGAGGTAGGAGGGGAAAAGTGAAATGGAAAGGAAATTAGCTGGGAGGAGCAGAGTGATCAGGGTGAAAGACTGGAATTGAAATGGTTAAGTTCAGCAGTGATCAGCAAAGGGCATGACTGCTTTTATGAAGTTCTCCTTAAGCTGAGCAGGTCTTGAGAAAATAGGGCTGGAGGAGTGAGTCAGAGATGCCATTCAGGCAGAAGGTAGACCACAGACAGTAGGTTTGGAGACAAGAAAAGGGGTCGATGAAAAATAAATAACAGGGTCAGTTTACAGCGGGAAAACAAAACCAAAGGCAGTGCAAGCTCTAGATTTCTACCAGAGCAAGAGGGAAATGAGGGAAGGAAGGGGAAAGGAAAGGAAGGGGAAAGGAAAGGGGAAAGGAAAGGGGAAGGAAAGGGGAAGGAAAGGGAAAGGAAAGGGAAAGGAAAGGAAGGGGAAAGGAAAGGAAAGGGAAAGGGAAAGGGAAAGGGAAAGGGAAAGGGAAAGGGAAAGGAAAGGAAAGGAAAGGAAATAGGGTACAAAGAATAGAGTGAGTAGAAGAAATAGAATAGAATAGAAACAACCAGGTTGGAAGAGACCTCCAAGCTCATCCAGTCCAACCTAGCACCCAGCCCTAGCCAATCAACCAGACCATGGCACTAAGTGCCCCAGCCAGGCCTTTCTTGAACACCTCCAGGGATGATGACTCCACCACCTCCCTGGGCAGCCCATTCCAATGCCAATCACTCTCTCTGCCAACAACTCCCTCCTAACATCCAGCCTAGACCTCCCCTGGCACAACTTGAGACTGTGTCCCCTTGTTCTGTTGCTGCTTGCCTGGCAGAAGAGCCCACCCCCAGCTGGCTACAGCCTCCCTTCAGGTAGCTGTAGACAGCAGGGGAATGAAAGAGAAACTGTTACTTTTCTGGGTTCTCACCGGAAGAGAGGTCAGTACACAAGAGAAATGTGGTGAAGAGTGTCCATCTCCTGGGAGTGTGGGGGTTAATTCAGCATTAGTGCAAATGAGTTGATAGAGATGAGGAAATGTTGACCCAAGTTCGCTCCATTAGTCTCTCCTTAGCTAAGTCACAAAGGACAAATGGGGACAGAGTCAGAATGAGGAGAGCACAGACACAGTGGATCACAGGATGGTAAATGGAAATGAAGGGAAATTCAAGTTGAAAAGAGTGATTGAAAGTAAGGCAGCAAATACTGAGCCAGCAACATTACCTGCACTAAACTGATTCCTGACTAATAACTTAGCATCAAAGTATTTCAATCCAAACCCTGTAAAAGCTCCAGGTAATGTTGTGCTGTATATCTAAATATGACACTGGGAGAGTCTCATTTTTCCACACAGTAAAATGTGCTTTTGAGGAAGCTGCTGTAGGATGCTGGAACTTTGAGAAGCCTCAATGCATGGCTGCATTGCATTTGAATGGCACCTCCAGCCTCCGTGGCTAAGTTTGCCCATGGAGCTCCACGTGTGAGCTGTGTGGGAAGGATGGATGGTTTGTAGTGCAAGGCTGCTGCTTCCTGACTCAAGGTCACAGCAAAGTGAAACATTAACTCGGTGGAAGTGACTCCTGCAGTGTCGTATCTTGCAGCCTGTGGAAGTATGTCGATTGCATTCAGCTTCAAACTTTACCTCAAGGTGTGTTTCACCACGTGCTGGACTGGACCATGTGTGCTCAGCTAGGATCATAAATTAATGTGATTATGTAAATGCCTTCCATCAGTCTGGGACCTTCCTGAAGCTCTAGTCACCCTTCATTAAGACATAGCCTGAGACCAAATGGGTAGTCTAAAGACTGGATGAGGCACTTAGTGCCATGGTTTAGTTGACTGGCTAGGGCTGGGTGATAGGTTGGACTGGATGATCTTGGAGGTCTCTTCCAACTTGATTGATTCTATTCTAGTACTCTTGATGGCCTCATTTGAGAAGCTGGGAATGGTATAGATATTATGAGCTCCCCCTCTAGCATCAAATAAGCAGACAGGCAGCACTGAGCCTGTTGAGGAATTCAGCAGAAGGTTTGGACATTCCAAGTACAGAGCTCTGTAAATCAGCAGTGCTGAATAAGCACCAGGAGCATTAGCCTCTTTAGATGCTAAAAAGGATGGGCTTTTGAAATTACCCAGCTCCTTCTAATATTGATAACTGGTTTGGTTAGCATGCATTTCACTCACATTCATCCCAGTCTGACACAGGAAACTGCATTCTGATTAGTTTTCCAGAGCAGCCTCAAAGAGTGGATGTTGATAAGTCTGGATGTGGCTCCAGGATTGATTTCCTTTAATTATTATTTTCCTTGTCTGTTGTTTGATGAGCCAATTCTAGTCAGAAATCATATATGAATTCTTAGGTAATGGATGCTAATTGTAAAAATCCTCAACAGCTTAATCTGCTGTAGCCTTCTTGAGAATTTCATAAGCCTCTCTCATAATGAAATGTGTCAGAAGGGGCAAATATTTTGCTAGCACAGCTTGTAACTGATTGTTTGTACCGTGGCAGCAAAGTATTCACACAACAGAAGCACTGTGCAGTCGTTTTTAAAAAGAAACATTTGGTTGAGTGCCTTAAGGGCAGGAGTTATTACTCTGCTTTTTAAAATGCATTTACTTTGTGATCCCCACCAGCAATATGTCAGGTTTTTTTTGGTGAGGATTGCATGTTACTCGCCTTAGGAAAAGCAGAATCAACATAATGAAGCAGAACGCAGCTGAGCTGTCTCAGGATGCATGAGTTGGGGGTTGGGTCATTGGTTTTTTCTTTCCCTGCAGTTGCAGAGTGCCAGTGTGTGGTGGTGTGGGAGTTACCTGCCCTCCCACTCTTGTGAAATCACCCAGACTAGACTCAGCAGGCTGGAAGTTAAGGAATGAAGCTTTATATTCACAGTGTACAAGCAGAGAGTTAGAATAGATTACAAATCTCTACAGTTATATATAGAAATAGACAAGTTAAAGGTAATCCAGAAACATCGTCAGCACATACTGCTTGCCAGAACGAGATCGAGGCACAGTGATGTAGTCAATCTGCCAGGCTTCTCCATACTTGTACTTGGACCATCTCTCACCATACCATAAGGGCTTGATTCACTTAGCCTGCATAATAGCAGCACAGATGTCACAGTCATGGATGACTTGGGTGATAGCGTCCATGGATAAGTCAATTGACCTATCGCGTGCCCATCGGTATGTTGCATCTCTGCCTTGATGTCCAGATGAATCCTGGGCCCACCGAGCTAGGAACAGTTCACCTCGGTGTTTGCAATCAAGGTCAAGATCAGACTTGGTATCAACATCAGAAATTTTAGTAGCTTGGTCTGCCTGCTGGTTGTGTTGGTGTTCCTCAGTAACTCTAAGTCACCGTCCCTGGGGGTGTTCAAGAAAAAGCCTGGCTGAGGCACTTAGTGCCATGGTCTGGTTGACTGGCCAGGGCTGGGTGATAGCCTGCACTGGATGAGCTTGGAGGTCTCTTCCAACCTGCTTGATTCTATGAATGAACACTTTTTCATTATGCAAGCAGCTAAGACTGATCACAACAGCCCTCCCAGAAATCAGAGCCCCAGGAGGGGCTCCCAACCACCCTTCCACCTTCTTTCCACCCTTCTACCTTATCCTAGAATCTGCCTTACATGCAAGGTGAGTTGGGAGGATTGGCAAGGGGGGCTGGAAGCAGAAGTTACACAGATCCAAGCAGAAACACACACTTCGACTCTGTCTCTTCTTCCAGGCAGGCAGCAACAGAACAATGGGACACAGTCTGAAGTTGTTCCAAGGGAGATCTAGGCTGGATGTTAGGAGGAAGTTCTTCCCAGAGAGAGTGATTGGCATTGGCATGGGCTGCCCAGGGAGGTGGTGGAGTCATCATCCCTGGAGGTGTTCAAAAAAGCCTGGGTGAGGCACTTAGTGCCATGGTTTGGTCGATTGGACAGGACTGGGTGATCTTGGAGCTCTCTTCCAACCTGCTTGATTCTATGATTCCTTGATATCCTATGACAGACAGAGACACACACAATGTCTTATCTATGTTTGTGCTCTTGTTTCTATACATCTCAGTGAACCTATGAGTGCAGCAGACATCAGCATTTGTTGCTTTTCACATCCTATCATCTGATTTGCTCACTAAAATATTCCGATTAGCCTGAAACTAGCACACAGTAGAATTCTGCACCTTCTTGCTTCAGAGGAAAACCAAGCTCAGACTTTTGGGGCTTCTTGCAGTCTAGAAGTAAGGAATGTGTTGTCTGTGACTGAACTGCTGCCAATGCCATGGTAAATCAGGCTGGGTTATAAACCATGCTGAAGGACATCCCTGGAGGTGTTCAAGCAATGTGTGGCCATGGCACTTTGGGATGTGGTTTAATAGCCATGGCAGTGTTGGGCTGAAGGTTGGTTTTGGTGATCTTTGAGAGCTTTTCCAACCAAAACAATTCTATGATAACACAATACCTACTCACCCACAAGCTTCCAGTTCAGGCAAGTACTTCAGCTCAGCATGAGTGAACAGAAAAAAAGCAGCTAAATATAGAGGAGCTGAGCCTAAGTAAAGAGGCCAAACCAGCACCCATGACCATCGAGTATCTAGCCTACCTAACCAGGGGGCCACCAGGCCCCCCAGCCTTTGTCATCCCCATCCCAGTCACCCGGTGTGCACCATGGGGTAGTCACCAGTGATGATAGGAGGAGAATCCCTCTGCCCATTTAGGGCAAGCTTGGGGCTTCTGCCTTTCCTGGGGCCCATTAAAAAGAGGAGTGGGCAGGGAGGGCAAAGTGGTCACACCTGGGGTGGGAGGAGACTCCAACAGCACCCAGGTGCTGTGGGTTTGGGGGGAAAAAGGGGGAAAATGCAGTGTGGGGTGGGAAAGGGGCAGATATGGTGGAGAAGGGGAGGTAGTGCTGGAAGAGAGGAAAAGGATAGAGATGAAAAGGGGGAAAAGAAGGAGAGGGAGAGGAAAAAAGGGAGATGGGGGAGAAGTGGAATAAAAAAAATAATAAAAATGAGAACTGGGCTAAAACCAAAAGAGCTGCTCTTGCTCTGGCAGAGGGGCTGGACTAGGTGATCTTTTGAGGTCCCTTCCAGCTCCTAACAGTCTGTGATCCTGTGTGATTCTGATAGAGATCCCAACGGGAGCCTGCCGCCTACTTCAGCCCACTCATGTGTCCCGACAGTTTCATTCTGCCAAGCACAGGAATGTCTGCAGAGACATGAGGCACTGGGGGTTTGCTGGTGTTAAACCTGACACAGCCCTCTGTTGGGCTGAGAATGAGCATGTGTGTCCACAGCTCCTGGGAGGTTCATCAGTCACGTTGGAACTTTCTGATGTTATTAACTGCTGCCAAGTAATCTGCCATCATTTTTAGTCTCAGTAAGTACCTTGCACCTTTCTCTGTGCTCAGCAACTCAGCCACACAGCAGCCAGCAGCATAACGAGAGATCTGGGCTGAGCAGGCAGAGGGTGGGCAGTGGCTGTTCTGCCAGCCTTGGTGAAGACAATTTTGGAGCTGTCTAATTGCATGAAACAGGGCATGGTGAGTGAGGATCAGCTTCCCTTCCCAAACAAATATGACAGCTCAGATTAATCTCTTGTGCCATCAGCAAATTCAGCTTCCTCAGAGATCTTGGCAAGCCCTGCCAGGAGGAGGAGGCAGACTTGATCAGTACAGTATTTTAATATCAAAATAATCAGATCCTGGGCAGAGAGAAGGTACTGTCATCCTCTCAGAATAGAATAGAATCAGCCAGGTTGGAAGAGACCTCCAAGCTCATCCAGTCCAACCTAGCACCCAGCCCTATCCAGTCAACCAGACCATGGCACTAAGTGCCTCATCCAGGCTTTGCTTCAACACCTCCAGGGACGGTGACTCCACCACCTCCCTGGGCAGCCCATTCCAATGCCAATCACTCTCTCTGCCAACAACTTCCTCCTAACATCCAGCCTAGACCTGCCCTGGCACAGCTTGAGGCTGTGTCCCCTTCTTCTGTTGCTGTGTGTCTGGGAGAAGAGACCATGAAAGGTATTCTTCTCTGGTAGCAGGGAAAAACCAAATGGGCTGTCACAGAAGGAAGGAGAGAAAGGCAATGCCAGCAGAAGTATTAGATGTGCTGCAGGCTTCACCTTGAAGCTCTCTGTGCCAAGTTTCAGCATCTCACTCAGCATGCAAAATCCTGGGTTCAGAAGTGGCTGCTGAAGATTACTACAAACTGAGGAGTGGTGGAGAAGATTTCAGCTTTAATTATGAACTTCCTGCTATCTCCCCTCCTCGCTTGAATTTCAAGGCACTTGGGTTTATTTGTGCTTAGTTTAGTGTCTGAAATGCCTTTTTATGTTAGTATAAAAAATAAGGATGAAAAGGGAAAATAATTCTCTTATGAAAATTCATGAGAACAGGCAGAGTTTAGAAGCTGTGTTGTTTATTCAGGAGAGCTTAGTGACTTTTTAAAACACCAGGACTGTGTGTTTGTGTGGATTGCCTGGTTTGGTTCTTTCCCTTGGTGTACCTTGCCAGTTTTCCTATCTGTGCAGCTGTGGAGCCTATGTGATAGATCCAAAACTTGCAAATCATCAAGAATTTAGATTCAAATATAGACTGCCTGTAAAAGCACAATAATCTGTTAGGTAAGAATGCACGTGGAGCTTTCAGACACTCTTTGTAGGTATTAAAGTGGCTGAAGGCCACTTTGGTCCCTGTGCTTCTATGGTGACCATTGTAATCAAGTCCAGGAATAAGTAAGGCTCAGAAGAGCTTGTACTGACAGATCCTGATATATGCAGAATGAGTTGTGCCATGCCCATATTTAGGTGTTCAGGAAAAGCCTGGATGAGGCACTTAGTGCCATGGTCTGGTTGACTGGCTAGGGCTGGGTGCTAGGTTGGACTGGCTGGATGAGCTTGGAGGCCTTGTCCAACCTGGTTGATTCTATGATTCTATTTGAGTGCCATATTTCTGTGTTTAAACACAGGCCTTGTTGCTGCTGAGTGGCTTTGCTCAGGCAGGGGCAGGTGGGGGATTATCTGACCCGGTGTTGCTGGGTCTCAGAGAGGACCTCTCTTCTCCCAGACACCCAGCAACAGAACAAGGGGACACAGTCTCAAGCTGTGCCAGGGGAGGTCTAGGCTGGATGTTAGGAGGAAGTTGTTGGCAGAGAGAGTGATTGGCATTGGAATGGGCTGCCCAGGGAGGTGGTGGAGTCGCTGTCCCTGGAGGTGTTGAAGCCAAGCCTGGCTGGGGCACTTAGTGCCATGGTCTGGTTGACTGGATAGGGCTGGGGGCTAGGTTGGACTGGATGAGCTTGGAGGTCTCTTCCAAGCTGTTTTGATTCTATGATTCTATATGAGTCCAGTGGGATGCTGCTGAAATGCAAGGCAGCTCTGCATGTTATTGTTCTTTCTGTACAGAGATGTAAATTCCAGGTAGAGAAATTACTCTAATCAGTTTACAGTGTTGGTATTAACAGAGGAGTCTAATTCCAAAGCTGAGTTTGCATCCTGGTTTGGTGTTTTTTTTGTCAGGGAGATCTGTGCGAGCTGTTTTCTTTACACAGCTTGCCTGGTAGTGCTCAAGGTGGATACAGCCCTTTGGAAAATAGGAGGGGTTGTAGAGTGAAGCCAAACTCTTTGCTCTAATAAACAGAATACAAACAAAGGAGAGAAGACAGCACTGCCATTTCTACTGGCATCTTTCAGCTCTGTCGTTCTTTGCTTCAAGAACAAGAGAAACAGCTTATGCAAAGGAGAGATAGAAAGAGCAAGGCACGGCTGGGTTTATCTCCAGTGTGATAAGCTTCCTTCAGGCAGACCAGAACAAACTCTGCAGAAGGCACAGGCAGTACATTTTAAACTCTAGCTTCAGGAAGCCATTTGAGGTTTGCTCTGTCAGGGAACCTGCAAACCCTGAGGGTCTTGAGGTTGCTTTTGCTATGTGGAAGAGGCCTCTGAAAGAGACCCACTGGGAAGAGATGGACTTCCATGCCATCAGCCCAGCTAGGATCAGAGCTGTGAGGGTTTGCAGACTTCTGGCTTTAGAGCAGAGGAAATAGGAAGAGAAATTTCTGGCCCAGCATTTCATGTGTCATGACATCTGCAATGCCCTGACCATGGGACCTCAGGGTCACTTGCAGCTTGAGATAAAATAGCAACCCAAATCTAGAGCTCCCATAGTAGAAGTTCAGTGACACCAGTTTATAGCTGTTAAACAATCTGGTTTGGTCAAGGCAGTATTCTGAAGGTGAGCTCTGTTGCAGCACAACATTGCTGACCAGCTCAGTACTATTCAGACAGGGCCTGAAGTAAATAGTTGTGAAGCAGAGAGGGGAAAACTTGCAAGTAATTTGCAACATGCACTGAACCCAATTCTGCGCTTGTGCAACATCACTGGAAGGCTGACGTCCAGAACAAGAGCAGACAGCACCAATCTCCCTGTTTTGTTTACCTGACACCTTCTGTTAGAAGAAATTCTGTAACCTGTTTGTTTGGGGGGGCTTTTTTGAGAAACTTTCTGCTGTTATTTGCAACAGAGCTTTGAAAATCCATCTAGCAACAACTCCTCAGGGTAGAGAAGTGTCTGGTCCCATAACACTGTTACAGAGCTTCTGAAGTCCTAAGGACGAATTTCTGTTTACTGCCTCTGCCCTCCCAAAACTTTGGCAGAACTTTCTAACTAGAGCCCTGCCAACTTGTGTTGTCAGAGCCTGATTGGTAATTGCACTAAAATCATTGCTGATCAATCTGCTGATTTACTCCATAGACTCATAGAACCAGCCATGTGGGAAGAGACCTCCAAGATAATCCACTCCAACCTAGCACCCAGCCCTGGCCAATCAACCAGACTATGGCACTAAGTGCCTCATCCAGGCTTTGCTTCAACACCTCCAGGGACAGCAACTCCACCACCTCCCTGGGCAGCCCATTCCAATGCCAATCACTCTCTCTGACAACAACTTCCTCCTAACATCCAGCCTAGACCTCCCCTGGCACAACTTGAGGCTGTGTCCCCTTGTTCTGTTGCTGGTTGCCTGGCAGCAGAGCCCAACCCCACCTGGCTACAGCCTCCCTTCAGGGAGTTGCAGACAGCAATGAGGTCTGCCCTGAGCCTCCTCTTCTGCAGGCTGCACACCCCCAGCTCCCTCAGCCTCTCCTCACAGGGCTGTGCTCCAGGCCCCTCCCCAGCCTTGCTGCCCTTCTCTGGACACCTTCCAGCACCTCAACATCTCTCTTGAATTGAGGAGCCCAAAACTGGACACAGCACTCAAGGAGTGGCCTGACCAGTGCTGAGCACAGGGGCAGAGTAACCTCCCTTGTCCTGCTGGCCACACTGCTCCTGAGCCAGGACAGGATACCATTGGCTCTGCTGCCCACCTGGGCACACTGCTGCCTCATCTTCACCTCCTATCTTATGTATCAGTATTATACAGCTTATTAAAATATAAAATAGCCATGGTTTAGGAGCTGTTGTCTCCAAATTCAACACTGACAGCCTCAAATTGCACATTTCATAGCAGATTTACAAGGTCTCCTTTTTAATTTCATGTCTTTGTAGACCACCTAATCATATTGCCCTATATTCACTGCAGCTCCACTGCAGCAATGAGGGAAACCAGCTGCAGAGCAGAGACTTAGACTTCCCAATAAGTAAATTTCATTAAAATCTATTAATTAGTTTAGTAAATGCTATGAAAATTAACTCTGTGCAACAGTTTGGAAGCAGGAATTGGAAGAAGCTAAATTTATCCTTTTCATATCCACTCCCACTTTCTGTGTTGTGGCTGTGATGCTCAGGCTGGATGAGCCTGCTCTAGGGTAGGGTGTCCCTGCACATGGCAGGGGTTTAGAACTGGCTGATCCTTGTGGTCCCTCCCAACTCTGACTGATTCTATGATTCTTTTGGTGGTGCCTTCTGAGTTTTACCCTTAAACTGTTCCCTTTTAAAAGGAAGAGCTTTAAAATATTTTCAAGCTTCAGTTTTTCCCAAGAGGATTTCAGGGTAAACAGAAATGAAATTATTCATAGTTCCAGGACCTGTGTAAAGATTATAATTAAAAGTAAATAAAACAAATTGCAAATGTAAATAAACAAACTATTTCTGTGCAAATGACTTTATTTTGGCCTCTGGCTTTCCAGAATTTATTTACTTTACTTTTTCATCAGGAAGAGAATTGTTAGAAGCAAAGATGTAGAGATCCCTGAAGAGCACAGCCCATGTTGTCCACTGGGAGATCCAGTCAGGAATTCACAGGATCACAGAATGTCAGGGGCTGGAAGGGACCTCCAAAGCTCATCCAGTCCAACCCCCTGCCAGAGCAGCATCTCCTATGCCAGATCACACAGGAACACATCCAGGCAGGTTTTGAACATCTCCAAAAAGGGAGACTCCACAGCCCCCATGGGCAGCCTGTGCCAGGGCTCTGTCACCCTCACAGGGAAAAAATCCTCCTCATGCTTACATGAAACTTCCTATGCCTTAGCTTGNAGCCCATCCCAATGCCAATCACTCTGTCAAGAACTTCCTCCTAACATCCAGCCTATGATAACCATGGATGAGGTCACCTCTCAGTCTCCTCCTCTCCAAGCAGCACAGCCCCAGCTCCCTCAGGCTCTCCTCCTAACAGAGCTGTTCCATTCCCTTCATCATCTTTGTGGCTCTGTGCTGGACTTTTTCAAGCAATTCTATGTCCCTCTTGAACTGGGGAGCCCAAAACTGGACACAGTGCTCCAGATGTGGCCTAACCAGGGCAGGAGAACCTCTCTCGACCTACTAACCACAGCACTTCTTATATGTCCCAGAATGGCATTGCCCCTCCTGGCCAGGAGTGCACAGGCTGTAGATTGTTTTGGAAGCAAAATGAGACTCAGTGTGAGGTGTTTTGCTGAATCTAGAGCAGAGTTCAACCCTCCTGGCAGTCAGCCTGAGTTCCAAGAGCTGGTGCTGCCTGTCGGGAGCAGCCCCAACTCAGCAGCCAGGTGCGGGGAGGCTCAGTGCTGAGCATCCCTGGGGCTGGCAGCTGGGACTCGTCTCACAGCTGAATCCATCAGCAATCACTGGGGCTTCTGGCTATACAGGGCACACCTGAAAGCTTTAAAGCCTTGAGTGGAGGCAGCTTTTGCAGCCATTTTCCACAGCTCAAGCTTTGTGCTCGGCAGACCTGTGCTGTTTGGCTGTGGTGTGCAGTGTGCCTGGCCAGAGCCACCGTGCATGGCTCTAGCTGGTGGTTTCCGCAGACCCCTGCTGCGCTCTCCCTGTTGCTGTGGTGCAAGTGAAGCAGATGCAGTCTCCCTGTGTTTTCACAGCGTGTGGTAAGTCATATGTCTGTGTAGTGAGCAGTGCAGTTGGGTCAGTGCATGTTCTCTCTGGGGTGAAGTGTGGATGCTTTTAAACCACTGCGTTTCTTTGTGCATTGAAATATTAAGAGTCTGAATCCTGTAAAGCTTAATTATTCCTTAAATCTTGTGCCTTTTGGTGTGCCAGGCAGATGCAAAAGCAGGCAGAGTTTGCCTGTAAGTCTTAGTACTTGAGCAAGACATTTGTGTTTATTTGCTTCTAGGATGCCAAAACCACTTGGTCCTCTTGTCCATGCACTCTTACCCCAGTGGGGAGTCTCTGGTTTGTCCTTTCTGCACAGTTGTTGTTTTCTAAATTACTTGTAGTAGGTCCTTTCAACTCTGAGTCTTAAAGCAGGATTGAAGTTGGTGAAGTTGTCAGGGAAATGAATTAAAAACAAGGCCTAATTTGCTTTGGCCTGGCTTGCTTCTGACATATTTATTCTAAAACAAGATGATTAGCATAGCAAAACAGGCTCCCAGGGTCTGTGAGTGTGCACTCCCATTGAGAAGGGATTTGCTGGCTGGCTGCTTGCAGCAGCCCATGTTCTGCTCTGGGCTTTAATTTGCTTGTTTGGATGTTTGTTGTGTTGTTGGGAGGTGATAGGATTGAAAAGCTTCCAGAAGTCTTACCCAGCCTCTGAAAATATCACTCTGCAGAAGTCCATGTTTACTTTAGGAGAAGAGGTGTTGTCCCTAGGGACTAGATGCTTGGCTGTGTTTTTGGCAGAGGTCTGGAATCTGGACATCCACTTAAATCTTGGCCAGCTTGGCTGAGCAACAGCTGAGTTCTGACCCGCTTCACACACAGCAGTGCTTGCAGTGTTGTTTCTGACAGAGCTGTAGGTTGGAAAGAGTGGATTAATTGTTGGCTTTTGCAACCAAACTGGCTGCTGGACTGTGCTGCCAGTCCCACCACATGGGCAGGAGGCAGGGTGGCTGCAGATTGCTTGCAGCAGTCCCCTGCTTTGTTATGTTCTACGAAGTGCTGCTGAAATGGCTCAGTCTGAAAAAGGGGCAGATGCTTTGAGATGTGCTCCACTGTGAGTTCTTCTTGTTATTAAATATCACTCTCTTAGAATAAAAGTCCTCTTATTATCAAAAGAGGATCCTGAAGACAAATGGGGGGGATGGAGAGGGGAGGAGAGAAGGCTCTTTCTTTCAGCATCTGTAAGTGAAAGGCTGCAGATGGAGCTCAGGTGAAAGCACTGCAGTTGATAGCTGAAGGGGACGTTCTGCTGTCACACACACATGGCTTGCTGTTGGCTTCCAGGCAGCTGCAGTGAGAACAGATCTTAGACCTAGGGCTGTGCACGGTCTCTTGCTCTCAGTGAAGTAATGGAAAGGGCCACCAGACTTGATGAGCTGCTGCTGAAATGCCTTGAAGTGGACAAATTAAATAATTGAAGGGAGGATGGCAAAGTGAAAAACATTACTCCAGAAGAATCCTCTAATAGAAACTGGCTTTTGGAGGGATCAGGGTAGTATTAAAGATGTTAAGAGGAGGGAGGGTGTAAGGCTGTGCAATGTGACAAACAGCCATGGACTTTTAAGGTGGTGGTGTAAAATGTCTGAATGTAGCTTGGTCCAGAGCTGCTGTGCAATGTATGTTGTAGTTGCCACTGGGAGCCTCAAGATCCTGTGGTGTGTTAAGTATCAGTCTAGCTGAGAGCTGCAGCCCACATTTAATTTTGATGATGTGCTCACTGTTTCAGTCACTCATCTCCATCCTGCATGTTTCATTGCTCCTCATACTGTCATTACAAGACCTTGTCAAGAGTCCCTCCCCAGCCTTCCTGTAGGCCCCTTCAGATACTGGAAAACCACTCCAAGGTCTCCTCTAAGTCTGTTCTTCTCCAGGCTGCAGAGCCCTAACTCTTGTAGCCTGTTCTCAGAGCAGAGCTGTTGCAGCCCTCTGAGCATCTTGGTGGCCTCCTCTGGACTGGCTCCAACAGTTCCATGTCCTGCTTGTGTTGGCTCCAGAACAGAATCACAGAATTTCATAGAATCAGCCAGGTTAGAAGAGACCTCCAAGCTCATCCAGTCCAACCTAGCACCCAGCCCTGGCCACTCAACCAGACCATGGCACTAAGTGCCCCAGCCAGGCTTTTCTTCAACACCTCCAGGGATGGTGACTCCACCACCTCCCTGGGCAGTCCATTCCAATGCCAATCACTCTCTCTGCCAACAACTTCCTCCTAACATCCAGCCTAGACCTCCCCTGGCACAACCTGAGACTGTGTCCCCTTGTTCTGTTGCTGGGTGCTTGGCAGAAGAGCCCAACCCCACCTGGCTACAGCCTCCCTTCAGGTAGATGCAGACAGCAATGAGCTCTGCCCTGAGCCTCCTCTTCTGCAGGCTGCACACCCCCAGCTCCCTCAGCCTCTCCTCGTAGTGTTGGAGTTGGTATTGTGCAGCAAATTGCAAGCAGGAGTGAAATTGCTCTTAAAAAATCCCTGTATCTGTTTCCCTAAAAGCCTGATCAGCTCCGCCAGCGGCGCACACCAACGTGTTCCTGCCTGAACTCTTAGATCAGATCATTTTTAGTGTTCTTTTATTTCATCTCCCCCACCCCAGCCCGTGCTCAGAGAACAGATGGCAGTTATTCTTTCCCTGAGCAGCGTGCAGCAAAGCTGATGCAGTGCCTGCCTTGTAAATGCCTTGCTCTGAAAGAGAAGGTGCACGTGGCCGAAAGGGATCTACATCACAACATTGACTTGTGGTTTAGAAGGCAAACTCTTAATCGGCTTACAACAGTAGGCTGGTGATAATTACTTCAAGTCCTATCAGTCAAGTAGTTCATTACAAGAGGAAAATGAGCTATTAATCAGATTCAGCTGCACGTGTTTTGCAGTGGGGTTGGTGGTTTTTTGGGAGCAGATGTCTTTTCATGGACTTTTTTAGTGCAATAATTGAGTAGTCTGTGACTTGAGGACAACTGCAGGCACTCCTGTGGTACAAAAGGCATTTGTAAAGTTGGAGATGGTCTCTGTCACTTTATAGCCTTCCTGGGGGGGGGCAGGCAGGGGGTGATTGATTGGAGAATAACAGCTGTTCAGTAGCTGCTATGTGGAGAGGGCTACTGCTAGTGTCGTGCCAAAGCTCTTTGGTGGTTTCTGTGGCAGTGTTCAACAAAGGGGTTTTGTTTTAAACTTGATATGACCTGAACAATAGCTTGGCACTTTGGAGGAGGCTTGGTGAGAATGTCTCCAAACACAATGTGAGGTAATGTCGCTGGAGTGCAGCCAGTTCTGGAGCCCCCATTACAAGAGGGACATGGAGATGCTGGAGTGTGTCCAGAGCAGGGCTGCAGCAGCTCTGCTGTGAGCACAGACTGAAAGAGTTGGGGCTGTGCAGGCTGGAGAAGAGGAGGCTCCCAGGTGACCTTCTTGTGGCCCTCCAATATCTGAAGGGGGCCTACAAAAAGGCTGGGGAGGGACTTGTTAGGCTGTCAGGGAGAGACAGGACTGGGGGGAATGGAGCAAAGCTGGAGGTGGGGAGAGTCAGAGTGGAGGTGAGGAGGAAGTTGTTGAGCATGAGAGTGGTGAGAGCTCCTTCCCTGGCAGTGTTTAAGGCCAGGCTGGCTGAGGCTGTGGGCAGCCTGCTCTAGGGTAGGGTGTCCCTGGGCATGGCAGGGGGGTTGGAACTGGCTGATCCTTGTGGTCCCTTCCAACCCTAATTGATTCTATGGACCTGATCATCTTAGATCTTTTCCAGCCTCAATGGTTCTGTGGTTCTCCTCCTCCACCACAAAAACATGCAGGTTGGCAAAGCCCCTCAGCATCACCAAGTCCAACCTATAACCCTAATCTGCATGGTTCACCTTAAACCATATAGGGATAATGAGCTTAAACTGTCAGAGGAGAGATTCAAACTAGGTGTTAGGAAAGGGTTCTTTGCAGTGAGGGTGGCAAGACACTGGAATAGATTGCCCAGGGAGGTTGTGGAGCACAGAATCACCCAATGTGATCTTTGGGGGATTCTGTGCTCCACAACTTCCCTGGAAGTGTTCAAGGCCAGGCTGGATGAGGCCCTGAGTACCCTGTTCTAGTGGGAGGTGTCCCTGCCTATGGTGTGGATANCTCAGCATCACCAAGTCCAACCTATAACCCTAATCTGCATGGTTCACCTTAAACCATATAGGGATAATGAGCTTAAACTGTCAGAGGAGAGATTCAAACTAGGTGTTAGGAAAGGGTTCTTTGCAGTGAGGGTGGCAAGACACTGGAATAGATTGCCCAGGGAGGTTGTGGAGCACAGAATCACCCAATGTGATCTTTGGGTGATTCTGTGCTCCACAACCTCCCTGGAAGTGTTCAAGGCCAGGCTGGATGAGGCCCTGAGCACCCTGTTCTAGTGGGAGGTGTCCCTGCCTATGGTGTGGATAAGCTTTGAGGTCCCTTCCAACTTGACCCATTCTATATCCCTAATCACTGCATCCAAACGACCCTTAAACACATCCAGGGTCAGTGACTCCTCCACCTCCCTGGGCAGCTCAGAAGAAGCACTGGTTGAGGAAAATGCTGTGTCCTTAAGTCACTCATAAATCAGAATGAAGCTGCCAAGTGTTGTAAATCTAGGCCTGCTTGCCAGTTTATGACTCTTTCAATTGCCAGCTGTAATGTGCCATGTTATAGAAGCATTGTTAGGAGCTGTATTTAATGTATTTAAGTTAATGCTGTGTTGAACACTCAGCTTTGCATTCTTCTGAGAAGCTTTCAGTCTTTTCATATCATGCTTGTATCAAAAAAAAAACCAACCCAAATCTGTTCCTTATTTTACAGCATTCGACAGAAGAAAGGAAACTTGGCTCAGAAGCACTGGGCTGGACCAGCCAGCATAGTGAAATGCAAGCCTTGCCCCACGGCACATGGCACTGCTGTCTGTGGATCTGATGGACATTCATACACCAGCAAGGTAAGTTCAGCTGGGGACCTGAAATCTGTCACCTGGGCTGCAGTGCTAAGCTGCAACAGCTTCCATGAACAGGCAATGGTAGCTGACAGTTTACTTCAGGAGGAAGTTCTTCACAGAGAGAGTGATTGGCATTGGGATGGGCAGCCCAGGGAGGTGGTGGAGTCACCATCCCTGGGGGTGTTCAAGCAAAGCCTGGATGAGGCACTTAGTGCCATGGTCTGGTTGATTGGCCAGGGCTGGGTGCTAGGTTGGGCTGGATGAGCTTGGAGGTCTCTTCCAACCTGGTTGATTCTATTCTATTTGTACTTCAGTTTCAGACTTGATTGTTGTGTGTAAAAAGTGCTGATAAATGGAGATGTTTACAACCTTGACAAACATCAAATGGGAATGACAAATCAGGCTCTTGTGACTCTTGTGAAGAGATGCTTCTTGCTAATGGAGTACAACACTTCCAGTAGTGACAAACTGTGTCCAGTTCTGGGCCCTTCAATTCAAGAAAGATGTTGAGGTGCTGGAAGGTGTCCAGAGAAGGGCATCAAGGCTGGGGAGGGGCCTGGAGCCCTGTGAGGAGAGGCTGAGGGAGCTGGGGGTGTGCAGCCTGCAGAAGAGGAGGCTCAGGGCAGAGCTCATTGCTGTCTGCAGCTACCTGAAGGGAGGCTGTAGCCAGGTGGGGTTGGGCTCTTCTGCCAGGCAACCAGCAACAGAACAAGGGGACACAGTCTCAAGTTGTGCCAAGGGAGGTCTAGGCTGGATGTTAGGAGGAAGTTGTTGGCAGAGAGAGTGATTGGCATTGGAATGGGCTGCCCAGGGAGGTGGTGGAGTTGCTGTCCCTGGAGGCGTTGACGCAAAGCCTGTCTGGGGCACTTAGTGCCATGGTCTGGTTGATTGGCCAGGGCTGGGTGCTAGGTTGGACTGGATGATCTTGAAGGTCTCTTCCAACCTCATTGACTCTTGATTCTGATTCAAGTGCAGCCACTTTTTATCCATGGACTTTGTCCATGTTCTGTCCCACTGTCTGGAGAAAGCAGGTTTCAGTTCTTTTGCAGTCTGTCCCAGAGGAGCAGCTGCTTGTCACATCATAGATCTGTAACTGCTTGCTCTGAATCATTCTTTTTTTGTTTGAAGGCTTGTCCAGTGTCATGCTGATTGATAATCTTTCTGCAGCATCAGTCCTAGTGAGAGGATTTGTGTCTGCTTAACCTTTACTCCATATCAAGGAGATGTTTTTTGCAGAACTGTAGCACTGTGCTGCATGCAGCACATCATAACTGCATGGCTACGTCATTGCCACAACCTCTAGAACATCTTTAGCTCCACATTTTCTTCTGAAGGCTTTGCTGTGGCAGCTGGCTGATTTATTTCCTTATTTTCAAAAGTGTTGGTGGAAGAGCTGAAAATATTTTAGGCAGAGCATTAAAACTGAATGCTACATTTTACTGCTGGGATAAAGAACACTCTTACGGTCAGTAATGGTCAGAAGTTTGTATTCTGGTCATAAAAGCTACCAGAACTGGTCCTGCTCTTGCAGAGGGTTGGACTCACAGATGTGCCTTCCAACCTCTTCTATCCTGTGGACTCCTTCTCTCTAATTACACCATTGGTTTTCACCAGAAAAGGTCAGGACAGCAGGATGACCTTAAGTCAGAGAATGGTTTAGGGTGGAAGGGACCTCAAAGATCATCCAGTTCTGACCCTCCACCATGGGCAGGGACACCTCCCACTAGCACAGGTTGCTCAAGGCCTCATCCAACCTGGCCTTGAACACCTTCAGGGAGGCTGTGCAGCACAAAATCATTTAATATGATCACAGATCACATTGGGTGATTCTGTGCTCCACAACCTGTGCCAGAGTCTCATCACCCTCACACTAAAGAACTTCTTCTTAACTTCCAGGTTCAATCCCCCCTTCGGCCAATTCAAACCCTTTCCTTCTCATCCTGTCATTCCCAGACCTTGTCAATAGTCCCTTCCCAGCATTCCTCTAGCCCCCTTCAGATACTGCAAGGCCACTACAAGGTTTCCTCAAAGCCTTCTCTTCTCCAGGCTGCAGAGCCCCAAATCTCTCAGCCTGTCCTCATGAGAGCAGAGCTGCTGCAGCCCTCTGAGCATCTTGGTGGCCTCCTCTGGACTGGCTCTAACACTTCCATGTCCTGCTTGTGCTGGGGGCTCCAGAACTGCACACAGGACTGCAGGTGGGGTCTGAGAAGAGCAGAGCCAAGGAGCAAGATCCCCTCCCTTGCCCTGCTGCCCACACTGTTCTTGCTGCAGCCCAGTCTGGGCTGCACTCACACTGCAGGCTCCTGTTGAGCTTTTCATTAGCCCAGACCCCCAGGGCCTGTTCCTAAATTCAAACCATTTCTTTGTTGCTTGTTTTCAGTGCGGTGTTGTTGGCAGTATTGTTCCTGGCACAGCAGCACTGGCATGGTCTACTGTTGACTGTGAAAATGTGTAATGGTGGACACAGGAGTGTGGGCAAATACCATTCTGCTTTGCATTTGTGTGTGGGTGTTCATGTCTAGCTCTGCATCAGCTGCCTGCTGAATGTGTAATGCCATGCTGGGCAAACAAAAGCTTCTTGCTGAGCTTGTAAATGGTAGATGGAGAGTAGCTGCCATGTTCAGGGTGGGAAAAGTGACTCTTGAGGGAAAAATGTCTTCTGAAATGGTGTAGTGTCTGTGATGGCTTGGGAGTTACCTGTCCCCCTCCCCCCAACTCAAGGAATCACCAGGACCAGACTCAGCAGGCTGGCAGTTAAGGAAGGAAGCTTTATATTCACAGCTTAGCACAATGCACAAGCAGAGAGTTACAATGCATTACAAATCTCTACAGTTATAGACAGCAATAGACAAGTTAAAGTAACACAGAAACACAACAGCCCTCCCAGAAATCCAGGAGAGGCTCCCAACCACCCTTCCACCTTCTTTCCACCCCTCTGCCTTATCCCAGAGTCTGCCTTATGTGCAAGGTGAGCTGGGAGGATCAGGAAGGGAGGATTAGAAGCAGAAGGATTAGTTGAGTTGCACAGATCCTGACAGAGCATCTGAAGCCCAGGGATAAAACACAGACACTGACTCTGTCAGAGACAGAGCTGTCATCTCTGTGTTTGTGTCCTTGCTTTTAGCCATCTCAGCAAGCCTATGAGTGCAGCAGACATCAGCAGTGTTTCCTTTTCACAGCCTATCCTCTAACTCATCTCATGAAAATATTCCAGTTAGCCTCAGTCCAGCACATTGTCCATCCACTGACCCAGGCAGGCAGCATATGTGTGCACACCGAGTTTTGATCTGTCCTGGCTCAGTTTGGGTTTTGTCTTTTCCTGCCAGCACAGTGGGGAGTCAGGCAAGAGATGAGGTTTGGGCTTGCTGCTCCTGGGCTGGCAGAGCAGTGTCAAAAGTGTGGTGCTGTGACTTGTGGCTGTCATTCAATGCTGTCAGTACCAGAGATTGTGCTTCCTGCTCTGTGAACTGTTAGCTGAGGTAAAAATGAATGAAAAGGAAAAGACAGGACAGAGGTAGGACTGACTGATAAAATGCAGGTGAAGCTTGGGTGTCAGTAAACACACAACAACTTGCATTAAGAGAAAATAGCCAAGTACACACATCAGGCCCTTGGTTATCCTTTTGATCTCAGAGTAATCCTGGCAGGTTCTCAGAAAGGATTGTGATGATCACTGCCAGGCAAAAATGCAAATCAGATCTGGGAACACAAGGACAAGCACAGAACACTGCTGCTCTGTAACTCCTTGGACTTCTCATTGCCTTCAGTTACCATCACTTCACCTCAGCACTGACATGGTAGAACTGGGAAATGCTCAGAGGTGTGGAATCTGCAAGGAAGCCCAGAATTAGCTGGAACACTTGAGCATGACTGTATATGAAATCATGACTAGCCCTGCAAAAGGAATGTGGCATTTCATAATAGAAGATGTGAGGAAATGATAACTCAGTGGGTTCAGAGCAAAGTGGGTTTATTTCTTCCAGCTCAGTACAGAATTGTGACATTTGCTGCAGCACAGCATTGTGCAGGCCAAAGATAGAACTGGGATTTAGCTAAATCCATGGAGAATGCATCCACTGCAGGCTGGTAAACCTCTGGCACAGAGGCCCTAAGCCAGTGATGACCAGAAGCTGGGGTGATTGGTGTGGTTCAGCAGGACCGATTTGTTCTGTTCCTTATTTGCTCTTTACTCCTTTGTAGTTTTCTTTCTTTTAAGGATTTGTAACTTGACAGGTTGGTAGGCTGAGGGATGAAGGGCTGAACTAAAGTAATTCTCAGTTTCTTATGCAAGAGTGGAGGGAAGCATCTGTATCTTCAGATAAGGCAAGCTAATAATGGAGCTAGCACTCCTCCTCAGCAAAGTACATCTTTAAGAGATGAGCTTATTCCTGTTCCACTTCAGTTCTGTCCTGGCTTGACACTTCTTTTTAAACAGGTCCTGAGTATTCCCTGTACCATTGCTTGGCATTTTTACTTTCAACCCTTTCAAAACTTACTTTCAGACCTTAAAGCAAAATCAAGACTGCAGAACTCTGTCTGAGATGATGCTTAACAGAGCTGGAGGAATGTGGAGGTTTTTTTGTTGTCTTGAAAGATTCAATGCTAGGAAAGTAACATAAAATGCATTTTCAGTTGATGATCTTTTAAATGATGTCTTAGTCATTCGTGCCTGGATAATAAAACCTTCCATTCATAAAGGCTACATGGCAGAATAGCAGAGGCATTATCTTGCTGGTTGGCAGTGTTTGATGCTCCTCAGACTGTTACACTCTTTGTTCTAGCACTTTCTGAAGAGATGGCATTCTGAAAGCAAACACTTTGCTTGTTTTTAATTATAGTGCTGCTAATCGTGGGAACTGACTGTGCCCATCCACTTCAGCTCTAAGGGGTTGAGATGCTCTGAAGGCAGCTGTTTGAGAGAGCAGAGGCAATGGCACTGGCCCCATAGAAGGAAGAGCTACATGGTGTGTGCTTTAGGACTGTTACTGCAACAGTGTTGTGCTTGGATGTCTCTGGAGGTGCTCAGTGATTGATTCTGTGGGTAAAACAATCGTGAAACAGAATCCTAGATCCTCACTCGGGTTAAGGTGTTGGGTTAATGGCAGGTCCAAGCCTCTTCAGGAGATCGGTGTGGCACTGGCCTGAGGTTTTCTAACTGCATGACTCTTCCTCAAAAGCAGTGTTGGTTGTTTCTTTTAATGAGTGACATGTCTTTCATGAAGACAGACATCATACACCTAGAGGCAAGAACTCATTGATAAAGCTGAGGAGTGACCTAACCCAGGGAGGTTATTCTGCCCCTGTACTCAACACTGGTCAGGCCACACCTTGAGTGCTGTGTCCAGATCTGGTCTCATCAATTCAAGAGAGATGTTGAGGTGCTGGAAGGTGTCCAGAGAAGGGCAACAAGGCTGGGGAGGGGCCTGGAACACAAACCCTATGAGGAGAGGCTGAGGGAGCTGGGGGTATTTAGCCTGGAGAAGAGGAGGCTCAGAGGTGACCGCATTGCTGTCTACAACTACCTGAAGGGAGGCTGTAGCCAGGTGGGGTTGGGCTCTTCTCCCAGACAACCAGCAACAGGACAAGGGGACACAGTCTCAAGTTGTGCCAGGAGAGGTCTAGGCTGGATGTCAGGAGGAAGTTGTTGGCAGAGAGAGTGATTGGCATTGGAATAGGCTGCCCAGGGAGGTGGTGGAGTCACCATCCCTGGGGGTGTTCAGGAAAAGCCTGGCTGAGGCACTTAGTGCCATGGTCTGGTTGACTGGATAGGGCTGGGTGCTAGGTTGGACTGGATGAGCTTGGAGGTCTCTTCCAACCTGGTTGATTCTATTCATTCATTAATACCAGAAGCATAGCAGAAGAAGTAAACTCCAGACCAGCACGGTTCAGCTTGCTGGTCAGTTTACATCAAGGCTCAGGATTGTCCACGGACATGGAAGCCTTCAGCCTCTGAGCTGATTTGTTGAAGGCTGCTCAAAGAAGTCTTCTCCCTTTTGTCTTTCATTGATGTTGATTTCCAACAGAAAACAAACAGGGAAGCCTGTGCCCAGATCATGTTCTGCAAGGGCTTGGAAATGTACCTGAACTATTGCAAAGGTACTGAGCACTTTGATGGATCTTCAGTTGACTTAGCTTCATATGGGCTTGGAAAAAATCTCATCACCCCTGAACTTCTCTATTTTCTGAAGTCTCTTCAAAACTTACCTCTGTTGTCGATTTGGGTTGTTCCATCTGCTGCTGAGAAGCTGAAGGAGCTGTGGTATGCAGTGAGAGTTTTGTTCTTGTTTTGGTTTCCAAAGAGCAAATTCATTCACTGCCTGTGCATGACAAAACTTGAGCACTGATGTGACCTATACCTACCCAGTCCTTATCCCCTTTTCCCAGCAGCTCTTTCTCTGTCTCTTTCTTCTCAGGCTTTGGCCCCTCACTACAAGAAGGGCATTGAGGTGCTGGAGCAGGTCCAGAGAATGGTCTGGAGAGCAGCTCTTTTGAGGAGTGCTTGAGGAAACTGGGGTTATTTAGTCTGGACAAAAGGAAACTGTGGCAGACCCTACTCTCTCCAACTCCCTGAAAGGAGGCTTTGAGTTGGTGTCTGTCTCTTCTCCCACATAACTGGTGATAGAACAAGAGGAAATGGCTCGAGTCACTCCAGGGGAGGTTTAGGTTGGCTATGAGGGAAATTGTCTTTATCCAAAGAGTGCCCAGACCTTGAAACAGGCTGCCCAGGGAGACCATGGAGTCACCACCCCAGCAGGTGTTCAAAAAGTGCATAGATGTGGCACTTTGGCACATGGTTTAGTGGCCACGGTGGTGTTATGTTGATGGTTGGACTTGATGATCTTAAAGGTCTTTTCCAACCCTGATGATTTTATGTTTTATCTTTGTTTGCCTTTTTTTTTTCCTTCCATGATTTTGTTCTTCTGAAGACTTCAAAAGCTGTCACCCTTCTCCTGTTAACTTCTGAAGTCTGTGGGTTTAGCTTTCATAGAATCAACCAGGTTGGAAGAGACCTCCAAGCTCAGCCAGTCCAACCTAGCACCCAGCCCTGTCCAGTCAACTCCCCCTTTACTCTGCCCTCGTCAGACCCCACCTGGAGTACTGTGTGCAGTTCTGGAGCCCCCAGTACAAGAAGGACATGGAACTGCTGGAGCGGGTCCAAAGGAGAGCCACGAAGATGCTCAGAGGGCTGCAGCAGCTCTGCTATGAGGACAGGCTGAGAGAGTTGGGGCTCTGCAGCCTGGAGAAGAGAAGGCTTCGAGGAGACCTTATAGTGGCTTTCCAGTATCTGAAGGGAGCCTACAGGAAGGCTGGGGAGGGACTATTGACAAGGTCTGGTAATGTCAGGACGAGGGGGAATGGGTTTAAGCTGGAAGAGGGGAGATTTAGACTGGATGTTAGGAGGAAGTTCTTTACAGTGAGGGTGGTAAGACACTGGCACAGGTTGCCCAGGGAGGTTGTGGATGCTTCCTCCCTGGAGGTGTTTAAGGCCAGGCTGGATGAGGCCTTGAGCAACCTGCTCTAGTGGGAGGTGTCCCTGCTTATGGCAGGGGGTTGGAGCTGGATGATCCTTGAGGTCCCTTCCAACCTAAACCATTCTATGATTCTAACCAGACCATAGCACTAAGTGCCTCATCCAGGCTTTTCCTGAACACCCCCAGGGATGGTGACTCTACCACCTCCCTGGGCAGCCCATTCCAATGCCAATCACTCCCTTTGTGAAGAACTTTGTCACAAATGTCAGTGACTCTCCAGTTACTGCTTGTAAAGCACAACTTTTAAGATGCACCTTATCACCCACACCATAAAACCTCATCAAGAGAAGCTGCTGTTCGCTGGGGCCCCACCAGCTCCGTCTAATACTCTGACAACACAAAGCACTGCCACAAGGTGTTGCAGTTTGCAGAGCTCTTTAAAGTACTAATGAATTAAGCTTATGAGGTAAGTAAGCCCTGTAAAGAGCACTCCATAATTAGTTAATGTTTTTGTCAGCAACACATTAAGAAGAATAACTCTGTAGCTGTCGGGTTTACAGGAAGTTTAATTAAGGTAGTTAATAAAGCAATTACCTGAACATGACGATGACTGCACTTAACTAATTAGAAAATGAAAATAAGGATGATCTTAAATTGCAAAGCATACACCACCTCGATGACTAATGGGCCCTTCAAAGATGGAAAGGTACATTGGTATAATTATTATGCTGTAATTAGGTACACTGTTGTTCTGAGAATTTTAATTAAATCATGGCAAGCTAATTAAGTCCAGGATCATGTATCTCTTTTTTTTGGTTGGAAAATGGAACAATCACCTCCTGGTGTCATAACATCAGGTAACAGATTTGATACTAGAATGGAATGGAATAGAATAGGATAGAATCAACCAGGTTGGAAGAGACCTCCAAGCTCATCCAGTCCAACCTAGCACCCAGCCCTATCCAGTCAACCAGACCATGGCACTAAGTGCCTCATCCAGGCTTTGCTCCAACACCTCCAGGCATGGTGACTCCACCACCTCCCTGGGCAGCCCATTCCAATGCCAATCACTCTCTCTGCCAACAACTTCCTCCTAACATTCAGCCTAGACCTCCCCTGGCAGAGCTTGAGACTGTGTCCCTTTGTTCTGTTGCTGGTTGTCTGGGAGAAGAGCCCAACCCCACCTGGCTACAGCCTCCCTTCAGGTAGCTGCAGACAGCAATGAGGTCTGCCCTGAGCCTCCTCTTCTGCAGGCTGCACACCCCCAGCTCCCTCAGCCTCTCCTCATAGGGGCTGTGCTCCAGGCCCCTCCCCAGCCTTGTTGCCCTTCTCTGGACACCTTCCAGCACCTCAACATCTCTCTTGAGTTGAGGAGCCCAGAACTGGACACAGTACTCAAGGTGTGGCGTGACCAGTGTTGAGTACAGAGGCAGAATAACCTCCCTTGTCCTGCTGGCCACACTGCTCCTGATACAGGCCAGGATGCCATTGGCTCTCTTAGCCACCTGGGCACACTGCTGGCTCATCTTCAGCCTACTCTCCACCAGTACCCCCAAGTCCTTTTCCTCCTGGCTGCACTCAGCCACTCTGTCCCCAACTTAATATCCCCCATTTTAAAGGGGATGCAAGAGGAAGAACTTTGCAACAGTCTTGAAATGGGAGGGAGTAAGAATAACCAAAATGAGAAGGCACTCAGGGTTAAATGTGTGCACTTCATTAGGAGTTGTCTCTATTCAGAAGCACAATTAACACATGTTAACAAACACTTGTTGAGTGTTCAGGGCAATGAGGTTTGGGTCTCCATAATCCAGCTCTGGGCTGGATTCCATGCCCTGTGTGTGTGGTGTGCTGCTTCCCAGCTGTGGTTTGACACAGCTTTTTCCTGTCCCTGGTTGGTCAAAGGAATGACTCAGCCTGGCCTGATGCTAAACCTCTGCTGAGCATCTTGTTTTGCAGGTGTTCAGACCTGCCCTGCCCTCAGGTGAAGAGTTGGGTGAAACTCTGTGCAGTTTGGTTTTGTAAGGGAAAATGAAGGAAATGGGAAGGAGAGATGGGAGAAGTAGAACTTGGTTAAAGAAATCCCCTGAGAAGTGGTTCTTAGCTTGTGCTCCCTGTTCAAACTTAACGTTTGTGGATGGGAGGTGCAGGAAGAAGTTGTTCTTTCCTCTGCCCCTTCTCTTTCCCCTTGTATTCTTATTTTTAACCCATGAGCTCCATTCTTTGCTCTGAGCTCAGAGCCTAGGCCTGCCGTGGTGTACTGTGGCTTGAAGCTGTGTGCTGCAGATCTGGGATGTCACCATATCTCATGCTGACCTGTGGTGGTGACAGGCAGTTGGAGTTTCCCTCACTCAGTTTAGAGGGATCTGCCTCTTTACTGTAGTGAAATGCTGCAAGAGCTACTTTGAGTTCATGACAAAGAGCTTGCCTGGTGTAGAGGTGGTTGTGTGTGTTAAATGAAACCTGTCTGTAGGAGACATGACAGTGCCACTGTTTCCTGAAGCTTTCTGGTCAAGGTGATCAGGAGTTTAATGGAGTATTCCCATAGCTCTTTCTGGAAACCAATGGCTTGCATGAACAAGAACTCTCCTCAAGGTTAGAGGGAAAACATTCTACTTGGTTACTACTCCAGTAGTAGATATCTCAATTTGCACTTCCTGTTTCGTTCTTGGGATAGTTTTGTTGCAAGGATTTCCTAAAGGCAGCAATAGTCCTGGCATGAGGCTTGCAGCATTACTGATTTTTATTCTCCTGAACAGGAGGACTCCAGAGGTCTGTGAGTCTGCCTAAGGCCAAGGTACCTACAGCAGATCACTTGCTTGACTTGGGCACATCTGGTCACTATATTCCCAACAGGGTAGCCCTTTGAGGAGACTGAGGGAGCTGGGGGTGTGCAGCCTGGAGAGGAGAAGGCTCAGGGCAGACCTCATTGCTGTCTACAACTACCTGCAGGGAGGCTGTAGCCAGGTGGGGTTGGGCTCTTCTGCCAGGCAACGAGCAGCAGAACAAGGGCACACAGTCTTAAGTTGTGCCAGGGCAGGTCTAGGCTGGATGTTGGGAGGAAGTTGTTGGCAGAGTGATTGGCATTGGAATGGGCTGCCCAGGGAGGTGATGGAGTCACTGTCCCTGGAGGTGTTGAAGCAAAGCCTGGCTGGGGCACTTAGTGCCATGGTCTGGTTGATTGGCCAGGGCTGGGTGCTAGGTTGGGCTGGGTGAGCTTGGAGGTCTCTTCCAACCTAGTTGGT
This sequence comes from Tricholaema leucomelas, assembly GCA_013400475.1. Classification (NCBI taxonomy): domain Eukaryota; kingdom Metazoa; phylum Chordata; class Aves; order Piciformes; family Lybiidae; genus Tricholaema lacrymosa; species Tricholaema leucomelas. Next base: position 647,315 of record WAAF01005034.1, on the reverse strand, counting down.
TCTATGATTCTGTCCCTGCAGCCTGGACTAGTGAGAATGGAGTCCTGTAATCCAGAAGCTACTTGGAGCTGTTACTGCATGATCAACTCCTAAACAATAAACTTTCCCTCTCAGAGGGCAGAGCACACAGAGCTCTGCTCTGTGCCTGCTGCAGCCACACGGTTTGTTTGGCTGGAAGCAGGAGGTGAGCAATGTTACTTGGTGAAGTGGTGGTTATCCTTGTGCCATCCTCTTGTTTGTGTGGTGTTTTTCTCTGCGTGGTCTTGAGGAATGAGAAGAGCATCAGGAGCAAGGCAGGTCTCTGGAGTACTTTCTGACCTGTGCTGATATCCTCAGGTTGCTGTCCAAGTTATTTTCAGCTGTGCTCAGAGAATGACATTTTATCTTTAGGTCAGTTAATGTGCTCAAAGAAAGCTTTTGTGTCTCCTGTGTATCTTCTGACACTGTCTTGCAGGGGTGTTTTGGGCACAGTAAGAACCAACAATAGAGAGGTCTGTGCCTTGTGCTGGATAACCTTTGCTAACCTCAGGGGAGCTGACAAGTGCAGCTGCTGAACTCTGCTGAAATAACAATCCAATTCTGCAAATTCCTGAGCTTCCTTTCAAATCCCACTCAGATTTTTTGATGAGGTGGAGAAGCTTTTACTTTTCAGTGGTGTCACATTGTAAATTCAAAATCTCAAACAATCTTCTACCAATTTTCTATCCCAACTAGGAAAAGTAGCCCTGCAGAACCACTGATCTCTGTGTTGTGGCTGCTTCTGTGACAGGCTCCCAGCTAAAGCCCATGAATATAGACATGGCTGCAAGGTGTTTCACCTGGCATGGTGTGAGCTCTGAGAACAGCTTAAACAGAGGCTTCTGTGAGTCATCAGCAGGAAGAGCTCAGGGCAGTTCATTACAGGTTAAGGGCTGCTTTGTCATATTGCCAGGTTTGAGGTGCTATGAGTTAACGAGGCAGTGCTGTGGCCCAAGAGGTGATGTCCTTTCAGATATGGTTCTTGCTGTTCCTTTAGTCTTTAGAGGAGTTTCATTGACACAGTTCTGCAAACACAGGTTAGAAAGCAAAAACCCTGTGTGATGAGAAGAATCCTTTTACAGGATTCTCATGAAGAATCCTTTTACATAGAGGATATTGAGTGCTGTGTCCAGTTCTGGGCCCCTCAATTCACGAGAGATGTTGAGGTGCTGGAAGGTGTCCAGAGAAGGGCAGCAAGGCTGGGGAGGGGCCTGGAGCACAGCCCTGTGAGGAGAGGCTGAGGGAGCTGGGGGTGTGCAGCCTGCAGAAGAGGAGGCTCAGGGCAGAGCTCATTGCTGTCTGCAGCTACCTGAAGGGAGGCTGTAGCCAGGTGGGGTTGGGCTCTGCTGCCAGGCAGCCAGCAACAGAAGAAGGGGACACAGCCTCAAGTTGTGCCAGGGGAGGTCTAGGCTGGATGTTAGGAGGAAGTTGTTGGCAGAGAGAGTGATTGGCATTGGAATGGGCTGCCCAGGGAGGTGGTGGAGTCATCATGCCTGGAGGTGTTGAAGCAACTCAGTGCCATGGTCTGGGTGACTGGAAAGGGCTGAGTGCTAGGTTGGACTGGATGATCTTGGAGGTCTCTTCCCACCTGGTTGATTCTGTGATTGATTGTTTTGGGGTGGAACAGCAACCTAAAGCTTTACAGCCACTGGTCTGTGTTGGAAAGAGAAGGAGCTTGCTCTGAAGGCAGTCATCTCTTGTTGGCAGGACAGAAATATTTGGGATGTTTTGGGGATGGGGTTAGATGCATCACAGCCTCTTTGTTGGTTTTGGGTGGTGGTTTGTTTTGGTTTTTTTCTTCCTTGTTATAATTTCTTTTAGGAGTTACTACTCTTAGATTTCTACTGAGGCCAGTGAGCAAAAGGCAAAACTTATCCCAAGTTGGTCCTCCAATGTTTAACAACTGTGGGTCGAACAGGTTGGTCTAATTGGGGTATGGCAATGTTTATCTCCTTTCTCTAACCTTGCCTAGCAGGGAAAGGATATTTTTAGTTTGTTTCTCTGTATTCTAATGCTGCTCAGTCCAAACCAATTTGGCTTTGCAGACACTGCTTTCCTTGCGATTAACATGCCTTGTCAGTTTGCAAATCCTTCTTGTTTTGCTGTCTTTAATTCCTGACTCTGTTGTTTTACTCCAGTTAAGGCTTGTCAGAGCTGAATATTCTTAATAATTGAGCCTGGTAATTTATTCATAGAATGGTTTAGGCTGGAAGGGACCTCAAAGCTCAGCCAGTTCCAACCCTGCGCCGTAGGCAGGGACACCTCTCACTAGAACAGGTCACTCGAGGCCTCATCCAACCTGGCCTTGTACAGCTTCAGGAAGGTTGTGATCTTTGATCACTTTGGGTGATTCTGTGCTGCACAGCTTCTGGGCAACCTGGCCTTGAATACCTCCAAGGAGGGAGCAGCCACAACCTCCTTGGGCAACCTGTGCCAGTGTCTCACCACCGTCACTGCAAAGAACCCTTTCCTAACATCCACTTCCAATCTCCCCTTTACCAGTTCAAACCCATTCCTCCTCCTCCTGTCATTACAAAACCTTTTCAGTAGTCCTTCCCCAGCCCTCCTGGAGCCCCCTTCAGATATTGGAAGGCCACTGCAAGGTCTCCTGGAAGCCTTCCCTTCCCCAGGCTGCAGAGCCCCAACTCTCTCAGCCTGTCCTCACAGCAGAGCTGCTGCAGCCCTCTGAGCATCTTGGTGGCCTCCTCTGGACTGGCACCCACAGTTTTGTGTCTTTCTTGTGCTGGGGGCTGCAGATCTGCACACAGGACTGCAGGTGGGGTCTGAGGAGAGCAGAGCCAAGGGGCAGAATCCCCTCCCTTGCCCTGCTGCCCACACTGCTCTTGCTGCAGCCCAGCACAGGGTTGCTGTCTGGGCTGCACTCACCCTGCAGGCTCAGGCTAGTTTGGTAACTTCAAAGAAAAATCCAAACAATCAAACCAACCCTTCTTGATATGTAGCTGTAGTAGTGATGTTTAAATACCATGCTGGGAAAGGCAGTAGGGGATCTGTGCAGAATAAAACCCTCTTCAGCTTTCCAGCCAATGCACCATCACCAAGGCACAGGCAGAGATGAGCTTTCGGGCAGTGTGAGCTTGTTTCTTGCACTCAGCTGCTTTTAGTTCTTCCCAACCCAGCTTTCACAGCTGGCTCTGATCATACCCTTGTGGCTCTGTAAAGAAACTTAGCTCCTCTTTTTGGTGCTGTAGACATGCAGGATGTAGTGGCTGTGAGTTTCACCAGCATTCCCATGGGATAGTAAACTCTAGATAAGTTAAAAGCAGTAGGTTGTGGTGTGAGTTCTGTGGGGTTGGGCTTTGGGTGAATTGCTGGAGGATGGAGGGTCAGAGAGAAGTGCCTTTAGTACACTGATGAGCTTGAGAAGGGATTTATTTTACAAGGGCTTGTAGAGATAGGATGGGAGGGAACGAGTTGAAGCTGGAAGAGAGGAGAGTGAGACTGGAGATTAAGAAGAAATTCTTGACAGTGAGGATGGTGAGACCCTGTGACAGGTTGCCCAGGTAGGTAGTGGATGACCCCTCCTTGGAGGTGTTCAGGGCCATTTTGGATGAGGCCTTGAACAACCTGGGCTACTGGGAGGTGTCTCTGCTTGTGGCAGGGGAGCTTGAACTGGATGATCTTTGAGGTCCTTTCCAACCCACACCATTCTCTGATCTGATTCTATGGAATCATAGAATCAAGCAGGTTGGAAGCAACCTCCAAGATCATCCAGTCCAACCTAGCACCCAGCCCTAGACAATCCACCAGACCATGGCACTAAGTGCCCCAGCCAGGCTTGGCTTCAACACCTCCAGGCACGGTGACTCCACCACCTCCCTGGGCAGCCCATTCCAATGCCAATCACTCTCTCTGCCAACAACTTCCTCCTGACATCCAGCCTAGGCCTGCCCTGGCACAGTTTGAGACTGTGTCCCCTTGTTCTGTTGCTGCTTGCCTGGGAGAAGAGCCCAACCCCACCTGGCTACAGCCTCCCTTCAGGTATTTGTAGACAGCAACGAGGTCACCCCTGAGCTTCCTCTTCTGCAGGCTGCACAGCCCCAGCTCCTTCACTTCAGTTGCCTAGAATTCAATTGATAGAATTCCCTTCAATGCATCTCCCTTAGGTTGGATATGTTACCTTCATGTCTACCCTTTAAAGTCTCTGGGACTTAGTAATGAGATGTGCCATAATGCAGCCCTTTGTGCTCACATGGCAACTGTTAGCAGACTGCCTCCAAAAGTCGTTGGGAAGGGGAGGGTGGGGGATGGTTTGTGTGGGTGAGTTATACTTGTCTCAAATCCTGTTGGCCAAGGTGTTGGCACACAGCAATGGATATTTTGGGGGGTTGTTGTGGCAGTTTGCAGCATGCTGAAATAATTTTAATCTAGAGCTGGTTTTGGTGAGGTTTTGAGGGTTTGGATTTGTTGAGGTTTTTTTAAGAGCCAGGGCTTTGACTTTCTTTACACAGCAAAGACCAAGGGTGAAGAAGGACAACTCCATGGCAAGGAAATGCTTTCTTCCCCTGCCTTTCTGATTTAACCATTTGATGGGCTTGGAGAGATGAGTTAATATATAGAATGTTGTGGATTATTTATTTCTTTGTTTATTATTTATTCTCCTTTCCATTTCCAATCTTCCACAGTGCCAAAAGCAATGGTTTTTATTCAGGCACCTAGGTAACTACTGGCAATACTTAGATGTCTGACTATGTGACACTTCACTGTTGGCTGCTCAGCATTCCAAAAACTCAGGAAAAACAACTCTTTTTTTGTCCTGGGGAGTGTTGGTTTAAGTATGTGTGCTGAAGCCTTACTGAATTAAAGGAGACTGCATCCCATTTCAGTCTTGGAAAATGAAGATGCTTGCCTATCTTTTGCTGAAAGTTGTAACTCCTGTGAGGAGAGGCTGAGGGAGCTGGGGGTGTGCAGCCTGCAGAAGAGGAGGCTCAAGGCAGAGCTCATTGCTGTCTGCAGCTACCTGAAGGGAGACTGTAGCCAGGTAGGGTTGGTCACTTCTCCCAGGCAACCAGCAACAGAACAAGAGGACACAGCCTCAAGCTGTGCCAGGGGAGGTCTGGGCTGGATGTTAGGAGGAAGTTGTTGGCAGAGAGAGTGATTGGCATTGGAATGGGCTGCCCAGGGAGGTGGTGGAGTCACCATCCCTAGAAGTGTTCCAAAACGAACTGGCTGAGGCACTTAGTGCCAAGGTCTGCTGATTGGCCAGGGCTGGGTGCTAGGTTGGACTGGCTGAGCTTGGAGGTCTCTTCCAACCTGCTTGATTCTGTGATCCATCAGCCACATTTTGCAGCGAGCAGACATCTTGGCTGTTTCTTTGGACCTCCTCAAACAGCTCTGGGGCTTTGTTGTTGGTTTGGTGGGTTTTGTGGTTATTCAGTAGCTGAATCTTTTTAATTGTTTTTAGTTGTCATCATCACATTGTGTGTGTTTGATGGAAAACATCAGCAGCAATTATTTGCTTGGCTGCGTTACCCTGAAGGACAGAACATGATGTGCTGCCAGTAGAAAAACCTAACTTGGGGCTTTTTCTCTGCACATGTGTGGAAGAGGGCAGCACTGAATGACAGAGGATGAGATACTTTATAAATAAGCTCCTATATAAAAATTACAGCAGGTGTGTGGTGAGAAAGAAGCAGCAGTGAGAAGACTCTGCCTTGTGTACTTTTGAATTACTGTGTCAGTAATGATGGATGGAGCAAACAATAAAGTCTGACCTGCCACACTATGCTTGTGAGGCTGTCAGCCTTAAGGCATTTGTAATTGGCTTCAGCCAGCAATGTTAATGAAGGTGGATTGGAAAATTAGGTTATTTGAATGATACAGACTGCTTTACATGTTCAGTGTTCAAAAGCAAAGGCTGGGAACTCAAAGGAGCTGAAGCTGTAAGGCTTGTTCTTTGTCAGCTGTCTCTTGCTCCTCTCTGTACCAGAGCAGGCAGAGGGACAGTGTTTAGAACACAGGTTCATGCTGTGTGCAGCCTGAGTTACTTGAAATGATTCTGTGGGGCACAGTTGTTTAAACAGTCAATGCAATGCACAACATTTCCATTAACAATAATGGGATTTATGTCTGTATCTCCTGCATGTTATGCACCATGCTCAGATGTGCCCCAGTGGCATAATTGGAGTAGAAAATGTATCTAGGGGTTGACATTACTCAAGGAGTTGTCAGTGTGGTATAAAGTGCACAACACAGTTTTCATGTTGCCAAGGTTTGCTTTCAAATAGAGATGCACTAGGCTGAGTCTTAAATAGTCATGAACAAAGTCATTGCATCTCATTCCTTCTGCTTAGTTCTTGTTAGAAAGAAAACAACTTGGTGTGAGCCAGCAGTGTGCCCTTGCAGCCAGGGAGGCCAGTGCCATTCTGGGGTGGATTAGAGGGCTGTGGTTAGTAGGTCCAGAGAGGTTCTCCTTTCCCTCTGCTCTGCCCTGGTGAGGCCTTATCTGGAGTGTTGTGTCCAGTTCTGGGGCCCCAGCTCAAGAAGCACAGGGAGCTGCTTGAGAGAGTCCAGCACAGAGCCACAAAGATGATGAAAGAAGTTGAACATCTTCCTTGTGAGGAGACCCTGAGGGAACTGGGGCTGGGAGCTTAGACATGAGGAGACTAAGAGGTGACCTCATCAGTGGTTATCAATATGTGCAGGGTGAGTGCCAGGAGGCTGGAGCCAGGCTCTGCTGGGTGATGCCCAGTGCCAGGACAAGGGGCAGTGGGGGGAAGCTGAGGCACAGGAGGTTCCATGTGAACCTGGGGAGGAATTTTTTCCCTGTGAGGGTGACAGAGCCCTGGAACAGGCTGCCCAGGGGGGCTGTGGAGTCTCCCTCTCTGGAGATATTCTAGAACCATCTGGCTGTGTTCCTGTGTGATCTGCTCTGGGTGATCCTGCTCTGGCAGGGGGGCTGGACCAGATGATCTTTGGAGATCCCTCTCAGCCCCTGATACGCTGTGATTCTGTGTGTTGTACACAGAGTGGTGAGGAGATACTGTGGTAGATGTTGCAGGTAGCTGAATGCTTCTAGTCAAAGCACTGAACAGGAGAAAGTCAGTCTGGGCCCACAGCTCAGCACAGTGATTTTTGTGAGAGTACCTTTGCCAAATCCAAGGCAGAGTTCTGAGTGGAACCTGTCTGGACCCTCAAAATATCCATATCCTGGGCTAGAAATCAGCTGATAACCTACTTGGTAACTTGAAGGTTGGCAGTTCTTCCTGAGGAGATGCAGCTGTCCATATTGTCTTCTCCATTTCTCCTTCCCTGTACCTCCAGGTACTCTGCATTACACTCTTTGATCCATCCAACCCAAGAAAATGACAGGAATGAGTTTGGGTCCTCTGGGAGCATTGCATCATCAGCTGCATAGGGTGTAGAGCATGGTTTGGAACTGATGGTCTTAGCATAGAGCCTGTGGGAAGGAGAAAGAAGAATGCTGACAACATTGTAGTGTGGAGGGGAAGGTGTAGGGAACCTAAATTTGAGTTTAGTTTTGCTATTTGTGGACCAATTCTCATATCCTGGGCCCTTGCCCAGCCACTGACAGTTGGGTGATGCAAGTGGAGTTCCTTGATTCGCTGCACAAAGCAGCCATGGAGAGCTCAGCTAACTGCATCCTCTCACCTGTGATATTTTTGTCATAAATAGAGGAAAGCAGAGTCCAGAGGTTAAAATCCCTGCAGCTCTACCCATTAATTTTTATTTCTCTGTGCTTCAGACTGCTCTTCAGTGATTCTCTCTAACACATTTTAATGTACCACATACAGAAATACTCATATAGGAAGAAAAGATCACAGTCAAAAGTACAACAGTCTTCTCCTTTGCTGCAATGTAATCCTGGCAAAAGCAGCTTCTGCTGCAAGTTGCTGGGTTGTTTTTTCCCTGGAAGCAAATGGAATCTGGTGTTCCACGGGCATGATAGTGGAGGATTTTTTTGTTAATGCAAGTTTCTTTTCCCTTCCATTGTTGTTGCCTGCTCAAACTGAGAAGAAAGCATGAAGCAGGTCATTTGAGGTCTAGCCACCTGTGCTCATTTCTTTTCCTTGCAGGAGATCTTGATGAAAAGGTAGGGAAATAAAGGAGAAGAAGAAGTTTCCTAGTTTAGATTCCACTAAGGCAGGTTCTGAGATCTCACTCTGAATTTCTGCAGATTCAGAGAGCAGATATCTCAAAAGACTTTTAGTAACCTGCATTGTCAGGTCAGAAAAGACTGTGGGTTTTTTTCCATGGGTGATAGAGGAGGGAGAGATGTCTTTTAAAGAAAAGTTTCTCCTGGTGTCATGAAGAGGGTAAGGAGCCTTTAAAAAACTTCAGTGGCTGAAGGGGGGTGGTGATGACTTTCTTCAGCTGGTGCCACAGCCATTGTGCTGCATTGCACAGTGAGAGTGAGTTCAGAAACACAAGCAATCGTTAAGAGAAAGGCAGAGGCTTTCAGAGGGGAAATGGCACTGTTATTCAAGCTGTCTCTTCCAATTCCTCTGGAGGTTAAAAAAGACAGGGGGAAAAACCTGATAGGGTGCAGTTTTAATCAGGGGTTCTTTCTGCCCAGCCCTGCAGCATCATGCAGATACTTCTTGTGTCCTGGGGCAGTGCAGCATCAGACAAGCCCTCCCCATTTGGTTGTGTGTTCTGCAGTCCTTGGCCACCCCTACATGAGCATTGGGGTGGTGAACTGGGACTGCTGCTGGGGCTCAGTCAGCAGAAGAATATTTTTTGTGTCCTATTCTTTCATGTCTGAATCACAGAGTAAACCAGGTTGGAAAACACCTCTAAGATTAAGTTCAACCTACCACCTTCTAATTAACCCATGGCAGTAAGTGCCTCATCCAGCCTCCTCTTAAACACCTCCAGGGATGGGGACTCCACCACCTCCCTGGGCAGCCCATTCCAATGCAAATCACTCTCTCTGCCAACAACTTCCTCCTAACATCCAGCCTAGACCTCCCCTGGCACAACTTGAGGCTGTGTCCCCTTGTCCTGTTGCTGGTTGCCTGGCAGAAGAGCCCAACCCCAGCTGGCTACAGCCTCCCTTCAGGTAGCTGCAGACAGCAATGAGCTCTGCCCTGAGCCTCCTCTTCTGCAGGCTGCACACCCCCAGCTCCCTCAGCCTCTCCTCACAGGGCTGTGCTCCAGGCCCCTCACCAGCTCCGTTGCCCTTCTCTGGACACCTTCCAGCACCTCAACATCTCTCTTGAATTGAGGGGCCCAGAACTGGACGCAGAAGCTGTCTGCATCGCTTCTTAAATTGTCCTGAGGTCTTAGTACTTAGTTGAGACAAAGACGTTGTTGGAGTTGCAGACGTGTGACCACATCACCCAATGCTTTTTGCCTGCTACTATGTGCTGGGCTTTATTTACTGTGTTATCTTTGGGCTCTTTCTAATGCCAATTGTGGGGGGCAGCAGCAGATGTGTTAGATTGAGCCTGCTAAGTGGAGAGATGAAATCTGGCTGGTTTCAGTTAGTCAGTGTGAGTATGACTTAAAGTATACTCAGCTTACACCTTTTGGGTAAGACCAAGTGCATAAATGTTAGGAGGAAGTTGTTGGCAGAGAGAGTGATTGGCATTGGAATGGGCTGCCCAGGGAGGTGGTGGAGTCACCGTGCCTGGAGGTGTTCAAGGAAAGCCTGGATGAGGCACTTAGAGCCATGGTCTGGTTGATTGGCCAGGGCTGGGTGCCAGGTTGGAGTGGATGAGCTTGGAGGTCTCTTCCAACCTGGCTGATTCTATTCTATTCTAAATGACTTGCAGGGATTCTTGACCCAAATCATGACCAACAGCCTGTTCCTGTGGGCAGCTGCTTTAGTTTTGACCTAACTATTGGAGCTCTTTTATCTGCCTCTCTTAAGAGTAGCTAATAGCCTTAATCAGCAGGATGAATTACCTGTGGGAATGACACCATTACAAGGCAAAAGCAACCTCAGGACTATCTCTAAATTTCAAGCAGAATCCCTAAAGATATAAAACTGAACACTACCAAAAGTACAAAGGAATGAATTTCTCTTACAGGGGTTTTACCAAGGGTTGTGCAGGCACTATTTGGGAAAAAATCATCTGTCCTATTAAATAGAAATCAGCTTAAAGTGCTAAATGCCTCCTGTAGATCAAGGCTCCAACTTGTTAATGGACTTTTTACTTCTTAACTTCAGATTTGCAAGTTATTTCAGGAATCTGCTGCCTTTCACACAAATGAAAGCTACTTGCTGGAAATTCCAATTTTAAAGTCTCTGTATTCAACATTCTCAAGAGAGGTACCTGTCACTGAGGGAAGGTGTAAGGTAGAGCAGAGTGTGGGGACTGTGACAAATCATGCAAACCTCTGCTGCCAGGCAACCAGCAACAGAAGAAGGGGACACAGACTGAAGTTGTGCCAGGGCAGGTCTAGGCTGGATGTTAGGAGGAAGTTGTTGGCAGAGAGAGTGATTGGCATTGGAATGGGCTGCCCAGGGAGGTGGTGGAGTCACCACCCCTGGAAGCGTTCAGTAAAAGTCTGTATGGGGCACTTAGTGCCATGGTCTGGTTGATTGGCTAGGGCTGGGTGCTAGGTTGGACTGGATGAACTTGGATGTGTCTTCCCTCCTGGTTGATTCTTTGATTCTATATGGAGCCAATTTAAGTTGCAGGGAGGCTGAAGTGAAAGCCTATTTCAGCTGATGTGTTGTACTATGCTGGGGGTGGTCTGGTTTGTGCTTGTTGTCAAACCTGGGCCTGCAGGATGCACATCATGGCCAAATTCTGCTGTATGGGATTTGAGCAGCCTTCCACTTCAAACAAACAGTAGAAAACAACCAGCAAAAGCCTCTGTGAGGGAAATGGAAGAGGAGTGCCAGCCTGTACAGAGCCCTATCTGAACTTTCAAAACCCAGATCTGTCATCATAGAACCTGTATGGAGGGTTAGTGTCAGAAGTGTGTTTTATTACTTAAACGTATCTTGCACAGGAAATACTGAGCAAAGAAAACCCTTTTGAGATGTATAGCTCTTTGATGAGGTGCTGTAATGGCTTTCATTCTAAGCCAGTAAATTCCAGAGCAATGATTTAAAGACTACACTTTCCCTGGAATCTAAAAGCATGCTCTAAATCGGGCTGTGTTTTGTTGGAGCAGGTATCTGCTATGCCTGATCCTCTCTTTACATCACCTGTGCTCTGATGTACCTTTTGCCTACCATAAAGCCACTTGCCTGGGAGAAGCACTGGGAGGTGAGGAACACAGTCACCCTAGATGTGAATATGGGTTAAAAGTATGGCTATGGGCTAAATGGAACAGGGTGCAGGCTTGTACTGCTGTAGGGTGCATCACCATGGATGGTGGCAATGCTGTATCTGCAGGTTGCATACCTGCCACAAGAAGCTGGTTCTACCACGTGTGTAGGTGTCCAGAGAAGGGTGACAAAGCTGGTGAAAGGCCTGGAACACAAGCCCTATGAGGAGAGGCTGAGGGAGCTGGGGGTGTGCAGCCTGGAAAAGAGGAGGCTCAGGGCAGACTCATTGCTGTCTACAACTACCTGAAGGGAGGTTGTGGCCAGGTGGGGTTGGGCTCTTCTGCCAGGCACCCAGCAGCAGAACAAGGGGACACAGTCTCAAGCTGTGCCAGGGGAGGTCTAGGCTGGATGTTAGGAGGAAGTTGTTGGCAGAAAGAGTGATTGGCATTGGAATGGGCTGCCCAGGGAGGTGGTGGAGTCACCGTCCCTGGAGGTGTTCAAGGAAAGCCTGGATGAGGCACTTAGTGCCATGGTCTGGTTGATTGGCCAGGGCTGCATGAGCTTGGAGGTCTCTTCCTACCTGGTTGATTCTATGATTCTAAGCTGCCAGCATTACCAGCTGGACAAACTTTGATCAGCTACTTTTGCCAGATAGTGGCATTGCCACCTCATCTGAGCACCAAAGGTGAGGTGAGATTCTGCACCCTTTCACAAGGGAAGGCATAGGCAAACTTCTGGGTTTTCACATGCAAATTCTGTTCAGCTTTGAGATGTCAGTGCTTTGGATAAAACTACCCTGGCATGGTTTGAGTTGGAAGGGACCTAGAAGAACATCTTGATGCTGTTGCTTGACTCAGGGCTGAGGTGGGAACATTTTGGTTGTCAGAGATGTTTGTCTGCTTTCTTTTCAGCAGTAACTTTACTTGCAGGAGATGCAGAATCCAAGCTTGCAGCTTCAAGTGTTCCTGCTGATGCCAAAAGATATGGGCTGCAGGTCGAGGGTAGTTAACTGTCCCTGTGTTCACTTATCTGTTTCTGTATCTAAGAGGTTCTGTGTGAAATGGAAATAGGAAATAGAGCATGTAATGATTAATTCAAAATGCATCTATGAAGCAAGGCTGTTATGAGCTCATATGGTCAAACAGAGATAGCTTTTGCTGTCAAATTCAGAGAGAGATTGGATAAATATTGGATTAATAAAATGAATAATATATAAATTGATGGCTTTGACTACAGCTTATTATTAAGCAGAAGACTTATCTGGATTCAATCTGCTGCAAACAACTTCCATCTGTGCTAGAGACTCACAGCATCAGAAGTATATAATAGTAAGAGGCATTCCTTGCTGTTGTTTTAATGAGCTCTCTGCAATTAGGCAAGGTGGTCAGGGGTTTTTAAGCTGGGAGTTTTGTTTGGATTCAAAAGTGTCCAGTAGCCCACTCTGAAGGGAATGGGGTGACCCTGGGGTGTTTGCTGTAAGTTTGCTCTCTAATGTTGACACACAGACTAACAACTAAGAATGGGTCATTGTTTTTAAGTCACCTTTCTTAGTCTGCAGAAGAGGAGGCTCAGGGGTGACCTCATTGCTGTCTACAACTACCTGAAGGGAGGTTGTGGCCAGGTGGGGTTGGGCTCTTCTGCCAGGCACCCAGCAGCAGAACAAGGGGACACAGTCTCAAGCTGTGCCAGGGGAGGTCTAGGCTGGATGTTAGGAGGAAGTTGTTGGCAGAGAGAGTGATTGGCATTGGAATGGGCTGCCCAGGGAGGTGGTGGAGTCGCTGTGCCTGGAGGTGTTGAAGCTAAGCCTGGATGAGGCACTTAGTGCCATGGTCTGGTTGACTGGATAGGGCTGGGTGCTAGGTTGGACTGGATGAGCTTGGAGGTCTCTTCCAACCTGGTTGATTCTATTCTCTTCTACTGCAAGAACAGGAAAGTGTCTATAATACAGGGATTCAGATGATAGCTGTAATTCAGGAATGAAGAGACAACCTGGTAGGTTCCCAGGTATGGTAGATCTAGAGGGGGGAGTGATTCATATTGCTGCTGTGGTGCTAAATTTGTCGCTATTGTTATCTAAATTTCAGCTCTCTCTCCTGTTTGTTGATTCCATGTCGTTTTTTTCATTAGAGTCATTCTCAGCCTTAAATCAGAACCGCAAACTAGCAGGAGGCAATTCTCAGCAGCACTGAGGCTAATTGGTGACTGAAGAACAGTGATTGTATTGGTTGAATACATCAAGTAATAATTATTCACTTATCTTCTTGTGGAAGAACCCCACAGGCTGATGCAAGAGAGTATTTGAGTGATAAACAGCAGCAGCTTCCTGCTACTTCAGCGTTGAATGGTCTCATTTCTTCTGGTCTTGTATTAGGTTAACTTCTGGTATTTCTTGTCTGTAAGTAGACAGGTACTGGCAAGCTGTTGGGGTTTTTTCTTTCCTCGTGTTTAATCTAAAGAATGATCTTTAAAATGCCTTTCTGGTCATTATTTCCTTTTGTTTGCTAATGGGAAGCTCCTTTAATTAGCGTCGTTCTTTGGCTGCGCTGTCACAAACGTGTCAGTGGGAGAGTGAAGCCCCAGACAGCAGAGAGTGCAAAAGCTCTGGAGGAGCCTGATGGTTTCCAAGTAACTGTCTGCAGAGGAGCTTGTAAACTTCTGTGGAAATGGCTTAGAGAAAGCTTCCTTTTGTTAGCAGTGATTATCTCCACACTGACATGGTGTCTGAAACCCACTCCATCAGTGCCCGAAATTGTATCCTCTGCTTCTTAAGAGAAGGCTTTGCAACTTTGGTATCAGATCTTGTAGTTTACCAGGAAATTGAGATGCCTTTAGAAGAGAATCTGAGATGTGAGCTGACACTGCAGCTCCAGTATCTCCTTCCCTTGGGCAAAAACTCTCCAGACTGAGCATACACTGTGCTTCAAGGGTGGTGGATTACTCCCTGGGATTTATTGCTTTGTTAGTATGCTCAGGGCATCATCTTTCACCACTGTGGGAGCTGAGAGCACTGTCTAGGTTTTTCTGTTCATTTTTCATCCTGCCCCCCTCACTTTACAACTTTGGCTTAGGGCTGTACACTGGACTTGGGAGGAGAAGCATTTGCCACCTCCCAAAAGCTGGTGTTCTCTAAGCCTTGTGTTTCTTCTATAGCAACAGCCATTTCCCTGCTCCTGCTCAGCTCCAGGCACATCCAAGCTGACGAAGGGTCCAGAGCACAGGGCTGCTGAGAAGCAGCTGAAGGAACTGGGCTTGTTTACCCTGGAGGAAAGGAAGTTCAGGAGACAAAGCTTTGGCTTTGAAGAGGAGCATTCAGATTACAAACTGATTGTAAATGGATTACAATTTGGTCCTATGCAGAAATGCAAAGCAAGGAGGTGCCACTATTTTAGTGAGTAACATAGGAGGTGGTGGAATCACAATCTCGGGAGGTGTTTAAAAGGAGGCTGGATGAGGCACTTAGTGTCATGGTTTAGTTGATTAGAAGGTGTTAGGTGATAGGTTGGACTCGATGATCTCAAAGGGCTTTTCCAACCTGGTTAATTCTGTGATCTACAATTCCCTTAAAAGAGGTTGCAATGGAGTAGGAGTCAGTCTCTTCTCCCAAGTAACTAGTGAGAGGTTGAGGAAATGGCCTCACATTGTGTCAGGGGAGGTTTATGTTGGGTATTAGAGAAAAGCTTATTCCCAGAACAGGCTGCCCAGGGAAGTGGTGGAGTCACCATCCCTGGAGACATCTAAAGGACATATGGATGTGGTGCTGAGGGACATGGTTTAGTGGTGGCCTGACAGAGCTGGGTTAATGGTTGGCCTTGATGACTTTAAAGGTCTCTTCCAGCCAAAACCATTCTGTGATTCTAGGATACCATCTTCTATGGAGGGCTCTTCTTGCATAGGCTTAGATCAATGGGCCAACATTAATGGGGTGAGTTTCAACAAGGCCAAATGCCAGGTCCTGCACTTCAGTCACAATAACCCCAAGCAACACTCTACAGGCTTGGGGCAGTGTGACTGGAGAGATGCCTGCAGAAAGGGATCTGGGGCTGTAATAGGCAGAAGCTAAATGTGAGCCAGCAGTGTGCCCAAGAGGCCGAGGAGGCCAATGGTATCCTGGCTTGGATTGCAAATCTTCTGTCCAGCAGGAGCAGGGAGGTGACTGTCCCCTTGGACTTGGCTTTGGTGAGGCCACAGCTCAAGTGTTGTATTGAGTTTTGGGCACTGCAGTACAGGAGAGATGTGGAGGTGCTGGAGCAGGTCCAGGGGAGGGCAACAAAGCTGTAGGAGGGCCTGGAGAACAAATCTGATGAGGAGTGACTGAGGAACCTGGAGATGGTTAGTGTGAGGAAGAGGAGGCTGAGGGGAGACCTCATTGCTGCCTACAGCTACCTGAAGGGACATTGTGGAGAAGCTGGTGCTGGGCTCTGCTCACAGGTAACTGGAGACAGAACAAAGGGGAATGGCCTCAAGCTGAGGCTGGGGAGGCTTAGATTGGACATTAGGAAGGCACTAGAATGAGCTGCCCAGGGAGGTGGTGGAGTCCCCAACCCTGGTTGTGTTTCAGGGTGGTTTGGATGTGGTGCTTAGGGCTATGGTTTAAGGTGACTCTTGTAGAGTAGGGTTCTAGGTTGGACTTGGTGATGCTGAGAGGCTTTGCCAGCCTGGATGATTCTGTCTCCACAGATGGAATTGGCTGCCTCTGCACTAAGCAAACTGGCCCTCTTCTCTGTGCCAAATTCACTTCAGCAAATCATCACCACTTCAGAGCCTCCCCACTTTTATCCCAGGGAATGAGATATTTCACCACACTATCAATGCATTTTCTAATGCAAGCTTTGATATTGACCAGCCAAATGCCTCCTTGTTACTGAGCATCATCTTTGCTTTGGGAGCAGGGAGGAGGCAGGGGGGTGTGCTGTGCTGTCACGCAGTGTTACACAGAGCATGGTGTGGATATGGAAAGGAACAGTGTATGCAGGAAGGGCAGCTTCTTGAGTGTCTCCAGGGGGCTAGGAAGGAAAGCCAGTTGTATAATTCATGTTAGGTGCCCTTGCTGCTGATCATGAATTTAGTCTTGATCTTGGCAAATCAGTCACACTTAGAGAGTGACAAGGAAATGTAGTGCTGGTGACAGGCTGTATTGTGACTATTTTTAAGGTCTGGGCTAGAGCAGTGCTAGCCCACAGCATGGGCTGGTATGGGCTCAGGGCTTCACTAGACAGGCATTCTTGTCAGGGCTGATTGTGACAATCTACTCTTTCTTAAATTAAGTGTTTTTTTTCTGCCCAGGGAGTTGTGCAAATCAGTCATGTTCCTGCAGCTTCCAACCATCAGCCTTTACACTGCTTACAGTGATCCCACACACAGGGCTGTAGCTGACTTCTGCATGCTGCTGTCGTCCTTCAGCATCACTCTGGCAGCACAGTCCACCCATTCTCATGTCATTTTTAAACCAAATGATGCAGATCATGTCCTCTTCTTGGTACCTCGATGAGGATAACCCTGCCTTGCTGAGATGAGACAACAGAGACACCTGGAGAATGCTTAGTGGCAGCAGGGCTTTATCCCTCTGGCTGCTCAGGCTGTGGTCATAAGAGAAGGGACTAAAGGATTCCCCTGGGGATAGGGCCAGGGCTCACTGACTTGTTAAATGCCTTCCCATGGAAGTGGGGACTCAGACACACTAACCCTGATATCCAGGGCAAAGGAGTGGATGCACAAGGATGAACTCTGCACTGCAGTGCATTGCTTTAAATCAACACAATTGCTCAGTGTCTTCTGATGGCACCTTCAGACAGTGCACTGCAGAGTGGCAGTTAAAATACAGCATTTCCATGCCTAATTTTTCAGTATGTGTATATGCATCCCATTGATTGTGTGAGCCACTGAACACCTGAAATAAATCATTTCTTCTCTCTTCAGTGATGTTCACCCATCAAAATGCTCAGGATCCATAATGTTCAAGAGAAAAATATTGCTGCTAAAATGACCTTTCAACCTTCAAAAGCTGAAGGTGGTCCTTCCAGTAGCAGCTCAAAAGACAGCTGTTAGTGCTACAAGACCAAGAGGACATGAGCCAGCAGTGTGGCCAAGAAGGCCAGTGGCATCCTGACCTGTCAGGAGCAGTGTGGCCAGCAGGACAAGGGAGGTTATTCTGCCCTTGTGCACAGCACTGCTCAGGCCACACCTTGAGTGCTGTGTCCAGTTCTGGGCTCCTCAAGTCAAGAGAAATGTTGAGGTGCTGGAAGGTGTCCAGAGAAGGGCAGCAAGGCTGATGAGGGGCCTGGAGGACAGCCCTGTGAGGAGAGGCTGAGGGAGCTGGGGGTGTGCAGCCTGCAGAAGAGGAGGCTCAGGGCAGAGCTCATTGCTGTCTGCAGCTCCCTGAAGGGAGGCTGTAGCCAGGTGGGGTTGGGCTCTGCTGCCAGGCAGACAGCAACAGAAGGAGGGGACACAGCCTCAAGTTGTGCCAGGGGAGGCCTAGGCTGGATGTTAGGAGGAAGTTGTTGGCAGAGAGAGTGATTGGCATTGGAATGAGCTGCCCAGGGAGGTGGTGGAGTTGCTGTCCCTGGAGGTGTTTAAAAAGAGGCTGGATGAGGCACTTGGTGGCGTGGGTCGGTTAGTTGGAAGAGTTAGGTGATAGGTTGGACTCAGTGATCCTAGGGGTCTTTTCCAACCTGGCTGATTCTGTGAGAAGGCTGTGAAGCATGTGGCAAACATGTGGGTACTCAGCCTGACAACTTAGTGTCTCTTGGCAGTAAATGTCTGCAGGTGGAGCAGATGATACTCATTTGGGTGCCAACCCTCTAAACACTTGTTAGCAGACACTGGGGGTGTGAGTTCTGTGGCAGAGTAACTGCAGCAGTCACCGGCTGGGTTATCCTCGCTGTCATTGCTCCTGCAGGGAGTTAGATGCTTCCTAAATCCAGATGAGCTAAGGTGACATCAGAGTGTCTGAGGCACGTTGCAGTATTTGGCCAGTACTATGTCTAGGACCCAATTTCCCAGCCCCTCTTCTGAGCAGGGGCTCGCTGTGCTTGAGGTTTCATCGGTAAAACCAGAACTTGGGCAGAGGTGCTTTCAGTTCCTTGCATTTCACAGGTGACATCCTCTGGACAATTCAGGTACTGTGGCAGAAGCTGCGTGCAGCCCTTTCAACTGCAAGAAATTACTTCAAGGCTTAATATTGAAGTAGTCCAGAAGCTGGTTCCAAAAAAGCAGTCATCTTTGTCTTCTAATTCAGTGCAGCACCAGCAGTAATTTACAGTGTTCCTATTACAGTCTGCAGGAAGGGTGATGGAGTGCTGGTTAGAAAGGTAATTTCTGAGTTCTTCTGAGGACAGGCAGGAATGCCTCAGCCCTGGGGGAGGAGAAAAGGAAGGTTCTGTCTGGAGCATCACAGCAACCTGAGACCAGCTCTGAGCTCAGCCCTTTGGAACGAACATAACATGGGTGTGAATGGGGAGTGAGAGGACATACCAGTGAACAGGTAACTGCTCTGAGAAGGTACAACCTCAGACATGAGAGCTCAGCTGGAGTGCTCCAGGCAGTACAATTTTCTGTGTCTTTCCTTCCTCTTGCTTTTTAAAACTGTAAACTCACAAGAGTCTTGCTGATTCCAACAGCTCAGGTATCACTGCTGAGTGGCTCTCAGTTTAGGTATCACTGCTATCTAAGTGGCTCTTTGGCACTCTGGTGAACGCTGGTTTTTATTGTTTAGGTGCATCCTTTGATTCTTGAGCTATTTTATATGTTAGGGAGAAACCTTCCAATCCCCTTCAAATATTAAATGCGTTCTCCAGATGTTTTTCATGGCCTTTTGAATCATGTACATAGGACATCAACCAGCAGCTTTATTTGGACCTAGGTGTTGTGGAGGCAGGGAATTAACGTGGCCGAGTCAGGAGTGCATATAAAAATAGAATTGTTTTGTTTTCCTGGAACCCTGCCCCCAAAACTGCACACAGAAATTGGCTTTAATGAGCAGATTCAGTTTGAGAAGCTCTTACAAGGATACCATAGATAGATTTGACTGTTTCAGAAGTCAGGAGATGACATTCCCTGCTATTAATCAGGCTGAGCCAAGTTTTATTGACAGGTGGACCAGGCTGGCTGAGAGAAAGGGCACTCCAGAGGCTTGTTGCTCGCTCGCTCTCTTCGGAAGACCTCCGAGGCTCCTTAAGGCCTATCAAGGCTGCGTAAAGGAGGTGCTTACGGTGGGGAGCATCCAAAGCAGGGGCAGTCCTGTCCCTAGGAGCTTGTCCCTTGCAGCGCCAGGGGACTCCTTCTGCGGGAACTACCCAGGCGGGGGAGCACTCTAAGGCAGAAGCCCCAAGGCAGGCAGCACCCCAATGTTTATACCCTTCCTAGACAAAGGGTCGAGTTACTGCTGCCTGGGTACAAAGAGCACAGCTGATCACAGCCCCACCCCAGCATGGGCATCTGCACGGGCAGCCCTGGTGCCAGAGGGGCCCTTTGCTCCCCCTGCAGGCACCTACACGGGCACCTCTCGTGCCTAAGGACCCTTTGCTGCCCCTGCGGGCATCTGCATGGGCACCCCTCATGCTGGAAGGGCTCTTTGCTGCCCCTGCGGGCATCTGCATGGGCACCCCTTGTGTTGGAAGGTCCCTTTGCTCCCCCTGTGGGCATCTGCATGGGCACCCCTTGTGTTGGAAGGGCTCTTTGCTCCCCCTGCGGGCATCTGCCCAGGCACCCCTTGTGTTGGAAGGTCCCTTTGCTCCCCCTGTGGGCATCTACCCGGGCACCCCTTGTGTTGGAAGGGCTCTTTGCTGCCCCTGCGGGCATCTACCCAGGCAGCCCTCGTGCGTAAGGGCCCTTTGCTGCCCCTGCGGGCATCTACCCGGGCAGCCCTCGTGCCTAAGGGCCCTTTGCTGCCCCTGCGGGCATCTGCCCGGGCAGCCCTTGTGCCTAAGGGCCCTTTGCTGCCCCTGCGGGCATCTGCCCGGGCAGCCCTTGTGCCTAAGGGCCCTTTGCTGCCCCCCTCACGCCTGCAGGGCAGGGGTGAAAACAGTTTTTTTGTGCCTTTCTGCTCCCGTTCAAACCGTGGAGGGAGAGGGATTTTGGGGCACCCAGGGCTCCAGGGCAGCAAGGCATTGGGCTCCGTCCCACATCTCGGTCACCAGGCTGGAAAGACGCAGACTTGAAGGGTGGAGCACTGCTGGGTAAGGAATTGGCTGGATGGGGGCATGCAGAGAGTGGTGATCAAGGGCACAATGTCCACCTGCAGACCAGTGCCAAGTGACATCCCTCAGGGGTCAGTGCTGGCACCAGTCCTGTTTAACATCTTTGTCAGGGGTATGGGCAGAGGATTCAGTGCACCTTCAGCAAGTCCGCAGATGGCACCAAGCTGTGTCACAGTTGACTTGCTGGAGGGCAGGGATCCCTCCAGTGGGACCTGGGCAGGCTGCAGAGGTGTGCCCAGGCCAACCTCATGACATTCAATAAGGCCAAGTGTAAGGTCCTGCACCTGGGTGGGCACAATCCCAAGCACAGCTCCAGGCTGGGTGGGGAATGGCTGAGAGCAGCCCTGAGGAACAGGCCCTGGGGGTCTGGGCTGATGCAAAGCTCAACAGGAGCCTGCAGGGTGAGTGCAGCCCAGACAGCAACCCTGTGCTGGGCTGCAGCAAGAGCAGTGTGGGCAGCAGGGCAAGGGAGGGGATTCTGCCCCTTGGCTCTGCTCTCCTCAGACCCCACCTGCAGTCCTGGGTGCAGTTCTGGAGCCCCCAGCACAAGCAGGACATGGAACTATTGGAGCCAGTCCAGAGGAGGCCACCAAGATGCTGAGAGGGCTGCAGCAGCTCTGCTCTGAGGACAGGCTGAGAGAGTTGGGGCTCTGCAGCCTGGAGAAGAGAAGGCTTTGAGGAGACCTTGGAGTGGCCTTCCAGTATCTGAAGAGGGCTCCAGGAGAGCTAGGAAGGGACTATTGACAAGGTCTGGGAATGACAGGAGGAGGAGGAATGGGTTTGAATTGGCTGAGGGGAGATTGAACCTGGATGTTAGCATGAGGGTGGTGAGACACTGGCAGAGGTTGCCCAGGGAGGTTGTGGAGCACAGAATCACCCAATGTGATCAAAGATCACATTGTGGAGAGGCTGCTGCTGGACTCTTCTCACAGGTGGTTGGAGACAGAACAAGGGGAAATGGCTTCAGGCTGAGGAGGTTTAGATTGGATATTAGGAATGCACTGTAGTGAGCTACCCAGGGAGGTGGTGGAATCCCCTACCCTGGCTGTGTTTCAGGGTGGTTTGGATGTGGTGCTTAGGGCTATGGTTGAAAGTGAATCTTGTAGAGTAGGGTTCTAGGTTGGACTGCTGATGCTGAGGGGCTTTGCCAGCCTGTGTGTGTCTGTGACTCTTGTGGTCTGAACCAAGGTGTTTCTGTAGGAGCATTACCATGTTGGATGATTTGTGGTGTTTAAGCAAGCAGTGAATTCTAACAGGTGGTTTGTGCCTACTTACATAGAGAGTGTGAACTACTTTGCTTGTTCTAATGTCCAGGAACTACTTTTTATGGTCAAGGCAGGCATGTAGGAAAAGCAAAGCTATTTTCAGGAGGCTTAAGGTCATGCTGTAGTGGCCTGAATTTTTAGGAGCTGATAAATAACAAAAGTCTGAAAGCCTCCTGTATCAGAATGTATGTTTAGTACACTAATCTGGTTAATTGGGTGTTGTCATCTCTCTGGATTTAAAATATCATTGTTGCCTTCATGCAAGCCATTATATTGTGTGCTGGTGCACAGCATTTGATATTGCCTGCTGCAGAATTGGCTGCACTTGAGCCAGCAGTATGTATTTATACTCTTATAAATACATAGGGCTTTGGCTCCTTTGTAGATGAAAGGAGTCATATCAATGGTAATTTCATTGCATAATTGTCTTACTGAATGTTGGGGGGGGGCACATATTTAGTAAGATGAATGCAATACATCAGTAGCAGTCAATTACACTGCTTCAGGACCTGTGGAGGATTAGCTGCCTGCAGTTGGAGGTTACCTGCCTGGCATTTATGCAGCATGCATTATTGCTCCCTAAAATTCTACCTGGCCATAAGCTTGCATGGCTTACCTGGGGATGCAGCAAGAGGGCCACAACTTCTCACTACAAAGGCTCACGAGGTTGTGAACTCCCTTGAGAAATGTAGTGCCTTGACCCACGGAGGCATTGACCTGGGGGTGCTGGTAGAGAGTAGCTGAAGATGAGCCAGCAGTGTGCCCAGGTGGGCAGCAGAGCCAATGGCATCCTGGGCTGGCTCAGGAGCAGTGTGGCCAGCAGGACAAGGGAGGTTCTTCTGCCTCTGTGCTCAGCACTGCTCAGGCCACAGCTTGAGTGCTGTGTCCAGTTCTGGGCTCCTCAAGTCAAGAGAGATGTTGAAGTGCTGGAAGGTGTCCAGAGAAGGGCAGCAAGGCTGGGGAGGGGCCTGGAGCACAGCCCTGTGAGGAGAGGCTGAGGGAGCTGGGGGTGTGCAGCCTGCAGAAGAGGAGGCTCAGGGCAGAGCTCATTGCTGTCTGCAACTACCTGAAGGGAGGCTGTAGCCAGGTGGGGTTGGGCTCTACTGCCAGGCAGACAGCAACAGAAGGAGGGGACACAGTCTCAAGCTGTGCCAGGGGAGGTCTAGGCTGGATGTTAGGAAGAAGTTGTTGGCAGAGAGAATGTTTGGCATTGGAATGGGCTGCCCAGGGAGGTGGTGGAGTCACCATCCCTGGGGATGTTGGAGCAATGCCTGGGTGGAGCACTTAGTGCCATGGTCTGGTTGATTGGCTAGGGCTGGGTGCTAGGTTGGACTGGATGAGCTTGGAGGTCTCTTCCAACCTGCTTGATTCTATGGTAAGTGTGAGAGCAAAAGCAGTGTATGCTAATTGTAAAGGTCTGTTAGGAGGCACAGAGGCTGTACAATGTCACATTAGAACAGTGAAACTGCTTCAGCTCCTCCTTCAGAGGAGGTTCTTGAAGCACTTGGATTTCTCCAGGCTCTGTGACCTTTTCTCCTCCCTTAAGGACAGATGCTGAAGCTGTTCACCTAGTCTTACTGAACTCACTGAGGTAGCAAAGCAGAAATCAAGCCCATGTTAGAAGCTAGAATTCTGTGCTGCTTGTGATTCACTTCATTAAACCAGAGAGTTGTTGTTTGGGGTTTGGGTTTGGTTTTGTTTTTATTAAGATCAGCATTTGTCATCTCCATGTCATATTTCTCAAAGAACATAGTGATTAACAAGACAGGTTTAATGCAGTCTTGACTGAAAGGTTAATGTGAATCCAGAAGGCAGCAAGGAGGGAAGTAATGTGCTGTTTGTGCTGAAAACTAGAAGGAAGCAGAACAAGCTGTAATGCAGTTTGCCTTATCCAGAGGTGTTTCTTTGTTCTACAGTCAATGTAATTAAAAACTTTGTAGGCAATTCCTCCCTTCTGTAGTATTGATCACTGCCTGTCGGTTCATGCTGAGGGAGGACTAGAAGATGAGTGTCCCACTGGGATGGAATTTTTTACCAAAACCATGTTTGGAATGAGATTGGGAAAAGGATTTGTGTGCCTACGTGGTTCAGACTCTGGATCAAGTCCACATGGCTGAGAAAGACAAAGGGGAAGGCAATGTCATGGTCACCTCCCGATGAGAGGAAGTGCTTACATGGTGGCTTTCTGTCTCTGGTACCCTGTTGAGCCAATTCATGACTGAGAGGACTGAGGATGGGCCACAGGACAGTGAGCATGTGGCTTTCTTGCACTTAGGACAAGGGAGGTTTTTCTGCCCCTGTGCTCAGCACTGGTCAGGCCACATCTTGAGTACTGTGTCCAGTTCTGGACCCCTCAGTCCAAGAGAGATGTTGAGGTACTGGAAGGTGCCCAGAGAAGGGCAGCAAGGCTGGGGAGAGGCCTGGAGCACAGCGCTGTGAGGAGAGGCTGAGGGAGCTGGGGGTGTGCAGCTACCTAAAAGGAGGCTGTAGCCAGGTGGTCTCTTCTGCCAGGCAACCAGCAACAGAACAAGGGGACAGAGTCTCAAGCTGTGCCAGGGGAGGTCTAGGCTGGATGTTAGGAGGAAGTTGTTGGCAGAGAGAGTGATTGGCATTGGAATGGGCTGCCCAGGGAAGTGCTGGAGTCGCTGTCCCTGGAGGTGTTCAAGACCAAGTGCCATGGTCTGGTTGGTTGGATAGGGGTGGATGCTAGGTTGGACTGGATGATCTTGGAGGTCTCTTCCAGCCTGGTTGATTCTGTGATTCACTGTGACACCTGCAAACTGCTTAATGCATCTTGCAGAAAACTCCTAAGTTGCTATGTCTCCCTATGAAGTTGCAATAACTTCCATTGAAGGAGATGATTAAAGCGTCTGAGTAGTTTCCTGTTCCTGAGCCATGTCTGGCTGGTGGATGATTTCCTCCATGCAATGAATGCTTTTGCACTGAACAAGAAAACAGCCTTTGAATAGAAGTCAGCACTAAGTGAGGATTGCAAATACAGTACTTGTTCTTTTTGGGCAACCTACCAATCTTGATGATGGTAATCACAGGGCTCCTTTGGTAACTTGATGAGAATCACAGTTGTGACTGCCAAATCAAACAAATTGGCATGTGGTGATCAGAACTCACAAACCATCAATTACCTACGCTTCTGTCTACAGCTACCTTTGCACAAAGGACAACCTGATTACTTCTGTTGGGTTCAGCTTACCTATTCTGCTTTTTATGGGTAAGCCTCCTTTCTGCAGCCAAAGTCAAAACAGGAGGAAACTGCTATTTATGTTGAGTTGTCTGCCAAAGTTCAGTCATTCGAAGTTGTGTTCCTGACAGGAAGAGGAAACAAGAAAACCTTAAATCCTGTGCTGCTGACTCCCAGCTAAATAAAAATGTGATTTGCACTAATTTAGTTACCTTATTCCAGGCTCATTGCCTGCATTCAGTTAATGTAAAAGCCCTTGTTCCTGTCTCCAGATGATGCAGTATTGTATTGGTCTGATTTAAGCTTCCCAGAGCCTCGAATACATAACAGAACAATACATTAACAAGATGCTTTCCCCACTCTCTCTTTTGGAAAGAAAGGAATTAGATGTAAAGAGGAAAAAGACCCAAAGAACAGTCTTGCTTTGGGAAGTTAAAAGAAAGAGTTTAACACTAAATAAAAGGGGTTTAAGGGAAGAGGGGTTACAAAGAGGGATAAGGAAGGGGAACAAGAAACGCACAACCAGGCTGGTGGCAATGGATGGAGGAATTGGTGCTCCCACCATGTGGTAGGGTGACTACATGGCAAAACAGGAGCAGCAGGAACAAAGATGGTGCTAGCAGGCAGGGAAGGCAAAGAGCAAAAGAGAAACAGGCAGTTCCCCTCTCTTTATAGGGGGTCCAGACTGGAAGTGAGAGTGGGCTAACCACTGCACCTGGGGTCAAGCTCGGACCACCCCCAGGCAGGAGTCAGGAGGACCTGGGGTCAGGTTTGGACCATCCCCAGGGATTAGCTGGCTTGGGGTAACAGCTTCTATCCCAGGATCTCCTCCCCTTAGGCATGGGAAGAAGATCCTCCTGCATTTGAGGTGCATGAGAGCCGTGCTCCTCGATTCCCTGCCCTTCCTGAGGTGTGCTGTCCGCTGAGTTCTTTTGTTTCTTTCCCCTTTCAGAATTTGTATTTGGAGCTTTTAGCAGGAAAAGGCTTATTGGAGCCATTTAAAACATCAAAGGAGATGTTTCTCAGCTTTGGGAACATCTTTAATTTCAAGCAGATTTATTAAAGGCCGAAACAGGATAATACTGCAGAAGGATTAGCTGTGGTTACTTGATTTCTGAGCAAGCAGCCTAATTCTGCTTGCTTTGTCTGGCTGTTTTTCACAGCAAGTCCATTCACTGAGTGTTGAACTGGGCCTGGGGTTGGGATTTCTTTTCTCTTTTGTAATTTTGCCTTGTTTCTATTGTCTTCTTTAGAAATAGGAAGCCTTGCTGAAAGCTTTAACTTCAAAGCTTAGGACAGCTTACTTTTCCCTGGTTGCTATGCTCCAAAATATATTCCTGAAGCTTCTTTGCTCGTAGCTGCCAAATGTTTTGTTTCAGGGCTTCTTAGCACTGAGGCTTTTGGTCTGGTGGGATTGGTTTTGATTCATTCTTCACAAAAAAATTCTGAGAAGTCAATTAAAAAAAAAAAACCATAACACTTCAGTCTTGTTGTTTTGAAAGCAACCAGAGCAGTGGTACTGCAGAATGCTTTGTATTTCGTATGGGNACCTTGTCAATAGTTCCTCCCCAGCCCTCCTGGAGCCCCCTTCAGATACTGGAAGGCCACTCCAAGTTCTTCTCCAAGCCTTCTCTTCATGCCACAGAGCTCCAGCTCTCTCAGCCTGTCCTCATAGCAGAGCTGCTGCAGCCCTCTCAGCATCTTGGTGGCCTCCTCTGGACTGGCTCCAACACTTCCATGTCCTTCTTGTGTTGGGGGCTCCAGGACTGCAGGTGGGGTCTGAGGAGAGCAGAGCCAAGGGGCAGAATCCCCTCCCTTGCCCTGCTGCCCACACTGCTCTTGCTGCAGCCTAGCACAGGTTTGCTGTCTGGGCTGCACTCGCCCTACAGGCTCAGGTTGTCATCAACCAAGACCCACAGTTCCTTTTCCCCAGGGCTGCTCTCCAGCCATTCTCCTCCCAGTGCTTAGTATGTAGCTAGAACTTACCCTTCAGATTTGCTCTGTCTATAAACACCAGACAAAAGCTCTGTCTGAGAGCTGAAAGTTCACTGTTGATTTCAAATCTCAGCACCAAGGAATGAACAGAGGTAGGGCCACATGGTGGTCAGTGAAACCTGGGCAAACCTGCTGTGAACTGCTTCATCTGATAGGTTTGACAGGAAAGGAATGGGATAACTGTTCTGGAGAAGGCTGGAAAGGAATGGGATAACTGTTCTGGAGAAGGCTGGATGAGGCATTTAGTGCCACGGTCTAGATGACTGTATAGGGCTGGGTGATAGGTTGGAATGAATGATCTTGGAGGTCTCTTCCAACCTGGTTGATTCTATGATTCTAAGAGGATTTGCCTCCTGGAATTGATTGGCAGAAATGTTATTTGGGTGCAGGAAAGCTCAGGCTGAGCTCTGCCTGTCACATGGGAAGGCCAAAGTTTGGTTAGAGAAGAATGAGACCTTTCAAACCCAGGCATGTGTGCTGGAGAAACAGCTCTGCTTTTACTGAGGCTCTTCAGAACCTGGGGGTGTGCTTGGCACGAGCAAACCATTTGGCTTGACTTTAAGGAAGTGTATACTTCAACTGCCTGTTGCATCACCAAGTTGTCAACCAAGCCAGGTGGTCCTTCAGTGTATCTGTCTCCTTTATCCCCCTCACTGTTTTTTAACTCATTCTAGACACAAAAAAGAGCTGTGAGTTTTAGGAAGTCATTTCTGGCTAGCGAAGCTTAGAAGCCTCTTGTTCTCTTCCCTGTAAGTTCCCCACACCTTTGTCCACTGAGGCTCTGAGGTGTTTCTGGATACTTCTCTTCCCCTTCCCAAAATGCTTTACAGCACAGGCCCTGGGAAACACACAGCTGCATGCACATGACTTGCTGGCTCAGTGCTACTTGTTAGTTGTGGCAAGCTTGCTGGAGAAGGAATAGACACCAGTGAACAAATTGGACTAATTCAGCAGTGTTTCCAGAGGTGAAGCAGGTGTAGTAGCAGCAGAGAGGTGAAGAGTGGTCCTGAACTGTTCTCAGCCTGTGCAGCCATAGCTGTCAGGGTCTCATCCTGTCAGATGCACCACACTCCATAAAGTAACTGCAAATAGAGTTTGAAGTGCAGGACCCTCCCCTGCCACCAGTACCCAGTCCCTGTGTGCTGTAGTTCTACAGAACATGCAGTTAATGATTGCTGGGGGAGAGCTGACTGAGAGAGTTTTGTAAATGCTAAGATCTCAGACTGGAGGTGAGGAGGAAGTTGTTCAGCATGACAGTGGTGAGAGCCTGGAATGGGTTGCCCAGGGAGATGGTTGAGGCCCCATCCCTGGAGGTGTCTAAGGTCAGGCTGGATGCAGCTGTGGGCAGCCTGATTTGGGTGGGGTGTCCCTGCCCGTGGCAGGGAGATTGGAACTAGATGATGCTTGTGGTCCCTTCCAACCCTGACTGATTCTAGGATCTTGCCTCTATACCAATTTCCTGCAAGACTGGAGGAAAGATGCTTACATTTTGCAGTAGTCACCAGGTGCTGCTTTTCATAGAGGTATGGACAAATGGGCATGAAAATGAGGAGATGGAGTCTTGCCTCTTCTGAAACCTGGATTGCTACAGCTGCATGGTGTAGTTAAAATGCTCTGTTTAAAATGTCATTGCCTGGATGGAAACTGTGCTTGGGGATCTGACTGCCTTGCACTGCCTTCCCTCTGCCATATGTAGGCAGTTGTTTAGCTGGTAACTGTGTGTGCACAGAGCCACAGCTCGTTACCTCTTGATTACGTTCACATTTTCTGATATGTCATTTCCATGAGAGAAATTAAATTGCCTTTAGTAATTTGAAACAAGTAAAAATGACAAATCATCATTCTCATGTGATTAGTAAATGGCTGTAGAACAGGAATGCTTCTCAATTACATGGCAAGTACACTTCAAGCAGCAGTTCCAAGCCTTCAATTGTTTTCCTGTGATTTTTCTTTACTTTTAAACCAAGATGGCTTTGGTCTATTGAAAAAAAAAAAAAAAAGGGAAAAATAAGTAGCTTCTTTCCACTTTGAATAATGCTATCAGCTATGAACTCTCAGCTCATAATTAGGAGGAGTTAGAATAGGGAGTGATTTCATCAAGACAAAAGCAATAGAATATCTGCAGAGAAATGGAAGAAAACAAATGAAGGAGGAAAGGGATCTTTTTTTTTTTCCAAGGCACATCTGGGAGCTGGAGGTGTGCAGCCTGCAGAAGAGGAGGCTCAGGGCAGAGCTCATTGCTGTCTACAACTACCTGAAGGGAGGTTGTAGCCAGGTGGGGTTGGTCTCTTCTCCCAGACAACCAGCAACAGAACAAGGGGACACAGCCTCAAGTTGTGCCAGAGGAGGTCTAGGCTGGATGTTAGGAGGAAGTTGTTGGCAGAGAGAGTGATTGGCATTGGAATGGGCTGCCCAGGGAGGTGGTGGAGTCACCATCCCTGGAGGTGTTCAGGAAAAGCCTGGATGAGGCACTTAGTGCCATGGTCTGGTTGACTGGATGGGGCTGGGTGCTAGGTTGGACTGGATGATCTTGGAGGTCTTTTCCAATGTAGTTGATTCTTTTCTGTTTTATCTTGGGATGTGGCAGGGTACTCTACTGGAAAGCAAAAACTCCTACGTGCAGCTAGGAAATGGGCATCATTAGTGAGCTGTCGTGCACATCTTGCAGGGAGAGAAAAGAATAGACATTTAGCAACAGGAAATGCTTTAGTGAGTGAATATAGGACAGGGGCCACGAGGAGCATCTTTAACTTCTCAGAAATAAGCCTTCGTTGCTGCCTGCTTTTGCATTGGATTCTGATCCTGCAGATACTCCTGACTGATTGGCATCTCCAAAGGCAGTTTGTGGCAGTAGTTACCAGGCACCCAAAGAAGCATCCTGCAGTGATCTCCAAGTTGGTGCCAACCTGTGGCAGCGAATCTCTGTGCCTGAGGCTCAGGAGCAGAGCTGCCTTTGTGCCACCTGTGAGCCAGAACTGTCACATGGGGATGGGGAACTTTGCATCATCTCCTTGGCAGCTCTGCTCCTAATTTCACACACAGGGAACTGGGATGCACAGCCCAAAGGGTGGGCATGAGCTTGGTACTTGAAAATGGTCTGCAGGCACCGGAATGAAACCACAGGCTGGAGCCCAGATTTCAGTCTAGGAATATGACTTTTACCAGGAGGAGGACAAGTGTGTGCCTGTCTTGTAGCAGCTATTGCATGGCAGCTACCAGGAACTAGAAGCTGAGGAAAGCAGGATGATTTGCAGGTGTAATGGGCTGGTGCTTTGTGTTGTAATTCAGGGAGAGGGAGGGATGGGTGTCTCTGTTTTCAATCAACAGTTCAAAGTGACCCAAGTGCTTTGTCTTGATTTGCCTTTTAACTCGTCTGAGTTTCTTCAGCTAGTGAAGGAAAAGTCCAAATGAGCATTGCACAAATGTCTTCATTTACAAACCAACTCTCTTGTGTTATTACAGAATCACAGAATCAGCCAGATTGGAAGAGACCTCCAAGCTCATCCAGTCCAACCTAGCACCCAGCCCTAGCCAATCAACCAGACCGTGGCCTCATCCAGTCTTTTCTTCACCATCATCCTGGGCAGCCCATTCCAATGCCAGTCACTCTCTCTGGCAACAGCTTCCTCCTAACATCTAGCCTAGACCTGCCCTGGCACAGCTTGAGATTGTGTCTCCTTGTCCCACCCTTGCTGCTCCAGTAAGCACCAGAATCTTTTACCTGATCACACAACTGAGATGCCCCTGACACCTCAGCCTTGATGTTTCCAGATCTGGCATCTAAATTACTTCTACACCCACATGTGATTCCTGTATGACAGGGTAGACATTGCTGCCTGGAATTGTTTCCCTCTTTGTTCACAAAATGGCAATCATTTGTTTCACTGGATAAAAAAAGTGATCCCTGGAATGTCCTCCATCTCCTGTGCCCAGTGCTGTGACCTTCCAGGCCATGCCATTGCCATGATGCAGTTAACTGCCTTTCTTTGAAATTCCTGCTTCACATTGAGCTGGTTGGCAGACATTTCTCAGGGCAGTCTGTTTTGTTCAAGCCAGAACTTTGTCCTTCAGTGGCCTGCCCACAAGTCCCTCAGCTAGCTGAGCCTGCTCTGTCCATGAGGGCAGTGTGCAGCAGCAGCACAAGCACAGGGTCATTTCCTTGGTTTGCTGTCCTGCCATTCAAACACTGCAATGGTTCAACATGCCTGCAAGCAGTCACCCTGCTGACTCCTCAGCCATCAGTCAGGTTGAGAAAGAGCTGTCTCTTTTTTCTTGTCTGCAGTGCTTTTTTACTTTGGGTAGTTTTAACCAGCAGGGTAACCTTTACATACAAAGCTTTTGGCTGCCTGAAGTCCTGTTACAACTATGAAAGCTCAACCAAGTAGAGCTTCACAAACAAAGTAATAGGCAAACACTTAGGAATCTGTGTTCTGATGGAAGTGTGGTCCAGAGTCACAGCTTTAGCTGTTCCATCACCTTGGGTTTCCACAGCACTGGGTAGTGCTTCCAGGCAGTGTCCTGAGAGCTTGCTGCTGGGGTGCTTTCCCCGTGGCCCTGCCCCTGCTTCTGGTCATGGTGTGTAGGATTTGTACCTTGTGCTCTTAAGGTCATTCATGCACTCATTTGAAGGCAAGGAAGAGGCAGGCATGGATTTTCCTGAAGAGCAGAGCTGACCTTCCCTAAGCAGTCAGGCTCTTTGTTTTCTGAATCAAGTCTTTGACTCTAATGAAGAGGAGTCCCTTCTGCTCTTCTCCTGCTGAGAAGTTGAAACCTATCTTTAGAGGTGCATGTGCAGTTCTAATTATAGTGCAGAGCTGCAAAATGTGCCATTAATGCCATCCTGAATTGCATGGGAGCTGCCTCTCAGCTCAGGTCTGCTCCTTTTTGAAAGCTCAGGCCAGGTAAAGAGTCCCTTCCTGGAACCCAAAACTCCCCTTTCCAGTGGCTCTGGAGTTGGTAGTCAGTTGCTCAGCTTGTGCTTGGAGTGCAAAGCAGGTAGGATTCTTACTGCATGTGCTTCAAACCCAACAGCAAAAAGGCAGGAGAGAACTTTTAGAGTTGAACAAATCTGATACCTTTAAGAATCTTTACATTGGCAGCCTCAGTGTTAGGGACCTGAGCCCTCTGCCTGGTGGACCTGCAGCTGGCAATGTTAATGATAGAATAGAATCAAGCAGGTTGGAAGAGACCTCCAAGCTCATCCAGTCCAACCTAGCACCCAGCCCTGGCCAATCAACCAGACCATGGCACTAAGTGCCCCAGCCAGGCTTTGCTCCAACACCTCCAGGGACAGTGACTCCACCACCTCCCTGGGCAGCCCATTCCTGACTTGAAGAGTAATGCTTAAAGGTTGCTGGGGTCTCCTGCTTTCTCTGCTCCATGGTTAGTTTTCCCCTGAGGGCAAAGTCCTGCAGCTCTCCCTCATTAGAGCTGCAAGATTGCAGAGGGCAGAACTGTGGAGTGTAGAACAATTTGTGGCTCTTGGAGCTTTGCTGCATGAGTCCTTTTTGGCATTCCCACATTTTCAGCCACATAAATCTGTTCAACCTGTTTAATGCCGCTGATGTGGAACCTGGGTCTCTTTCTTCTTGACCCTAGACCTGGAAGATGTTGTCTTTTGCTAGCAGATTATGAAGCCTGAGCTCCTCAGCTACCTGTGTAAGGAGACTTCTCTGCTTACCTGAGCTCTAATAGGGCTTTCATGGCACTTCTTGCAGGAGGGGGATTTGCTGAGCTGTAACATCTGCTTCAAAGCTGCAGCTAGCACACGTTTTAAAAATGGCTCTGTGTTTACACAATGGATTGTTTGTGTTAATCAGAGTCTACTCCAGCACTGGTGTGCATGCATGACTCATTAATAGCAGCAGCAGCAGCTATGTATCCTCTTAAGGAGAACAGAGCTCTTAATTAGAACTCCAGGTTTTGAGGGTAGCTTTGTACAGCTTTTACTGCAAGGAGATAGTGCTGTATGCTCACCTGCTAGCTAGCCTCATCAAAAATAAAGGTTTGCTGGGGCTTTTTCTTATCTTCTCTTTGATTTTTTTTTTCCTGCAATAACATGACCCAGTCTCACCCAGGAGCAAAGCCTGTGCAAGGCAGGAAGTAGAGAATGTCAGGTGGTGGAAGAGACCTCTGAAGATCAGGACCAGCAAGTGTGTGGTCAGGGAAATGAGATGACTACACTACCTAGCAGAGCAGCTGCTGTGCTCACAGAACAGCCTCTTTTGTCAATATAAAGCCTACCCAAGTCTTGGGTGCAGAGCTAGGTCTGTATTTTCAGTGCCCACCTAAGGCATATAGCTCTGTTGCCCTCTGCTAGCTCAGCTCCTTTCCTTCTCCCAAGGCCTGGGCAAGGCTTTGGTTTGCAGAGCAGCAGACAGGGAGAAGTTTTAAGGGACCATGGAACCCTGGAATGGGTTGCCCAGGGAGGTGGTCAAAGTCCCATCCCTGGAGGTATTTAAGGGCAGGCTGGATGAGGCTGTGGCCAGCATGATCTAGGGTACGGTGTCCCTGCCCATGGCAGGGGGGGTGGAACTCAATGATCCTTGTGGTCCCTTCCAACCCTGACTGATTCTGTGATTCTAACATTTGAAGACCTTTCAGAAATTCAGGTGAGCATCTGGCTTCTTAGGAACCTGAATCCCCAGCATTTATTCTGCCATCTCCCCAGCTGGGCAGTGGTTTTCATAGTATCATAGTGTCATAGTATCATCAGGGTTGGAAGAGACCTCACAGATCATCAAGTCCAACCCTTCACCACAGAGCTCAAGGCTAGACCATGGCACCAAGTGCCACGTCCAAGCCTGCCTTGAACAGCTCNACGCTCAAGCATCTCAATGTCCCTTCTAAACTGGGGGGCCCAGAACTGAACACAGTACTCGAGGTGTGGTCTAACCAGTGCAGAGTACAGGGGCAGAATGACCTCCCTGCTCCTGCTGGCCACACCATTCCTGATGCAGGCCAGGATGCCATTGGCTCTCATGGCCACCTGGGCACACTGCTGGCTCATGTTCAGGCAGGTATCAACGAGCACCCCCAGATCCCTCTCTGTCTGGCCCATAAAGCTTGCAGAGGTCCCTTTAAAACTTGTTAATGTAAATGTTTAACAGGATGCAAAGGCAGTGCATCATACAGCGTTTCTTTGGGCATCTGGAGAAGAGAAACAACCTTTTTTGTGTTGCACCATGTTTAATAAAGGGAAAAAAGTATCCTGCTCTGAGCATGTTCCTAATACAGTAAATTTTGTTTCCATCTGATGAAAACTGGAAACAGAAGCCTATAAAGAAAAGCCTGATGAGAGTCCTAGCTAAGGAAGCAATGGCAAGCACTGCTCTAAAGGATGTAAACAATCAGCCTCTCTCAAACAGGTGTCTGAATTCCAGTGGAGTCTAATTATCTGCTAGGATAGAGAGGTACAACAACCTACTGATATAAAGGAACTCTGGGCTGTATGCTGTAATTTCATGAAGTTTGAGTTGCTGCTGCCAGCAGCAGGTGCTAAGTAAAAGATAAAGTAGGAAATAATGAGCCTTTGTTATTTGCATCTGAAGTTTAGGAGCTCTCTTTTGTGAGTGCGCAAAAGATGCAGCATAAAACAAACACTGCACCGTGGGAATCCTTGGTGGAAGGGCAGAGAGCCACAGGCTGCAAACAAGGATGCAGCAGCTTCCAAGCAAGAGCTGCTCAGCAGCAGTTTTAGGGCTACTGCTATTAGTAAGATGTAACACGTCAGGAGGGTGACATCCATTTTTAATTGGGATACCGTAAAATTTTAGCCTCCTATTCACAGTCTTCTGAGAAAGAGACTTGGTGGTAGGATCTTCATCATGTATATTGTCTGTTGGCTCCTGCATACTCCCAACAACAGCACAGTGCTTATCTCCTTTTTAATTGGCAGTTGAGTTAATGACAGCAGCAGTGGAAGCTTGGAAGCTGACATTTTCTCCTTTGTTAGCATAACTACAGGAACTTTTAAATGATGCATTTTGTATTGTGAGCTTCATGTATCAAGAATGAATTAGGGTCTCAGAGTCTTTCTCTGCTGAAGTCTGCTTAGAACTCTAGAATCAAGCAGATTGGAAGAGACCTCTAAGCTCATCCAATGTGATTAAAGATCTGATGTGATTCTGTGCTCCACAACCTCCCTGGAGGTGTTCAAGGCCAGGCTGGATGAGGCCTTGAGCAACCTGTTCCAGTGAGAGGTGTCCCTATCTATGGCAGGGGGTTGGAACTGGATGATCCTTGAGGTCCCTTCCAACCTAAACCATCCTATGATTCTGTGATCCCTCAGTAGCAGGTTGCAGGTAAGCTGGGCTGGGTGCCTGAGCACTTCTGGGCCCCGGTTTAGCTCTCTGCTGCCTTAGCTAGTTGCATTTTAAGCAAATACATGAGCTGCTTGTGTCAATCCTGAGCTGTCTGTGCAGGCACTCATTAATCAAATGTCCACCCTTGTGTTAAGGGATCACAGTGACTTACTCAGCAACATTACTCCATGCAGCTCAGATCAAAACCTGGCTGCCAAAAGTTGAAAGCCAGCATGAAGACAGAAATCCACTGGTTTATTACATCATTAAAACAAGTATCAAGATTCTGCTCTAGCAGGGACTGGAGGCTGGGGACTGACAGACTAGAATGAAATAGCAGGGCATAAATTTTATGTAGCCATTTCCTTTCTCCCCCCAAAGTGTGACTGCTTATGCAAAACACATTGCTGTGGATTCACTGCCAATAAAGAGGGAATCATTATAGGAGCAGTGGATTCTCAGGGGAACATTTTAGCCAAAACACACTCTGCAATCATTTCCCACATCTTGGTTGAAGAAATTAATTGATGAATTTTCCATGACTATGTTCAGCCATTTCTCCCTTCATATATTTTATTGATCTCCATATACATTTAACAACAAATAACAGAGCTGTTTTTTCCATTTGCAGTAAACTGCTTTAGAGATGTTTATGTGGGCCTTGGGGTTCAACAAATGCAGTTCAAACACCAGGGAGGTAGCAGAGGAACATGAAGCTTGGCAGGACCCAGGGAGCTGCGCTAGGAGAAAAGCTCAGCAGAGAATTGAGGCATATCCAATCAGAGCAGCAGTGAGGTGGGATTCCTGCAGGCAGAGGGAGTCCTGCGTGGAATCGCTGTAAGGAGCTTCATGGCTTGAGTCTGCAAGCAGTTGTGATGTCCTTTTGGTGCTGAAGATTGATAGGTTGGATCATTCTCTCCACAGCTACCTGGAGGGAAGCTGGTTTCAGGAGGGGTCAGGCTCTTCTGCTTGGTGCCCAAGCAGTGGGACCAGAGGGAACAGTTACAGGCTGCATCAAGGGAGGTTTAGGCTGGGTGTTAGGAAATATTTCTACCCTGGAAGGGTTCTCAACCATTGGAATGGTCTGCTCGGGGCGGTGTAGGAGTCACCATGCCTGGGGATGTTCAAGTGGCATGTGGACCTGGTGCTTAGGGATATGGTTTGGTGTTGACTCTTTGGTTCTGGGTCGAGAGTTGGACTGGATGAGCTCAGAGGTCTCTTCTAGTCACATATTTTCTGTGATCCCTTCATATATTATGTGTTGTCCTGTATCGTGTGGCTCAGGGGGGACCTCATTGCTGTCTACCACTGCCTGAAGGGAGGTTGTAGCCAGGTGGGGTTGGTATCTTCTCCCAGGCAGCCAGCAACAGAACAAGGGGACACAGCCTCAAGATGTGCTGAGGGAAGTATAGGCTGGATGTTAGGAGGAAGTTGTTGGCAGAGAGAGTGATTGGCATTGGAATGGGCTGCCCAGGGAGGTGCTGGAGTCACCGTCCCTGGAGGTGTTGAAGCTAAGCCTGGATGAGGCATTTAGTGCCATGGTCTGGTTGATTGGCCAGGGCTGGGTGCTAGGTTGGACTGGGTGAGCTTGGAGCTCTCTTCCAACCTGGCTGATTCTATGATTTTAACATGGAAGGAAATTAAGATGGCAAAACCAGAGCAGGCATTTGAGTTTTCTCCACAAAACCAGAAATTCAATGTCCATGGTCTGGAGGAAAACCAGCAGGCTCCTTCTGGACTGTAGATCCAGTGGCAGAGCAGTCCTCAAACTCCATTAGTGATTCTCAAAATCTCTTCAGTGGCCACTCTGCCTCTGAATATCACTTCATTTGGCTGAGACAATGTCATTAAACCCAAAATTGAGCTACTCTGGTGGGTTATTACAGCTAGTAAGTACTCCATCTCTTTCTTTAGGGTTGCAGGCAGCAGTTAGGTGTTGAAAAATGATCACTGTTACCTGAATTTAATATTTAAAACTATGAAGCTCCTGTATCATCCTCCCCCAACACCAAGAAGAGGAGGCTCAGGGGTGACCTCATTGATGTCTACAACTACCTGAAGGGAGGCTGTAGCCAGGTGGGGTTGGTCTCTTCTCCCAGACAACCAGCAACAGAACAAGGGGACACAGTCTTAAGTTGTGCCAGGGGAAATATAGGCTGGAAGTTAGGAGGAAGTCGTTGGCAGAGAGAGTGATTGGTATTGGAATGGGCTGCCCAGGGAGGTGGTGGAGTCACCGTCCCTGGAGGTGTTCAAGCAAAGACTGGATGGGACACTTAGTGCTATGGTCTAGATGACTGGACAGGGCTGGGTGCTAGGTTGGACTGGCTGAGCTTGGAGGTCTCTTCCAACATGTTTGATTCTATTCTATTCAAGCTGCCATCCCACTTCTGTATGCATACAAACCAACACCCCCCACACAAGGAGGGTGGGAATATAAGGTGGTTAATCACAGGTGTAAACTTGCTCACATGTGACTGCATCTTTGTGATCTTCC
The DNA here is from genome assembly GCA_013400475.1 of Tricholaema leucomelas. Lineage (NCBI taxonomy): Eukaryota > Metazoa > Chordata > Aves > Piciformes > Lybiidae > Tricholaema lacrymosa > Tricholaema leucomelas. Next base: position 609,641 of record WAAF01005034.1, on the reverse strand, counting down.
AGTTTAGCTCTCCTCCTCACCCTGCCCATTCGGATCAGACACAGCCCTTTTTGTGTCGTTTCCATTTTTGGTTTAAGAATAGAATAGAATCAACCAGGTTGGAAGAGACCTCCAAGCTCATCCAGTCCAACCTAGCACCCAGCCCTAGCCAGTCAACCAGACCATGGCACTAAGTGCCCCAGCCAGGCTTCTCTTGAACATCTCCAGGGACGGTGACTCCACCATCTCCCTGGACAGCCCATTCCAATACCAATCACTCTCTCTGTTAAGAACTTCCTCCTAAGCTTTTTAGTTGTCACTTCTTATCATCTTACACCTGAGGAAAAACTTGCCTTGGTTTTTCCAACTGTAAAGCTCTTTCTTTCTTAACTGTACCTAATAATGGGCTTGAGACAGGCCTCACCGTCTTAAAGGTGGTATTTGAAGTTTAATTGCTTATGCTTTGGTAATTTACATTCATTAGGCATAATAAAATATGTAACTAATTGATGTTCTGCAAGGGATTAAACGATCAGCTGCAGGATGATGATTTATGCCTGTGTCCTCAGCAACATCTTGATGATCAGAATATGCTGCAGAAGGAGTCCCTGCCCTCAGGACTGTGCACTCGGAGTAGCCTCCATCCTCTCTGATGTGCTTTCTCCCGTCTTTGTGCTCTGTCCAAACAGCACAGATTAAGCAGGTCTATTTATGGAGCTAGCAGATGAAAAACAAGTATTTATATGCCTTTCAGCCTTGCAGGAAAGCAGTGCAGAGCAGAGCTAAGCTTGCATGTGTGTGGGTGGCCCTGCGCACGCTAAATCAGAAGGGCAGAACATCACACAGAGCATGCAGCCACCAGGGTGCATTGAAGTTGGGAAGGGCTGGGAGATAACGTCAGCAGAATGGGATGTAGGCTCGGGATAATGATCTCCTGCTGCTAGATTAAAGCCTGGGTGAAGATGAGCCCTTTGAACAAAAACAAACAGAGGCAAAGCCAAGATATTTGCAGTACTTTCAAAGCAGGAGGCATTTATCTTGTAACAACATCCTCTGCTGCTCTCCTGGCTCCCACTGCCCCAAAATAACACAGGGCTATGCTGTGATTTTCTCAGTGGCTGCTGCTGGAAGGGCTCCACTTGCCCACTGCATCCTCACTGGGTGACAACATGGTCTTATGTCATGTGTGCTTCGACCTTCAGTCCATGTGGTGTGAGCCTGCTGGCCTGCTTTTAAAGGAGAAAATCTGTGCATAGTTAAGACTCAGCCTGGGCAGTGGCTCTGCAGGAAGGAGCTCTGCCAGCAGGACTCCCCCTTGCACCGAAAGCCCCACGGATCTTGGTCATAGAATCATGGAGTCATCCAGGGTGGAAGAGACCTCCAAGCTCATCCAGTCCAACCTAGCACCCAGCCCTAGCCAATCAACCAGACCATGGCACTAAGTGCCCCAGCCAGGCTTTGCTTGAACATCTCCAGGGACAGCAACTCCACCACCTCCCTGGGCAGCCCATTCCAATGCCAATCACTCTCTCTGCCAACAACTTCCTCCTAACATCCACCCTAGACCTCTCCTGGCACAGCTTGAGGCTGTGTCCCCTTGTTCTGTTGCTGGTTGCCAAGGAGAAGAGCCCAACCCCACCTGGCTACAGCCTCCCTTCAGGTAGCTGCAGACAGCAATGAGGTCTGCCCTGAGCCTCCTCTTCTGCAGGCTGCACACCCCCAGCTCCCTCAGCCTCTCCTCACAGGGCTGTGCTCCAGGCCCCTCCCCAGCCTTGCTGCCCTTCTCTGGACACCTTCCAGCACCTCAACATCTCTCGTGAATTGAGGAACCCAGAACTGGACACAGCACTCAAGGGGTGGCCTGACCAGTGCTGAGCACAGGGGCAGAATAACCTCCCTTGTCCACATTGCTCCTGAGCCAGGCCAGGATGCCATTGGCTCTTGTTGTCTAATCCTTACTCTCCACTTTCCCAGCACTGTTGTCTCCCTGGAGCTGCTTGCATGAGGGATGGCTGTTTTTAGGGATGATGCTGTTGATTGTTAAGGCAATTTAGAGTTATTGGTAGAAGCCATTTAGAATTTCCTCCTTGTTCAGAGAGCTCATTTCCTTTCATTCCCACTTTTATGAGCTTTAGTGTCTTTTCATGTGTGTTACTCAGACCAAGCCCACTGCTTGCAGTGGCAGTTGAGCTCCTCAAAATACCAAACCAATCAGTAGTGGTAACAGGTGATAGATGGCATGCACCCCAAACATGGTAATGCAGCACAGGAGGCAGGCATTCTGGAGAGCTGTGTTTTCTTCCTAGCTTGGCCACTGATCTCTTAGGTGACCTGAATGAAATTGGTTCAAGTCTTGGTGCTGCAAATTCCATATATTTAAGTGGGGAATAATAACAACACTTTATGAGGTACATTTCAGAGCTCTGTGCAAAAACTCTGCATGGGAAGCAGCTATTATTGTTGTTATCTGTGATGATAAAAACAATGGCATTTTCAACAGAGACTGAAGTTTTGCAATCTGTCCAATGCCATTACTGCAAAATGCAATTTCTCATTTAATCCACAGCTGCTGGTTTTATATCTTGTCCTAATTCAAAATGTATTCTTGCTGGGTTTTATGATTCTAGTGCAAGTTGGAGTTTCACGCCTGTACTTCTGGGAAAGCCATCACAGCTCGCTGCGAAGGGCCCTGTCCCTGCCTTCCAGCACCTGAAAGCCCAAAGCACAAGATGGAGAAGCCTGGTAAGTTGAGCTGTTAATGGAGTGGTGGTGGCAGACAGTGTGGCTCCTGCTTTGTCCTTTGAAAAAGCATAAGACCTATCTTGACTACCAGATTTTGTGTGTAGCACTGCCCGAGGAAAGGCTAAGGCACAGCTAATCGTTGTCGTGTAGTGCTGCAAAACCAACACCCAAATCCTGGCTAATGGTTCTCGTTTCTGAGTGAGAATATTTGTCCTGAGAACACTGAATGATGATTAAACAAGACAGAAAAGATTGCTACTTAATGGTACAGGACCTTGTAAGTTAAAAATAGTAATCAGTAGCCTGTGTGCTGAGGGAGCAGTCATTTAATGTCACCCCTGTATATCATCTGGCATCTGAATTAGGATCTTCATCTTTATTGGCATTAGCACTGGAAGTCAAATATATGTTAAATAGGAATTCCTAACTTCATCACTTATATCTGAAATTGTTTCAACAACAGACTCATTGCCAGTGCTGTAAGGTAGTCCTGATGGTTGGAGTCTGAACACAACTGACCACTTCCCCTGCCAGCCCTCCAGTGAGTTCTCCATTTGTGTCTGAGCGCCTGGTGAGATAATTCACTCTCCCAGGTCTTTTCCAGGGGAATGAGCATGAGCTGTCTTGCAAAAGAGACTGGCTGAAAGCAGGAGCCCAGGAACAGGGCAAGCACCACAGCCAAGTTCTGCTTAAGTTTCCACCTTGCTATGGAGAAAACCTTTTGGAAGGGAAAGGAGTTGCTGTGGCTGTGGTTTCTTGCTACGAGGGGAGATGTCAGTGCTCACTTGCCTTTGAGTACTGGGTTGTCCCCCCTCTCCTAGGAGGGGTGCTAAGAGGGTTAAGGCACTCACAGCTGCTGGGCTGCTCTGTTAGTAGCTCACAAAGCCAAAGAGATTGACTTAAGCAGGGTTTGCTCTGTCATGTTACACAGTGAAACGTGTTTATTTGCCACATGGACTGTGTAAGAGGATGGAGCTTTAACAGTGGCTTGATTGATTCAACATATTGGAGAATCTCTCTTTGTCCTTATTCCTCCTTGCTGTGGACATGTTCTGACAGTAGGAGGCACAGAAATAGAGAGGAAAAAAGAAAACAAAGGGAACCCAAGTGCAACCAACAGCACCTTTGGCCAGCTCAGCTGAAAAGAGTGCTGCTCCTGCTCACACCATATTCTCTGGCAGTTTTCACCTCAGGCCCCTCTCTGCTCTCCAGAACAAGAAGTGATTCTCCACCTAGACTTTAAAAGTTCAGGTTTATTCCAGTTTTTGCAAATGAAGGTTTTTTTTCTGTGTGGATATTAAGCTTAGATGAAGTATTTTGGATGGCAAGGTTCTGGAAGCAGTATATAATTGTACTATGGCTTTATGTGGCTTGAGCCTTTTGGTTGCTGCATCCCCCCAGACAAATTGCCTTATTCATATTTTCTATTTCTTGCAGCCCTTATCAGGCTACAAGAAATATTTCTTTGTCTTTGCCCTTTCTGTTTCTTTGCCCTTATCAGAAAGAGTATCAGGTTAATAAATCTTCAGTGACATTTTAAGCTTACAATTTCATTCACACGAGAGAAAAAAGGATTCTAATAACCCTTATCTTGATAAATGCAATTTGACAGGGTAGATGTGTTCTGGACCCAAGCTTTTCTTTTGCTTGACTCCAAACTCTAACTCCAGCCAACAAAGCACTAATTGAATGGTTTGGGTGATCTGCAGAGCAACTTCCCTGAAGGCTTTCTTGAGGGGCCAGACTTAACAGTAGTCCTACCATTACCCTGGTGACAAAGATCACAGGCTCCCAGGATGTTAGGGGTTGGAAGGGACCCAAGGAGATCATCGAATCCAACCCCTCTGCCAGAGCAGGACAATCCTATCTAACACAGATCAGAGGAACACATCCAGACAGGCCTTGAAAGGCTCCAGAGAAGGGGAGACCCCAGAACCAATCTGGGGAGCCTGTTCCAGTGCTCTGTGACCCTTACAGTAAATAAGTTCCCCCTTGTGTTGAGG
>WAAF01005034.1:583779-604701 GCA_013400475.1 Tricholaema leucomelas | reverse complement strand
CAAGACCCTGCACTTGTCCTTATTGAACCTCATGTGGTTCCTCTGTGCCCAGCTCTGTCTGTCCAGGTCTCTCTGGATGGCCTCACAGCCTTCAGCTGTCTCAGCCAAGCCTCCCAGCTTGGTGTTGTCAGCAGACTTGCTGAGCAGACTCCCTGTGCCCTCATCAGTGTCACTGATGAAGATGTTGAACAGGAGTGGCCCCAGCACTGGTCCCTGGGGGACACCACTGGTCACAGCACTCCAGCTGGACCCGGCACCTGGTACTTCAATTCTGCCACCTACAGTATAAGGTCTTGCTTGATCTCTGTCTGTTTCTTTCTGGGGTTGGGTGCCGAAATGCTCATGAAAGGATTTGATGTTGAGGATCAAATCACAGCAAAAGAGCTTTTTAAATTGTTTTAGTGTCAATTTTCTTCTGAATTTTCAAATGTGCCACTTAAAGACTTCCTTTAACTTACCTCCTCAGTCTCCTTTCTTCAGACCTTGTCTCTTCAGGTGACCCACTGGTTGTAACAGAGTCTCAAACTAATCATTTCTCTTTGTCAGTGTTCTAATGAAGAGCTCCCAGGAGTTTCCATGAGAAAGCATGAGTAAATTCTATATACCATCACCAGTTTCACCCAGGTGTGATTTCAGTCGTGTCTGAAAAGGGATTCCACATCTGAAAAGTGACTCATCTCTTTTTTCTTTGGTTGGTTTTTTTATGTGTGTGCCTGCATTTTCCTGCTGGGGAGCCAACTCCTTAGCGTTATGGGAGCATAATGAAGCCTGATTGCTGACCGCAAACACTTCCCATAGCACTGCCTTCCCTCAGGTTCCTTTATTTGCTCAGCAAGTAGCATCACCTGGCTTTGGAGAAATAAAGCTTGACTAGCACCTGAGGTGACATGTGAGATGCAGAGGGCANGACCTCCGCTGCCACAACTTGAGACTCTGTCCTCCTGTTCTATTGCTGGCTGCCTGGCAGCAGAGCCCAACCCCACCTGGCTACAGCCTCCCTTCAGGTAGTTGCAGACAGCAATGAGCTCTGCCCTGAGCCTCCTCTTCTGCAGGCTGCACACCCCCAGCTCCCTCAGCCTCTCCTCACAGGGCTGTGCTCCAGGCCACTCCCCAGCTTTGTCACCCTTCTCTGGAGCTTCTGACTTAGCATTTTGGTTCCTTGGAAGCTTAGAGTTTCCTCTAGTCTCCATACAAAATCACTTTCCACACCTGGCATGGTGGCATCGTGAATACTGCTGAGCTGGTATCAAAATCAGTGGCTTGATTTCTGATATAAAAATGTGTATAAAAGAATTGCACAGGCAGTGGGGATTCGATTTCTGCTCCTTATTTAGTTGCCAAGTTTAGTGAAATCCATTCAAATGCAGCATACTCTTAAGGAGAAAATGATAGAGAGCTAAACCTCATGCCTCATACAGGCATGTCAGTGGAAAAATACTAAGGAGAATTACAGTGCAATTGCTTCCAGCATAAATGGAAATGCAGCTCTTGGAGCTACTGCATCAACTTCTTTTTCTTTTCTTTTTTAATGCCCCTCATACAACAAGGTTAAATGGCTGTGGTTGTGAACTTCCCACTCAAAGCCAGTTGGCATTAATCTTTACACGTTTGCTCAATCATCTTCAAATATTATTCCCTCATAAATGACTGTGAGGAATTAAAAATGTAAAGGAACATTTAATTTCCAGAGTGCTGCAGTTCTAAATGTCATGACCTTTTTTTTTTTTTATGTATATATATAAGCCTGTGAATAAAATTGGTAGCAGCATCAAAGGAAAGCAATCTAAGTGTATGTGCTCAGAGGTAACAATCCTTGAATCAAGCAGGTTGGAAGAGACCTCCAAGCTCATCCAGTCCAACCTAGCACCCAGCCCTGGCCAATCAAACACACCATGGCACTAAGTGCCCCAGACAGGCTTTGCTTCAACACCTCCAGGCACAGCAACTCCACCACCTCCCTGGGCAGCCCATTCCAATGCCAATCACTCTGCCAACAACTTCCTCCTAACATCCAGCCTAGACCTCCCCTGGCACAGCTTGTGGCTGTGTCCCCTTGTTCTGTTGCTGGTTGCCTGGCAGAAGAGCCCAACCCCACCTGGCTACAGCCTCCCTTCAGGTAGCTGCAGACAGCAATGAGGTCTGCCCTGAGCCTCCTCTTCTGCAGGCTGCAAACCCCCAGCTCCCTCAGCCTCTCTTCATAGGGTTTGCAGCATCTGAGTTGTATTCTTTCCTCCTCCCTTTTGGCTCCTTCAAAACCACCTCTGCTTTGAGCAGGGACATCAAGACTGATAATTGGGTTAAGAATTGGAATTCCTGTTGTGGTGCTAACTGGTTCTCAGAAGACGTTAATAAAGTAACACAAATGCTAGCAAAAGCAAACTACACCAGAATTATTGCCACTAATGGCAGATAGCAGCAATAAAACCTCTCTACCATAGAGCTCAAATCTTTGAGGAGACGTTGCTCATTTGCTGAAATGGAATAGTGAGTCAGAGTCTGGGAGGTAGGAAGCAGGACTCAGCAATGGTACTAATGGAAGATTTTGGAGGAGAAGACAAGCCCTAATGCTTTTTTTCTCTTTTGTTTTTGAAGCCCATGTAGTTCCCTTTGGTTTATCCAAACACTTGATGTGCTTCATTATTCACAGCAGTGTCCCAGCTTTGCACTACGCTTCCCTGGGAGCTGCTGATTTTCGACTTGGTCACCCAGAGACAGAGGTTGAGCTGTAATCTGCCCTGAGGTGAGCTGCCCCTGCAGAGGAAATGCACCCTCCAAGACTATCACGTTAATAAGGCTGTAATTTCAAGGAAAGGAAAGTGCTGGTGTCTGACCTTTAGTGGCACTGAAGCAGCAGAAGTTCTATGAGACACAAAGTCCTGTCTCCTCCTGCTTCTCAGGTGCCTCTTTCCAAAAGTGTTATGACCTCGAGTTGTGCCAGGGCAGGTTTAGGTTGGATATTAGGAAACACTTCTTCACTGAAAGGGTTGTCCAGCTCTGGAACAGGGTGCCCATTGATGTGGTGGAGTCCTCATCCCTGAAGGAACTCAGAAGATGTGTAGAAATGGTGCTGATGGGCAGGATTAGTGGTGTCACAGAATCAACCAGGTTGGAAGGGATCATCCAGTCCAACCTATCACCTAACCCTTCTAATTAACTAACCCATGGCACTAAGTGCCTCATCCAGCCTTCTCTTGAGCACCTCCAGACATGGTGATTCCACCACCTCCCCAGGCAGCCCATTCCAATGCCAATCACTCTCTCTGCCAACAACTTCCTCCTAGCATCCAGCCTGAACCTGCCCTGCCGCAGCTTGAGGCTGTGTCCTGTTGTTCTGTCGCTGGGTGCCTGGCAGAAGAGACCAACCCCACCTGGCCACAACCTCCTTTCAGGTAGTTGTAGAGATGGTGTCTTTTCAGTGCAGGGTTAACAGTTGGCCTCGATGATCTTAGACATCTCTTTCAACCAAAGCAATTCTATGATTTTGGGGTTAACAAGAGTTCCCATCAGCCTGACTTCCTTCGGTGCTAGCTGGCACTTCTAAAACCTCTCCATAAGCAAGAAACAACCAATTTTAATTCTGCAGAACCTGCTGGCAAGGGAAGAGATTTTTCTTTTGAAGGTGTAGGTTATTCTATCAAAAAAACCAACATTGTCAGGTTGAGGCATCTCTTGGCAAACGTGGATCCGTGCACCACGACTACATCAGCTTCCTTATACCTGAGTGATTCCTGTCAGGTGTCAGCGCTGTAGCAGCTGAGGCAGGATGCTAAATGTTTAGCGGCATGACAGGGCTCTTGCTGACCAGACCCTCTATCTGGTTCCTAAGAAGCCGAGTGCTATGCTTACAACACAGACATCTTCATTGGTTGCCATCAGGGTTGCAGAGCCACTGGAGCATGAGTGGATGCAGTAATTCAAAGCAGCTTTAAGCCCTATCTGTGCATTGTGTCTCTTTGACCTTGCAGAAGTGCCCAAGGCAACTTCTAAGAAAATGTTGTTATCTGGATAAGGGAAATGTGAAGTCACAAGGCAGAAGCAAAGGTTTTCAATTATACTGAGTCTTGTTTAAACTTTAAAGGGAACCAGGAGAACCTTTTAAATGTTACAGGAGCAGGTCATGGCAAGCTCGATCAGGGATGTACCTTGTTTAGGGCATAGCTTAGGGTATGAATTGTAGCATTTAACTGCCAGCCCTCCTGTACGTGACGGATGAGAAGTTCTGATGTTTCCTTCCCCTGCATAAAGAGCACTCAGGGTATGAAGCTCACTGGAAGAAACCACAGTCTTGTTTCCCAAATGAGTCAGGCCACTTAGAATCATAGCATCATAGAATCAAGCAGGTTGGGGAGACCTCCAAGATCATCCAGTCCAACCTAGCACCCAGCCCTGTCCAGTCAACCAGACCATGGCACTAAGTGCCTCTGACAGGCTTTGCTTCAACACCTCCAGGGACAGCGACTCCACCACCTCCCTGGGCAGCCCATTCCAATGCCAATCACTCTCTCTGACAACAACTTCCTCCTAACATCCAGCCTAGACCTCCCCTGACACAACTTGAGGCTGTGTCCCCTTGTTCTGTTGCTGCTTGCCTGGCAGAAGAGCTCAACCCCACCTGGCTATAGCACAGTATCACAGTCTCACAGTATCACCAAGGTTGGAAGAGACCTCACAGATCATCAGGTCCAAGCCGTTACCACAGAGCTCAAGGCTAGACCATGGCACCAAGTGCCACGTCCAATCCTGCCTTGAACAGCTCCAGGGACGGCGACTCCACCACCTCCCTGGGCAGCCCATTCCAGTAGCCAATGACTCTCTCAGTGAAGAACTTTCTCCTCACCTCAAGCCTAAATTTCCCCTGGCGCAGCTTGAGGCTGTGTCCTCTTGTTCTGGTGCTGGCTGCCTGAGAGAAGAGAGCAACCTCCTCCTGGCTACAACCACCCCTCAGGTAGTTGTAGACAGCAATAAGGTCTCCCCTGAGCCTCCTCTTCTCCAGGCTAAACAATCCCAGCTCCCTCAGCCTCTCCTCGTAGGGCTGTGCTCGAGGCCTCTCACCAGCCTCGTTGCCCTTCTCTGGACACGTTCAAGCATCTCAATGTCCCTCTTAAACTGGGGGGCCCAGAACTGGACACAGTACTCAAGGTGTGGTCTAACCAGTGCAGAGTACAGGGGCAGAATGACCTCCCTGCTCCTGCTGGCCACACCATTCCTGATGCAGGCCAGGATGCCACTGGCTCTCTTGGCCACCTGGGCACACTGCTGGCTCATGTTCAGGTGGGTATCGATCAGCACCCCCAGATCCCTCTCTGTCTGGCTGCTCTCAGCCACTCCGACCCCAGCCTGTATCTCTGCATGGGGTTGTTGTGGCCAAAGTGCAGCCCCTGGCACTTGGAGCCATTGAATGCCATCCCCTTGGACTCTGCCCATCTGTCCAGGCAGTCAAGGTCCCACTGCAGAGCCCTTCTACCCTCCAACCCAGCCACATCAGCCCCCAGCTTGGAGTCCCTTCAGGGAGCTGCAGACAGCAATGAGGTCTGCCCTGAGTCTCCTCTTCTGCAGGCTGCACACCCCCAGCTCCCTCAGCCTCTCCTCACAGGGCTGTGCTCCAGGCCCCTCACCAGCCTTGCTGCCCTTCTCTGGACACCTTCCAGCACCTCAACATCTCTCTTGAATTCAGGAGCCCAGAACTGGACACAGCACTCAAGGGGTGGCCTGAGCAGTGCTGAGCGCAGGGGAACAGCAACCTCCCTTGTCCTGCTGGCCACACTGCTCCTGATCCAGGCCAGGATGCCATTGGCTCTGCTGCCCACCTGGGCACACCGTTTCTTGCACCCGAATGACTGACAACTCAAAGAATTGAAAGTCTTGGAGCTAAGTCTTCCTTTGAAACTCACTTTCAGCAAGTATTTCCATTTCAAGCTGCTATTCACAAGTTTGTGTGACTGTAGAGAACATAATTTTAATGTTTATGAAGATGAAGTGTGAGCCATGAGCATGCTTGAGTTGAAATTGGTTCCTGGTTTGATTTGCCAGGAGATTTTCTCTTTTGTGGCTCTAGCTTTGAAAAAAAAGAAGACTCTTTCAGACACTGAGTTCTAAGATATGTTTGTAAATGACCTATTTCACAGAACAAGGCTGGTGAAGGGCCTGGAACACAAACCCTATGAGGAGAGGCTGAGGGAGTTGGGGTTGTTTAGCCTGGAGAAGAGGAAGCTTNCCTGGAGGTGTTGAAGCCAAGCCTGGCTGGGGCACTTAGTGCCATGGTCTGGTTGATTGGCCAGGGCTGGGTGCTAGGTTGGACTGGATGAGCTTGGAGGTCTTTTCCAACCTGGTTGATTCTATTGTATTCCTCATAGGACTTCCCCAATGAAGGGTATGATGATTATATCTATCTGATATTCTTGTCCCAAAATTTTCCATTTGAATACCACAACTCAGGTTTGTTGTTTTTTTCTAATCTGTTCTAAGATAAATTGACCTTACCCAAGTAAATTGGTTACATGCTATCTGTAAATAATCATTATGATCCTAATTATTAGTATCACTTTGCCTGCAAGCTTTCACATAAGCAGATCAGTCTTTATTACTTCCTCTCCTGAAAGCACAGAAGATTAACTGTTCTCATTTCAGCTAGATATTGCCTGTGAGGAGTCAAGGAGCTGCACCCAATTAATATTTGGCTAAACAAAGCAAGAGGTAGGCAAGAACAGACACCTTTGCTCTTCCTGGATGGCTGTTGCCATCATCCCCTCCTATCAGAAGCTTTAAGACTAAGGCAGCAAAATTAAGTTCTCTTCAGGGTAAGAAGAAAGAGCAAAGTAGCGGTGGCCAAGGCTGCTTTGTTCTGCTGCCTGGCCTCACGTGTATCTTCCTTTTGTTCAGCAGAACAAAGGGAAAGGCTGCACATTGCTCATATACATATCTCCTGGGAAAACCTGGGCCTTTGTAGCACTGTTTTGTTGAATGGAATGTGCAGTCTCACAGCCAGATTAGTAAATGCATAGAGACAGAGAAAGGCTTGAGTTGGAAGGGACCTTTAAAGGTCACCTAGTCCACCCCACCTTGCAGGCAGCAGGAATATACTTCCCCTGGCACAACTTGAGGCTGTGTCCCTTTGTTCTGTTGCTGGTTGCCTGGCAGAAGAGACCAACCCCACCTGACTACAGCCTCCCTTCAGGTAGCTGTAGACAGCAGTGAAGTCTGCCCTGAGCCTCCTCTTCTGCAGGCTGCACACCCCCAGCTCCCTCAGCCTCTCCTCACAGGGCTGTGCTCCAGGCCTGCCCTTCTCTGGACACCTTCCAGCACCTCAACATCTCTCTTGAACTGAGGAGCCCAATGTAGCAGATAACTTCTGCTTTAGAGGCAAAAGGGTCAGAGAGGAGGAAAAAGCAGCACTAGAAGCAGCACACTGTTCGCTTAGCTTCCTTCAGGATGTTGGCTGTAGTAGAAAAATCACTGCCGGTAGGATTTGCTGGTTTAGTCAGTGCATCTCTTTCTTTAACAAGGTAACATGCTGGTAGATTAACATTCAGCCAGAACTCCTGTCAGAATTTCTTGAGGTTGCACCAGGGCATGAGACATAACTCTTCATCACTGCTAAATAAAGACTAATCCCAGACGGCAGCAGGAGACAGGAGCTGCATAAAAATAACCATCTCGATGTGTAATTATATTAAAACAGTAGGTGATTCTTTTTTTAATGCTTCTGAAATCTTATGAAAGAAAACTTTTTAAGGGCTGTGCTACTTTTCTGGCAGCTCTCTGTGGCTGAGGTAAGTCCTTATGTCTTCATAAGTCCTTATTTCTAGCTATACTACTAGCCAAGGCTGATCAGTGGCTCTGCATTTCACTCCTTGCCCAGGAATGGTCACCACCTGAAATCATAGGATCATAGAATGGTTTGGATTGGAAGGGACACTTAAGGTTATCTAGTCCAGCTCCTTGCAGTCAGCAGGGACATCTTCAATTAGATCAAGTTGCTCAGAGCCCCAAACAACTGGACCTGAAATGGTTTCCAGAGATGGGACATCTACCACCTCTCCAGGCAACCCAGGCCAGTTCTCCACCCTCACTAAAACACATTTCTTCCTTGTACCTAGTCTAAATCCCCCTCTTTTAGTTTAAACTCGTCACCTCTACTCCTGTCACAGCAGGCCCTGCTACAATGTCTGTGTCCAGCTTTCTGATCAGCCCCTTTAATTACAGAAAGGCATCCATAAAGTCTCCCTAGAGCCTTCTCTACTCTAGGCTGAGCCACCCCTGCTCTCTCAGCCTGAGATCACAGCCATCCTGTCATTGATGTGGCCTCTTCTGACCACATCTCCAGCAGTTCTGTGTCTTTCCTGTGCTGTGCAGACTCCAGAGCTGGCCCCAGCAGAGCAAAACAGAGGAGCAGAATCCCCTCCCTGCCCCTGCTGCACACATTGCTGGGGATCAGCCCAGGATGTGGTTGGTGCTGAGCCATCGATGCTCGCTGCCAGCTCCCATGCAGCTTTTCACCCACCAGCACCCCCAAGTCCTTCTCATAAGCAAAGTGATTTGATGAGTTTCACCCATCTAAGCAGCAGCTGTTGATTGCTTACTTCCAGTATGGAGATCCCAGATTTGCAGCTGACAAGGTCTGTTCCAGCACAGAGTGTGCTTGAGGGATTGAGTTAGACCAGCACTGGAGGTAGCTGCCTTGCAGGGACACACTCAGCCCGGTGGGATGGCTAGAAGCCCAAAGCTCAGCTGGTGAGAGCTGGAGAGGAACTGATGTTTCTAGCATGCACAACCCCATTAGAGGCACTTGGCTCAGCAAACCCACATCTGAACTGGTCACAGCTCCTAACCTGTGTCGCTGACCCTGCAGATCGTTCCCCGCTTTGATCTGCCAAGGGTGCAGATGTCAGCAGGGCGCACGCAGCCTCCGAGCGCAGCAGGAGCACGCTTAGCTCTGTGGCAATCAGGGTTTCATAAACACTTATTAAACAAAATGTTCAAATGGCTATTGATTTCCCTCCCTCCCCCCCCCCTTCTCCATAAAGAAAAGGTTATAAAATGACAGCCCCAGCAAACACTTTACACCAGCAAGTAACAATCATTTTCAGACAAGAAATAATTTGATTTTAGATTGCCGACAGGAAAGCACTGAAGTGGCACACTGGGTTAATAGAAACACCATCTAGGAACAGCAGGTGTTTGTGCATTGATAATGATAATTAGAGCACTAAAATCTCTCTCATCATAAGCAAATAAATAAGATTGAGTTTATATATATCTATAGCTATATATTGTTGTTTTCCTCATCCATATTGATTTCTGCATTTGGGGGGAGTATTTTCCTAACAATTAAGACATGAAAGAGTTTGCAAAATCTCCAGAAGCTTGGCAGTCAAATAAATGATAGTGGTAATCAGTGCAGTGCTGAGCTGCAAACATCCCTACTGTGAGGGAGGGAAAAAACCAACCCAGGCTTTATAGAGAAGTGCAAGGGGAAAGACTTCTGCAATGTCAAATACAGCTGCTTCTGGTGTGCGTTTGCTTGTTTGGTGAGGGGGGTCTCAGTGGTCAGTGATGGGAGTGTTAGTGGTGGGGGTGTTAGTGGTAGAGGTGTTAGTGGTAGAGGTGTTAGTGGTAGAGGTGTTAGTGGTAGAGGTGTTAGTGGTAGAGGTGTTAGTGGTAGAGGTGTTAGTGGGTAGTGATGGGGGTGTTAGTGATGGGGGTGTTAGTGGTAANGTTAGTGGTAAAGGTGTTAGTGGTTAGTGATGGGGGTGTTAGTGGTTAGTGATGGGGGTGTTAGTGGTAGAGGTGTTAGTGGTTAGTGATGGGGTTGTTAGTGGCAGAGGTGTTAGTGATGGGGGTGTTAGTGGTGGTTGTTTTTTTTTTCCCTTTTTGTATCTTAAGGACTAAATCTCATCTTTGGTTGCATCAGTGTAAACTTGAACTAGTTCTGTCAACAGAGTTGAGCCACTGGGCTTTGGTGAAGACATTCTGAGACTATATAATGGTATAAATTAGTACAGACCAGAGGTTAATTGATATTTTTTCCAGAGAGTTGTTACCATTTTTTGTCCAATCCCTTCTGATGTTTTTTAAATCTAATTCAATGTTTATTAGTGCTGAATAATGGAAATGGTGTTTGAGATCTGAGACCTGGGGGTGCTGGTAGATAGTAGATGAACATGAGGCAGCAGCGTGCCCAGGTGGGCAGGAGAGCCAATGGCATCCTGGACTGGCTCAGGAGCAGTGTGGCCAGCAGGACAAGGGAGGTTCTTCTGCCCCTGTGCTCAGCACTGCTCAGGCCACACCTTGAGCTGGTGAGGGGCCTGGAGCACAGCCCTGTGAGGAGAGGCCGAGGGAGCTGGGGGTGTGCAGCCTGCAGAATAGAAGGCTGTGGGGTGACCTCATTGCTCTCCACAAGTACCTGAAGGGAGGCTGTAGCCATGTGGGGTTGGTCTCTTCTGCCAGGCAACCAGCAACAGAACAAGGGGACACAGTCTCAAGTTGTGCTGGGGAAAGTATAAGCTGGATGTTAGGAGGAAGTTGTTAGCAGAGAGAGTGATTGGCATTGGAATGGGCTGCCCAGGGAGGTGGTGGAGTCGCCATCCCTGGAGGTGTTGAAGCCAAGCCTGGCTGGGGCACTTAGTGCCATGGTCTGGTTGATTGGCTAGGGCTGGGTGCTAGGTTGGACTGGATGAGCTTGGAGGTCTCTTCCAACCTGGCTGATTCTATTCTGTTTTATTGTGTGGAAGGATACCTTCATGGAGAAGCAGTTGAATTTCCTCTCTGAGAGTGTACTTCATACAATGACATCACTGCATTCTGGCTTTGATAAATTATGGCCTTGGCCTCATCTCGCTTGTCTGAAGGTAATTTTATGTATCATCAATTTGTGTACAGTGATAGTCAGGGCCCAGGAGTTATCAGGCACAGACAAGAGGCAGATTCTCTTATTGTTTAAACTGTAAGTATGGTCTACAACAGCGAGTACTCACTTATCAGACAACCTCTGTCAACAGGAAAAATGAAAACCAGGTAAAATAAGATCATGTCACAGTCACTTCAGGCACTGAGCTGCGTGTTACAAATGCCTTGTTGATCCTTCACAATTGAAATTCAGGTTTAGGCTTTAAGTTCTTGAAAAGGTTACAAATGACTTGGAGAGTCAAAGGTGCAAAAAAAAGGTAGAAGGGAAGAAAAAAAGCTCAGAAAAAAGACAGTTCCCTGAGCATTTTAACTGAGCTGAGCAAAATGAGGCTTCGTTTGGGGACTGTAGAGTGGGGGGAAAAAAATAGAATCACAGAATGGTTTAGGTTGGAAGGGACCTCAAGGAGAGGCTGAGGGAACTGGGAGTGTGCAGCCTGCAGAAGAGGAGGCTCAGGGCAGACCTCATTGCTGTCTGCAACTACCTGAAGGGAGGCTGTAGCCAGCTGAGGTTGGTCTCTTCTGCCAGGCAAGCAGCAACAGAACAAGGGGACACAGCCTCAAGTTGTGCCAGGGGAGGTCTAGGCTGGATGTTAGGAGGAAGTTGTTGGCAGAGAGAGTGATTGGCATTGGAATGGGCTGCCCAGGGAGGTGTTCAGGAAAAGCCTGGCTGGGGCACTTAGTGCCATGGTCTGGTTGACTGGATAGGGCTGGGTGCTAGGTTGGACTGGAGGATCTTGGAGATCTCTTCCAACCTGGTTGATTCTATTCTATTCAAGGTGAGGCTCAACAAGGCTTTGGACAACCTGATCTAGTGGAGGATGTCCCTGCTGATTGCAGGAGGAGTTGGCCTAAATGATCTTTAGATGTTCCTTCCATCCCAAACCATTCTATAAAAGCTCAAGGATCTGAAACATACTCAAGTCACAGGGAAGCTTTGCAGACCTTGAGTTTTCCTTGCACGAAACCCAGCAGTTATTTCTAGCTGGTCCCATACGGAAAAAGTGAGCTCCTATGATTCCAGAGCTCTCTGAGATTCAACATGGATAACACTGCAAAATCTTGCAGTCCTTTTTTTTCTAAGCATGATGAGCAGGGAAGAGTTGGAAGAAATGTTTCAGATGAAAGACCTTACCTCTAGCTTGTGTTGGTGAGCAGCAGGGAAGTTGTCAAAAGCACAAAACTAAGCCGTGTTATGAAGTTATCATCAGATTTCCCTTTTCATAGAATCAATCAACCGGGTTGGAAGAGACCTCCAAGCTCATCTAGTCCAACCTAGCACCCAGCCCTATCAAGCCAACAAGACCATGGCACTTTTCTCTATCAACATTGTCATTCTGCACATAGAATCATAGAATGGTCTAGATTGGAAGGGACCTCAAGGATCATCCAGCTCCAACCCCCTGCCATAGGCAGGGACACCTCCCACGAGAGCAGGTTGCTCAAGGCCTCATCCAGCCTGGCCTTAAACACCTCCAGGGAGGAAGCATCCACAACCTCCCTGGGCAACCCATTCCACTGTCTTACCACCCTCACTGTAAAGAACTTCCTCATGGCAAATGTCTTTCAAGCTAATCTTCACCTTCAACATTTGAGACTGTTAAACAAAGCTTATATAGGAACCACTTCCCTCAGCTTAGTAAAATGCCACAAAGAAACAAGAAACTCACAGCCAGGAAAAAAAAAGGGGATCAGAATTTTTAAAGCAGAGTTTGTTTTTAGTAGCAAATATCATTTTTAAGTGTTTTGATTGTTTTTTTCCCATGTATGAGGAGGAAAGACCACTGTCTGCTGCTGTACAGCATATACAGCATATACAGCAACTGCATTTGAGGAAGCTGTTACCCAGAAGGCAAGGAATAATTAAAATAGATTTTCCAGTAAAGAGGCAAGTGGGAGGAAGAGTTATCTGTTCAGGCTTTGTTTTTCAGAAGAGGAGGTTGAGTTGGTTGCCAAAAGCACTGGACAGTATTTCATGTTTCTTTCAGGAAAGAGTTTTTTTTGTGCCTTCAACTGCATGTCCTTGAGAGCTTCCCATAGAAATGGGAAGAAGCTTATTAACACAAAGTGTGTAATTGTACACTTGGGGTCTAGTACTGTGAACATCTGCTTTGATCAGAAGTGTCTGCAGGAGAAAATGACCTTGGTGTGCTCGCTGGTCACTGAGTAGCTGTGTGCTGAGGAGGAGAATCCTATAATCCTGGACTATGTCAGGAGAGGCAGTTGCAGAAGTGTCAGTAATACTCCACAGGGCATCGGTAAGACCTCCCCTGGAGACTTCTGTAAATGAGGCTCAGCAGCATTTATCAGAGATGATTTCAAGGTGAAACAGGAGGTAGAACTAAGCCACTCCTGACACTGACTCCTTTGTGCTTGGTACAAAAATAAAACGTTCTGTGTCTTTTAGGACAAGAGGAAATGACCTGAAGGTGCACCAGGGTGGGATATTGGAAGGAATTTCTTCACTGAAAGGATTTTCAAACACTGGAACAGGCTGCCCAGGGAGGTGGTTGAATCCCCATCCCTGGAGGTGTTTAAAAGAAGCAGAAATGTGGTGCTGAGGGATGTGGTTTAGCCCCAGAGTTGTAGAGTTAGAAAAGGATTGGACTGTATGATCTGAAAGGGCTTTCCAACCTTTATGATTCTATATGTCCTAATAATTGATGCTACAGCACTGTTTAAAAGGTGTCTAACAGCCACTTTGGAGTAGACATTAGCCTGATAGAGGTATTTAAGTGATAGAACAAATAGACCTTTCAGGCAATTATTTCAGTGTGCATTAATTCCAGGAGAATCCTTTTGCACATAATCACAGGGGTTTTTTTTTCAGTCGTC
Organism: Tricholaema leucomelas; assembly: GCA_013400475.1. Lineage (NCBI taxonomy): Eukaryota > Metazoa > Chordata > Aves > Piciformes > Lybiidae > Tricholaema lacrymosa > Tricholaema leucomelas. Next base: position 590,964 of record WAAF01005034.1, on the reverse strand, counting down.
TAGTTCAGGGTGTAAACTGAATGAGGAATTTGAGGAAGGGGAAGGATATCTGCTGCTTGTAAGAGAGTTGATGTAGAATCAGAGAATCCTAGAATCAAGCAGGTTAGAGAGACCTCCAAGCTCAGCCAGCCCAGCCTAGCACCCAGCCCTGGCCAATTAACCAGACCATGGCACTAAGTGCCCCAGCCAGGCTTGGCTTCAACACCTCCAGGGACGGCGACTCCACCACCTCCCTGGGCAGCCCATTCCAATGCCAATCACTCTCTCTGCCAACAACTTCCTCCTAACACCCAGCCTAGGCCTGCCCTGGCACAGCTTGAGACTCTGTACCCTTGTTCTGTTGCTGATTGCCTGGGAGAAGAGCCCAACCCCACCTGGCTACAACCTCCCTTCAAGTAGTTGTAGACAGCAATGAGCTCTGCCCTGAGCCTCCTCTTCTGCAGGCTGCACACCCCCAGCTCCCTCAGCCTCTCCTGAATATGAGTTCACTGCAGGATTTCACACTGTCGAAGTTCTTCTGTTGCAAAGGCAACCTTGCAAACATCTCTCCCCTAATTTTCTTTCTCTGGTTCTTACTGTCTTTTTTCAGACCTGTCTGGAAAACATCACTAGGTTCTATTTTTTCATTACCAACACCACCATAGTAAAGGTGATTGAGGAGTTTCTGGTCTTGGGCTGCTGTAATTTCCATCCCATTTTTGCAAGGCTGTACAAAGGCGATGTGTTACTGCTGAGTCTTGGGGCACAAGGTATTTGGCTACATCCTTGAGACAAAGAATTCATAAAAGAGAATTGATGTGGTACTTTATGGAACCCACTGATTAACTGCAGCCCTCAATAAAGGAATGATGCTGTGTGCAATTGAAGTGCAGGTATAAAAGAGCGACAGTAAAGGAGATGCAAGTGAGAACAATATATTAAGCTTCTGAGATGCAGATTCATTGTCAAGCCTTTGCATTTCTAAAGAAACTCAGAACGTGCTGAGTGGTGGTGGTGCTATTTCATGCTGCATGACACCACTGTTAAGAGCAAGGGTTGAAAAAGAAGCTCCTCCTTCTGACCTTGGGAACCTGAACTAGATGGAGTGAGCCTGCGCTTTAAGCAAGCCTGGACTCGTGCATCACACCCTAGGAACTAGTGAAGGCCACAGAGTAGAATAGAATCATAGAGANAGCCTTCCTGTAGCCTCCATCAGATACTGGAAAGCCACTCCAAGGTCTCCTCAAAGCCTTCTCTTCTCCAGGTTGCAGAGCCCCAACTCTCTCAGCCTGTCCTCATAGGAGAGCTGCTGCAGCCCTCTGAGCATCTTGGTGGCCCTGCATTAGACTTCCAATAAAGAGTAATGATGTATTTGCATTATGGGAAAAAGCAACCAGTTTCTAGGCACATTTAATCTTGGTTGGTGGATTTGGAATAATTTTTATCAGCACATCTGTGGTTTTTCTTCCACCTGCAGTTTGCAGAAGGTTATGCTACACATGATCTAAAGGTTTCTCTCCAAGCCTTCTCTGTTCACTTGGTAACCTCAGCAAGCACTGTGGTACATCCCCTTGGATAACCTGAACTGTGTCTAGGTATGAGCAGTTCATCCTGGTCGAGTTGCTGTGTGTATGAAAGTGTTGCATGCCCTGATCTTTTGCTAAAGACAGTGCTTCTCTAGCAGCATGGAAAGTGAAAAATACTCTGTTCTATTTCTCCTGCTGCTTCAAAGGTATGAATATGGATTGCATGTGCTGTAGCTGGGGCTGGTGGAATCCCTAAGAAAGGTGTTGTGTGAATGTATTAGGAGAAGCAGTGATTTTTCAAATAGATACCCAAGGAGAAAGTTTTGGTTTTCTGCTGTGGCAAGGGATTGAGAGTAGCAAACAAGTTTTTAGCCATGAAATAATGGAATTATATTCATTGGTGCAAACTGGATGAGGAACAGTATGGCCAGCAGGACAAGGGAGGTTATTACTCAGCACTGCTCAGGTCACACTTTGAGTGCTGTGTCCAGTTCTGGGCTCCTCAATTCAAGAGAGATGTTGAGGTGCTGGAAGGTGTCCAGAGAAGGGCAGCAAGGCTGGGGAGGGGCCTGGAGCACAGCCCTGTGAGGAGAGGCTGAGGGAGCTGGGGGTGTGCAGCCTGCAGAAGAGGAGGCTCAGGGCAGACCTCGTTGCTGTCTGCAGCTACCTGAAGGGAGGCTGTAGCCAGCTGGGGTTGGGCTCTGCTGACAGGCAGCCAGCAACACAACAAGGGGACACAGCCTCAAGCTGTGCCAGGGCAGGCCTAGGCTGGGTGTTAGGAGGAAGTTGTTGGCAGAGAGAGTGATTGGCATTGGAATGGGCTGCCCAGGGAGGTGGTGGAGTTGCTGTCCCTGGAGGTGTTGAAGCAAAGCCTGGCTGAGGCACTTAGTGCCATGGTCTGGTTGATTGGCCAGGGCTGGGTGCTAGGTTGGACTGGCTGAGCTTGGAAGTCTCTTCCATCCTGGTTGATTCTTTGTTTCTATGATCCTCACCCAACATCTGTCCTAAAGGAGAGCTAAGGAAGTGGTGCAGTCTTTAAAAGCAGCCATTAATGCCAATGTTACATATTTGTTATGTTACAGCTCCATGTTCTAGGTGACAGCATGACAGATTTCAGTATGCTGAAAGGCAGAGCCTTTTCCTTGGCAACATTCTGAGCAGTGGATTGTCTTTCCCTAATTCAGATGCGAGAGAATAGCAGTCTCCAAGCTCTTCACAGCCTTTGAGTAATTGCCATTTGTTTTTGTCCTTCACCTCTTTGCTCTTCTGAAAACAGATTGTATTCCACAGCAGGGTTTCAGTGATGAGAGGTAAAGCAAACCCTCCTCTAGCAATTGGATGCTTTGACTTACTGAAGTCACTGCTGCTTGAAAGAGAAATTGGCTTCCCTTGAGAACATGGGAGCAATAAAAAATAAAGCTGTAGCTGGGTTTGTGTAAGGGCACATAAAACCCAAATTCCTCACGGTGGACATTTTTGTCAGAAGTAGAAAAGTGCTGCAGTTATTGCCAGTGTGGCCATTGTGTTTGGTTAAGTCATTTCACAAGTCCAAAGACTCCTCAGAACTGTTTATTTCCCCGAGGAGAGAAATGCAGGCTTCTGTATTGCAAGTCAAGTATGCCAGCCTTTAACAGGATTGTGAGAGCCTTTGCCATGGGTCTGCAGGGTGAAAAACATCCTTAGCTGGAGGTCACAGTGAATAAGAGGAGAAGAAAAGCAGGCAGAAGAGATCCATCCAGCCGGATGGTTTTATGGGTGGGTTGTCAGGCTGGCTGCAGAGGGCTGGTTTCTGATCTAGGCTGGTGCTCACAAAGGAGCTGGCTGTACACATTGTGTTGAAGACAGAGCACTCAGGCTGCTGTAGGGCAGAGCAGTGACAGTATTAGATACTTTCAGGAAAGCTGTTTTAATAGAACAAAATGCCCTGGGCTTCTGCAGATGACTTCTCTTCCTCCAGAATATCCAGATGCAAAGTTAAACCTCACTTCTTTATTTCACAGATGACCATTTTGAGTGCGTATTCCAGGCAGTGTAGCAAGAGTGAGGAGTGGCACCAATGTCACAATGATAAGTACTCTGCACGTGGCTCTGCTGAGAGATAAGGCATGAGGGTAGTCACTCACCAACTGAACCATGGAATCATGCAATGGTTTAGATCAGAAAGGGCCCCAAAGATAGAATCATAGAATCAAGCAGGTTGGAAGAGACCTCCAAGCTCATCCAGTCCAACCTAGCACCCAGCCCTATCCAGTCATCTAGACCATGATCATCTGGTTATAACTCCCTGCCACGGGCAGGGACACCTCCCACTGGACTGGGTTGCTCAAAGTCCCATCCAGTGTGGCACTGAACATCTCCAGGGATGTGGGCATCTACAAATTCTCTGGGCAACCTGTCCCAGTGCCTCATCACACTCACAGTAAAAATGTCTTCCTTGCATCTAATCTACATCTAACCTCTTTCAGCACAAACTTGTTACCCCTGCTCCTACCACTACTACACTGCCTGCCAAAGAGCCCCTTCACATCTTTCCTGTGGGCCCCAGTCTCTGCACTGGAAGGCTGCTGTTAGGTCTCCCCAGAGCCTTCTCTTCTTTGGGCTGAACAACCCCAACTCCCTCAGCCTATCCTCATGCAAGAGACTGCCTCAGCCCTCTGATTATCTTCACAGCCTTCTCTGGACACAGATATGATGTGAAATCAGGAAAGCAAACAGAACCTAAGTGAGGTGTGATTTGTGTTGTTATGGAGTCTCTTCTCTTGTTAGTACCATGCAAATCTATGCAAAGTGATTTCTTTTGCATAAAGAACGTGGGTGGGAGAGATGCCATGTGGCTTTGCAGGTTGCATGTGTTGTTGCAGTGCTGACTCTTGTCAGATAACCTGTATAGTCCTAGGGTAAGGAAGCACAGTCCAGGTGTTAAATACCTTCTTAGTCTGGTTCCTCTTGCTGCCATGTTATGGCCCTAAGCAGTGCTGTGGGGATTTTAACACTTTGTGCCAGCTTTGAGTCCTTTAGGCACTTCATAGAATCAACCCAACTGGGAGAGACCTCCAAGCTCATCCAGTCCAACCTAGCACCCAGCCCTGGCCAATCAACCAGACCATGGCACTAAGTGCCCCAGCCAGGCTTTTTCGGAACACTTCTAGGGACGGTGACTCCACCACCTCCCTGGGCAGCCCATTCCAATGCCAATCACTCTCTCTGCCAACAACTTCCTCCTAACATCCAGCCTGAACCTGCCCTGGCACAACTTGAGACTCTGTCCACTTGTTCTGTTGCTGCTTGCCAGGCAGCAGAGCCCAACCCCACCTGGCTACAGCCTCCCTTCAGGTAGCTGTAGACAGCAATGAGGTCTGCCCTGAGCCTCCTCTTCTGCAGGCTGCACACCCCCAGCTCCCTCAGCCTCTCCTCACAGGGCTGTGCTCCAGGCCCCTTACCAGCCTTACTGCCCTTCTCTGGACACCTTCCAGCACCTCAACATCTCTCTTGAATTGAGGAGCCCAGAACTGGACACAGCACTCAGGGTGTGGCCTGAGCAGTGCTGAGCACAGAGGCAGAAGAACCTCGCTTGTCCTGCTGGCCACACTGCTCCTTCACTAATGTTAATGGTTTCAAACTCGCCTTGCCTTAGGGATTAATTTTTATGCACAGGTAAACAAATGCACATCGTTTCTGTGAGCCATAGAACATACTTCAGGAAACCTCTAGCAGAGGTTTACAGCTCTGGCTTTAATTGCTGGGCTCAGCTTCCTTCCAACACAATAATTGCTTTCCTCTGTAGAAAGAGGTTTTGGTTGGGCTGCCAGGCAGCTCTCTTCCAATTTCTGTTCGGGCTTTTTTCCTGTAGACATTTGCCTTGCTTCAGGGACTATTGTGTCATGCATAAGCTTTTTCATTTCTTTTTAGACTTTGGAGACCAACTTCTCCCTGACTTTTTTACATGGCTGTCTTCTGCTCAGAAGTGTTAATACTGTTCACAGAGACCATCTGCCCCCTTGCCGTGGCGCAGCGCTTAGGGTCCGTACGTGGCTGCGACGCTTGCCAGCTCCTCCACTTCCAGCAAAGTTTCTTCTCCTCTCTTTCCCCTCATTTCTAAATATAGGTTAGGAATGGCAGTCAGCTTTCATAAGCTCTGTCAGCCTGTGGTGGTTTGGGTGTTCCCCACCCCCCCACACTTTAGAAATCACCCAGCCTAGACTCAGCCGGCTCTGGAAACTGAATGCAGTTTATATTGACAGCTGGCAGAATGTACAGGCAGATATGTACAGTAGATACAGTTACAGACAGAAATAGACAAGGTAAAAGGTAATACAGAAACACAACAGCCCTCCCAGAAACCTGAGTCCCCAGGAGGGGCTCCCAACCGTCCCTTCACCTTCCCCCTACCCCTTTCAGCCTTCCCCCAGTCCCAAGGTTCGTCCAGAGGAGTTAGGAAGCAAAGTGGATTAGTCCAAAATGGAGGGTGAGGTTAGAGAGTAAGATGCAGCTCAGCCAGTACCCCAGCAGCAGCCCAAGTTAGAGAAGTGCCAAGTGGAGTGATCATCTATGTTTTGCTTTATGTTTTTGTACATCTCAGCAAGCCCATGAGGGAAGTAGACATCACCCTTGTTTTCCTTTCACAGCCTGTAATCTAGTTCTTCTCACCAAAACACTCTAGCTAGCTTTAAACCAGCACAGAATCACAGAGTCAACCAGGTTGGAAAAGGCCTCTAAGATCATCAAGTCCAACCTATCACCTAACTCTTCTAATTAACTAACCCATGGCACTGAGTGCCTCATCCAGTCTCCTTTTAAACACCTCCAGGGATGGGGACTCCACCACCTCCCAAGGCAGCCCATTCCAATGCCAATCACTGTTTCTGTGAAGAGCTTCTTCCTAACATCCAGCCTAAACTTGCCCTGGCACAGCTTCAGACTCTGTCCTCTCATTCTGTCGCTGGGTGCCTGGGAGAAGAGACCAACCCCACCTGGCTACAACCTCCTCTCCAGTAGTTGTAGAGAGCAATAAGGTCTTCCTGGAGCATCCTCTTCTCCAGGCTGAACACAGCCCTATGGATAAATTCTCTCTCACTCTCCATTTGATTCCCCACTGGCTTTCCTGTGTGCTTGTCTCCTCCTCTGCCCTTTTTTCCCCCCAGACCAGTACTGTGCAAATAATTGATTTTTCAGCTTACTGACTGGGCTGGAAAGGCAGGATTTGAGGGGGTAGTTCTTCATGGTAAAGTAAAAGACCTTTAAAAAAAAGGAAACTCTTTTAAAATGGAACTTGACAGATTCTGAAGCAGAGACATCACTCTGTGCTTAATTTCAGCCTTCCAGCGCTCCGGCTTGTCAATCTCAATCTGTAAATTGTTTTCAGCATCTCAAAACTCCATTTTCCAGCACAGAAACTATATTCCAAATAATAACAACAGCAATAATAGCAGTCATCCTTTTCTCCCCAGGAGTGCAATAGAATAGAATAGAATCAAGCAGGTTGGAAAAGACCTCCAAGCTCAGCCAGTCCAACCTAGCACCCAGCCCTGGCCAATCAACCAGACCATGGCACTAAGTGCCCCAGCCAGGCTTGGCTTCAACACCTCCAGGGATGGTGACTCCACCATCTCCCTGGGCAGCCCATTCCAATGCCAATCACTCTGCCAACAACTTCCTCCTAACATCCAGCCTAGACCTCCCC
>WAAF01005034.1:567813-581174 GCA_013400475.1 Tricholaema leucomelas | reverse complement strand
GAGCACAGAATCACCCAATGTGGTATTTGATCACATTCTGTGCTCCACAACCTCCCTGGAGGTGTTCAAGGCCAGGTTGGTTGAGGCCTTGAGTGACCTGTTCTAGTGGGAGGTGTCCCTGCCTATGCCAGGAGGTTGGAACTAGCTGACTTTGAGGTCCCTTCCAACCTAACCCATTCTGTGATTGGCTGTTCTATAGCACAGAGGCCTTGCATCATAATGTTAACTGCCATGGAATCATCTCTGTGAATGGTACAGTGGCAATCCACAGTGCTGCTGATCGATTAAACACTTCAGCCTCCCTTCGGAGTTTGATTAATCTTAGCAGCTCCTTATGGCTTCGTAGGCTACAAAGCAATAGAGATCATTGCCATTTTAGTAGGGGAACAGCAAGTAGCTTCTCGCTGTGTTGGTTGTGGGAGTTTTCCTCCCTGCTGAAAGTCTTCCCAGGCACAGGAGCAGAAACTTAACTCAGGACCTTTAACTACCTGGTAACCCCTGTCCACCTGTCTTAGGGTGAATGGCCAGAATACAGCACTAGAGCTTCATAGAAGCTTTCAAGCCTAGCTCCCTGGCAAACAGCAGTGCCTCCTGGGGTGATCTCTCCCCAGCCCACACAAAGGAATCATAGAATCATTAAGGTTGGCAAAGGCTGCTGAGGTCAGCCAAGTCCAACTGTCAACCCAACACCACCATGACCACTAAACCGTGTCCCAGAGTGCCACATCTGCACAGTTATGGCACATCTCCAGGGATGGTGGCTCCCTGGGCAACCTATTGCAATGCTTTACTACTATTTTACTACATTTTTTCCTAATATCTAATCTAAGGCTCACCTGAGGCCATGTAAGGACTTGAATGCCTTTGACCTGGAGAATGGGATATTGGTTTTCAAAGCCTCCTTCCAGCCAGAGCTGCATTTCTCTCTAAGAGGATTCTTCCTGAAATCCCATTAGAGAGGAGATCTCTAGCTTTGGAGTCTTTGTTTTTGTTCTTCTTTTCCAAGAATATCCTTGTAGGGAAGGCAAACTGTGGTGAATTTTATGTCTGAGTGATGGAGACCTTCATGGTTTGTATTAGGTCCTCTGGCACCTCTCATGCCCTTCCCTTATTCCTCTATGCCCACGAGCGCATTGCGAGGGTACATTTCACTCTGTGTCATATTCAGTGCTCCCTGTCCAGCCCTCCTCAGAAAAAAAGTCTGCTAGTGAGAAAGAAATCATTTCAGCATCTGACCTCCTCTCTTGACCTGTCTCCCCCTTCTTTTTCCTGGGAGAGCTTTTGTGCTTAGCTATGGGAAAATAATGACAGGGCAGTGGGGTAAAGTCAAAGGGAGAATCTCTAGTTCTAATGCAATACATTCAGGTGCTGGCTTATGCCCTCCACACTGCTCCATGCTCTCCCTGAGTGGATAGGTTGCCTTCTCCCTGGTTTCTCTTGGCACTTCATAGAATCAACCAGGTTGGAAGAAACCTCCAAGATCATTCAGTCCAAACTATCACCCAGCCCTATCCCCACTTCTCTTGCATCGTCTTGGGTCCTTCTGCAGTTAATGCCAGTTTGAAATAGTAATGAGAGTAGAGAATTGCCTGCCACTTATTTTACAGAGTACTTTGTACTGGCTTCACTTTTTATTACTTTTTAAAGTTCCATATGAAGGAAAAAGCCCAGAAAACAGAAGAGCAGGAAGAGGCTTAGCACTGGACCATAATAGACTTCCCATTTCAAAACCATTCTCTATTTGAGGCTCTCAAACCTTTTGAAGGTGAAGGATGACTAAAGCTTCTCACACCTCCATAAGGGGTAGATTGTTTCACACAGCACAAATACACATGAACTATTGGCAGAGTAAAATTAGCACCTATCACACAGCCATCATACTCCTTTCCTGGGTAATTTTTATCACTGTCAGAAGAACAGTCTGAGTCTGCCATTTACTTTTCTCCCTGGCTTTTTTCTGGGTTGTAGAATCTCAATGTACTGGATACAAAAACCTATGTGCCCAGTTCTGAGCTCCTAAATTCAAGAGAGATGTTGAGGTGCTGGAAGGTGTCCAGAGAAGGGCAACAAAGGTGGTGAACGGCCTGGAACACAAACCCTATGAGGAGAGGCTGAGGGAGCTGGGGGTGTGCAGCCTGCACAAGAGGAGGCTCAGGGCAGAGCTCATTGCTGTCTGCAGCTCCCTGAAGGGAGGCTGTAGCCAGGTGGGGTTGGTCTCTTCTGCCAGGCAAGCAGCAACAGAACAAGGGGACACAGTCTCAGGTTGTGCCAGGGGAGGTCTAGGCTGGATGTTAGGAGGAAGTTGTTGGCAGAGAGAGTGATTGGCATTGGAATGTGCTGCCCAGGGAGGTGGTGGAGTCGCTGACCCTGGGGGTGTTCAAGCAAAGCCTGGCTGGGGCACTTAGTGCCATGGTCTGGTTGACTGGATAGGGCTGGGTGCTAGGTTGGGCTGGCTGAGCTTGGAGGTCTCTTCCAACCTGCTTGATTCTATAACTGTATGAAAGAGTCACTTAGTGGACAAAGTTAACCTTGTGAAGCTTCAGTATTTAGATTATTTACCACTCCACCTGTTCTTCTCAGATTATCAAGGCAGCCAAAGGACAGGAGTGACCAGGCAGTCAAGCTGAAGAACCATGAAAAGGTCACATTAGGAAATGCAGAATGCATTTAGTGCTTATTATTCTTCTGCCTCTTGAAGTCTTTATGGGCGATTAAAAACCTTCTCCTTCTGACAGAGATCATAATGAGAACGGAAAATGGCGCAACATAAATTGAGTTTATGTTGATGATTGTGGCAAGGAGTGGGAAAGATTCAAATGTTACTTTTCCCACTAAACCTACCACTGTGACATGGCAGTGTTGTGCTGCTCCACATGTTCACGCTCAGGTTCAAGAGTGAGCACTCCCCACGTAGGAACTGGCACTCATCTGATCTTGTGCTTCACACACCTGCAATTGCAGGAAAGGTCAAAGAGCTCCAATGTGTACATCTAGGAAAGCCATACCAATAGCTTCAGCACTCTGAGCCTGATCTGTGTCACCAGCAGTTGCACCAGCTGGACTTAATGTGGTGCCAGAATGGACTGCCCAGGGAGGTGGTTGAGTCATCATTGGGTGTGAATCAACCAGGTTGGAAGAGACCTCCAAGCTCATCCACTCCAACCTAGCACCCAGCCCTGGCCAATCAACCAGACCATGGCACTAAGTGCCCCAGCCAGGATTTGCCTCAACACCTCCAGGGACGGCAACTCCACCACCTCCCTGGGCAGCCCATTCCAATGCCAATCACTCTCTCTGCCAACAACTTCCTCCTAACATCCAACCTAGACCTCCCCTGGCACAGCTTGAGGCTGTGTCCCCTTGTTCTGTTGCTGCTTGCCTGGCAGAAGAGCCCAACCCCACCTGGCTACAGCCTCCCTTCAGGCAGTTCTAGAGAGCAGTGAGGTCTGCCCTGAGCCTCCTCTTCTGCAGGCTGCACACCCCCAGCTCCCTCAGCCTCTCCTCACAGGGCTGTGCTCCAGGCCTCTCCCCAGCTTTGTTGCTCTTCTCTGGACACCTTCCAGCACCTCAACATCTCTCTGCAATGGAGGAGCCCAGAGCAACAGTTAGTTGTGGTGCCTAGGGCTGAACTTTGCAGAGCAATGTCTATGGTTGGATTTGATGATGCCAGGAGTCTTTTCCACCAGGAATGAGTCTGTGATTCCACACATCTTTTCAACACAGAATAACCACATACACACTTTCATGAGTAGCCTCATGATATTTGGGTGCTGTCTAGTGGTCAGCAGGTTTGTGAAGGAGAAGGAAGTTCAGAGCAACTATCTTCTCTCATCAAACTGCTTGTGATCTAGATTTTGCTCCTTTGTGTTCTCCTCAGAAGGATCCAGAGATGGCTTACTGGTGCTTTGGATGTCTCGTAGGTATGCAGATAAAAAGGAAAAGAGGAACAGCACTGTAGCCTAATTCTAAGCAAGATATCAAGAAACCTTGCCCCAAAGCACTTTCTAACAGCTTCCTCTGCTAACTTTCTGACAATTGCTGGAGAATATAGCATAGCCTGGGGTTTATCCACACCTGGAATTGATCTTGAAGGAAGCAGAAGTGGGTTTTGCTGTCTCTAAATAGCATTGTGTGTAAGCAGACCCTTGCCCGTGCTCTACAAGGAGTCTGGGAAGGCACAGCAAAATAAAACCAGAGATGTGCAGCAAGGATTTGTAAAAGCCCTGTAATAAATGGCTTATTTAAGGAACTGACAGATGTCTGCCAGGAGACAAATAAATGGGAACAAGAGATAGCAGTGAATGGAAGCTTCCTCCAAGATCGCTGCCTCCATGCAAACCTCACGGTATGAGAAGGGGCAAGGCAGGCATTCAGATTGCAGTGCCCAGTCATGTCCTCAGGTTCTTGAAGGAAAAGTTGTCAGAGTTATAACTTTGTAAGTGGGTAGTGTAATTGTCTTCATTTTAGCAAATTGGGAGTCCCACCTCTCCCTTAGTTTGCCTTGCTGTGAGCTACTGAAACTTGAGGAGTCTAAATTAAGGAGGAAATAGAGGACTCCAGCTGACTCTCTTAAGAACTGTTGACTTTATACATAAAGATGTAGCTGATTATTTTAATTGGAAACCAAGGAGAAAATGAGATTTGAGGCAAAGTGTGGGGTGGCAATGGAACAGAAACAAAAGGAAAGACTTTATCCTGCTTCCTAAGCTGTGCTCCTGTCCTCCAGTGCACCTCAGGCTCATATTTCCCTGTCACTGTCACCCCTCGGGTGAATTTACATGTCCTCATCCTGTCCTGTCCCTGTCCTTTCTCCCTGGCTATGCTATCTCAGCATAAAAATATGCATATATATATTATATGTATATATACACATGAACACAATATATGTGATAATATATATCATGTATAGGATTCCTCATCCTACCTACATAATCACTGGATGACAAGATGGGGCACTTAGTGCCATGGTCTGGTTCATTGGCCAGGGCTGGGTGCTAGGTTGGGCTGGATGAGCTTGGAGGTCTCTTCCAACCTGCTTGATTCTGTGATTCTATTCCCTTCATTATAAACACTCACAGATAAATGTGCCATAGAGTCACAGAATCAACCAGCTTGGAAGAGACCTCCAAGCTCATCCATTCCAACCTAGCGCCCAGCCCTATCCAGTCAACCAGACCATGGCACTAAGTGCCCCAGCCAGGCTTTGTGTGAGGGATCCTCTGCAGTATGAGCTAATGTTCTTCTCAGGAGACATGCCCATTAAGCAAAAACATATTGCATGGCTTCAGCTTCAAACCTGCTGCAGTTTTATCTGTCTTTCATCTGAGTTTTATTCAAGAACTTGCTTGCATGTGTAAAGTCATTTCCATTAGTTTCCTCCCATTCTCTGTGCAGCCCTGTGAGTAATTGCTGCTGCCTGTGAAGGACTGTGTGTTAATATTTTGTTAGACAGGAGTGTAACAGATGAGGTTTTTACTCTGGTTTTCACAGACTGGTTAAGGATAACTTTTCCAAAAGAGCCAGTCTCTTGCAAGTTTAAAGCCTATGTGACAAAGTAAGCAGGGGTCTGGATTTATCTATTCCATGTGGAATATGTTGTGGTTAGACCCCTAACAGTAATGAGATACTGCCAGCATAGAATGGGCTGGGTTGCAAGGGACCTCCAAAGCTCATCCAGCCCAACCTCCTCTGCAGCCAGCAGGGGCATCCTCAACTAAATTAAGTTGCCCAGGGCCCTGTTGAGCCTCACCTTGAGTATGTCCGGGGATGGGGCCACACCACCTAGCTGGGCAGCCTGTTCCAGCATTGCACTACCCTCATGGGCACAGAAGGAAGATGGACAGAGGTTTTCTTTCCAATGGGAGCAAAGAGAGGACGTGCCCACATCATGGCATTAGATGCCAGGCTGCTCTTCACCTAATCAAATTTGTTTCAATGGATGGCAAATAAAAAAAGAAAAGAAATAGAAAGATAACATTTTGTTTTCAACCTGTGACCTTCCTTCCAGAACATCCACCTGTGTTCCATGAAGGAGTTTATACTCTGGGTGGAAGAAAGTGGATTGATATGCCAGTGGTCAGCAGTCTGTGTGCATAGATCCCTTTGGCTGGTAGTTGTTATTAGCCTGGTTCACTACACGCTGCAAGAAGTGTGAATGCCTTGGTAGGGGACTACACAGCCCCCTCTTTATTGTGAGAGACTCCTGAGCTGCTGTGGTTCACGGTATCGGGAGCAGCGTGGCCAGCAGGACAAGGGAGGTTCTGCCCCTGTGCTCAGCACTGCTCAGGCCACACCCTGAGTGCTGTGTCCAGTTCTGGGCTCCTCAAGTCAAGAGAGATGTTGAAGTACTGGAATGTGTCCAGAGAAGGGCAAAGAAGCTGGGGAGGGGCCTGGAGCACAGCCCTGTGAGGAGAGGCTGAGGGAGCTGGGGGTGTGCAGCCTGCAGAAGAGGAGGCTCAGGGTAGACCTCACTGCTCCCTACAGCTACCTGAAGGGAGGCTGCAGCCAGATGGGGTTGGGCTCTGCTGCCAGGCACCCAGCAACAGGACAAGGGGACACAGTCTCAGGCTGTGCTAGGGCAGGTCTAGGCTGGATGTTAGGAGGAAGTTCTTCATAGCAAGAGTGATTGGCATTGGAATGGGCTGCCCAGGGAGGTGGTGGAGTTGCCATCCCTGGAGGTGTTGAAGCAAAGGCTGGATGAGGCACTTAGTGCCATGGTCTGGTTGATTGGCCAGGGCTGGGTGCTAGGTTGGCCTGGATGAGCTTGGAGGTCTCTTCCAACCTGCTTGATTCTATGACTCTGTGATTCTATTTAAGATTTGTAGTTTCACCATTTGAAAATTGCTGTTGGTTTTTACAAGCAAATGAGCAGCCCTCTTTGATTTTTCTTCCTAGCAAGCCCATGCAATTTAATGCTGATGGAATTTATCTGCCTGTGGATCAGCAGCATAACACAATTTTAATTACACCTACCACACTTCACTGAATCCTCTCCTTCTGTAGCAGTGTCTGATCAGGGTAAAGGTCCATGAGCTGTTTTGAGCTCTCTGAGCCCTAAGTCGCAAGGTTTGCATTCTGGTCATTAAAAAATAAAACAAAGGAGCCAATCCTTTACACTTCTGTCTCAGAGGGAAGTGAGACTTGCTATTATATAGGGAATTAGTAGAAAATGCAAGCTACTGAGTGCCTCTGTGCTTAAGAAATCAAGTGCAAAACCTCCCAGAAAAGATGATCAGAGCAAGAGGAAGGAAGTGCTGAAGCAGGTCAGGAGCACGCTATTCAAATAATCATTGTCAGTTGTTCATTGTGTGTTAATTCCTGGCTAAGTGGGTTTTACTGCTTGCTTTGTAGTGTAGATGTAGTTCTGTGATAGTTAGGCTTGGAATCAGACCTCTGGTACTTACCTGCAGTGTTTTCTGAATACAGAGGCAGGAATCCATGGCAGCTGCCTTTGTTGCTGTGTTCAAGGAGCAAGGACACTGCTGAAAGGAGGTCATGTCCAGTGGTGAAGACCTGCAAGTGCTTCTACACCACCCATCCTGTCTCTTGTTAAAGACAGAAGCTCTGGTTCCTCACAGCAATTGCAGAGGAGGGAAAAGACTTCAGCATCTATATGTTAATGGCTTCAGGACTTTTTTCTTCTCAATTTCAAAACAAATCTACCCACAGGGAGGAATTATCTGCATCAAGAACTATTTTCCTTTATAGCACTGAGATATATCAGAGGCGTTTCTAACAAAGGCTCTACAACCCTGTTTGCCAAATTCCCTTTTGTACCTGTTGAGCTTGTAAATCAGCTCAGAGTAGCAGAGGTTATGATTGTGTGATGGTTTGGGTGTTATTCACCCCTCCACCACTTAAGAACATCACCCAGATTAGACTCAGCCAAGCTGGAAATTAGAACGAAGCTTTATATTCACAGCTTAGCACAATACCCAAGCAGGTATTTACAATCCATACAGCTAGAGACAGAAATAGACAAGTTAAAAAGGTAATACAGAAACACAACAGCCCTCCCAGAAACCAGAGGACCCAGGAGAGGCTCCCAACCACCCTGCCACCTCCTTTCAACCTCTCTACCTTATCCCAGACTTTGCCTTGCGTTCAAGTTGAGTTTGGCAAATCGGCCAGGGAGGTTGGGAAGCAGGATTAGTTACACAGACAGCAGGTTAGGGAGAGAAGGGAGGCAGCCAGAGACAGAGAGAGAAACTCTGTTAGAATAGAACAGAATAGAACAGAATCAAGCAGGTTGGAAGAGACCTCCAAGATCATCCAGCCCAACCTAGCACCCAGCCCTAGCCAGTCAACCAGACCATGGCACTAAGTGCCTCAGCCAGGCTTTTCCTGAACACCCCCAGGGATGGTGACTCCACCACCTCCCTGGGCAGCCCATTCCAGTTACCTCTATTTGTGTTCTTGTTTTGACACATCTAAATTAAGAGATGGGCTGAAAAGAAAGACCCAAGAGAAATGGTAGTTCCCTGGGCTGCATTCACCTCTTACTAGCAGGCAAGTCCCCACAGGTTCTCCTTGGACATTTAGTTATGTGGGAAAGGAAGGGAGAATTTGCAAGTGGTGTATGTGACACTGAAGGTCTTGGAGCATAGGAAAGAAACTTGAAGCAGCACAGCTTTGTTTGCTCTGTTACTTAGACCACTTTTTATTGTCCTCTCTTTGTCTGCAGCTATTGTCTGATGGCAGTGGTTTCTCTTCCCATTGGAAGAGTAGAAATGTATGTACAATCTACCAAGGAGGAGATCATTTCAAGGAGTTCTTAGGATAATCCAGTCAGTGATTTTGGTTTGAAGGGTGCCTGTAAGCGACTGGAGAGAAGACAATCAGAGACAGAGGCCTTAATCAGTGTGCTGTCATCTACTGTTCTGGACTCTTGGCTTGTAACATCTCCAAAGACTGACAGCAGCAGCACAGCACAGTAGCTTGGCACTCCTCAGAGTACAGATGGCTGAGTTGCATTCCATGCAGCCTCTTGATTAAACAAATATGGGACAATTTCACTAGGGATTTATCCATAGATCACAGGATGCCAGGGACTGGAAGGAACCTCCAAAGATCATTGAGTCCAACCCTCCTGCCAGTGCAGGACCTCCAGAGACAGTCAAGTCCAACACCCCTGCAGAGCAGGACCAATATAATCTAGCACAGGTTTATAGCAACACATCCAGACAGAGCTTACAGTGAAGTAAATCACAGAGTGAATTTTGGGGTTTCTCCTTACCTCCTCCTCAGCCATCCCAATTGGTGAGTTTTCATTCTGACACTGCACCAAATTGTTATCCCCATGCTTCTATCTTTTGCACATCTAGAAGGGGTTATAGAGTTCTCTAGTCTAGGATGGCTTTCTTTTAACAATTTATTTGCCTAAGGTAGTAAGAGTCAGGTATTTGCTATGGCCAGTTCATGTAAGCAGAATAAAAAGATGATTTCTCTGCAAAGCATTTGCAACCTGCATAATGCAAACAGGAGAACCAATATTGGCAATCATAGAATCAGTCAGGGTTGGAAGGGATCATCTAATTCTGAGTCCCCTGCCATGGCAAAGGACACTTCACACTAGATCAGGCTGTCCAGAGCCTCATCCAGCCTGGCCTTAAACAGGGATCTGGGGGTGCTGATTGATACCCGCCTGAACATGAGCCAGCAGTGTGCCCAGGTGGCCAAGAGAGCCAGTGGCATCCTGGCCTGCATCAGGAATGGTGTGGCCAGCAGGAGCAGGGAGGTCATTCTGCCCCTGTACTCTGCACTGGTTAGACCACACCTTGAGTACTGTGTTCAGTTCTGGGCCCCCCAGTTTAGAAGGGACATTGAGATGCTTGAGCGTGTCCAGAGAAGGGCGACGAGGCTGGTGAGAGGCCTCGAGCACAGCCCTACGAGGAGAGGCTGAGGGAGCTGGGATTGTTTAGCCTGGAGAAGAGGAGGCTCAGGGGAGACCTTATTGCTGTCTACAACTACCTGAGGGGTGGTTGTGGCCAGGAGGAGGTTGCTCTCTTCTCTCAGGCAGCCAGCACCAGAACAAGAGGACACAGCCTCAAGCTGCGCCAGGGGAAATTTAGGCTTGAGGTGAGGAGAAAGTTCTTCACTGAGAGAGTCATTGGCTACTGGAATGGGCTGCCCAGGGAGGTGGTGGAGTCGCCGTCCCTGGAGCTGTTCAAGGCAGGATTGGACGTGGCACTTGGTGCCATGGTCTAGCCTTGAGCTCTGTGGTAACAGGTTGGACCTGATGATCTATGAGGTCTCTTCCAACCTTGGTGATACTGTCAGACTGTGATACCTCCAGGAATGAGGCTTCCACCACCTCCCTGGGCAACCCCTTCCAGGCTCTCACCACCCTCATGCTGAACAACGTCTTCCTAACATCCAGTCTGAATCTCCCCATTTCCATCTTTGTTCCATTCTCCCCAGTCCTATCACTCCTTGATACCCTAAAAAGTTACTTGGCAATGCCAATTAAGAATGTGACAATCCAGACCAGTAGCATGGGCAGTCTCACAGTCAGTGCCTGAGAGCCTGACTGTGGTATATCTGTGTGGGTTTGATGCAGGCATGATGTTAAAGTGGAGTCTTAGGAAGTGTTCTGAACGTGGCTTTGCAGGCATTTCCAGAGTTTCTGACAGGTATGATAAGAAAAGCTGAAGGTACTTGTTACGAAATCCAATGTCAGGGTAATAAAGGCTGTCATCATTAGCAGATCAACGATGACTTAGTAGAGATGTGAGTGGAAGTAAAATAGAATCTGTAAAGGGTCCCACAGCAGAGACTTACAGGTTGTGTGTGATGCTGTGGGAACTGGAGGGGCTGGTGTCAAAAGTGCAGGCAGCAGAGGACCGCATGGGCCATGTGGGAGCTCACAAGTCAGGTTAGCCTTGCAAAGTTATCCTCACCAAAGCTTTCTGAAAGGAGATGGAGAGAAGGTGGCACTCTGTAAGGCCAGAGGAAAAGGGTTGAGAAGAGTCAGGAGAAAGGCTGAGGAAAGCTTCTTACACATAAGAATAGACTGGGGGGGGGGGGGGAATCATGTCTCAAAGCCTTGTTTAGTGGCTTTGTAAAAATATTGAAGTGGAGCTAAAATTTGTTACAGTCCTGGGAAGGGCTACAGCCCCACGTAGAGGTAGGAAGGAGAGAGTGGGAGATCACCAATGAAATAACTTGGACACTAGAGAGGAAGGGTGAGAGTGGAGGTGGTGGAGTCACCATCCCTGGAGGTGTTCAAGAAAAGCCTGGATGAGGGATCTAGTGCCATGGTCTGGTTGACTGGCTAGGGCTGGGTGCTAGGTTGGACTGGCTGAGCTTGGAGCATTTGTTTCCCTGGAATATGGATTTACTTTTGAGAGGTCCAAGTTGCTGTGCACACATCATACATATTCCATCATACTGGAGCTAGGAGGTAATGTGTAGAGAACTGATAGATGCCCTTCTCCCTTCTGCTTCCTTTTAAGAAGTTGTGCTGGTTTGAGGCTAACTGGAATATTTTAATGAGAAAAAACAGATGCTAGGCTGTGAAAAGGAAACACTGCTCATGTCTGCTGCACTCATAGGCTTGCTGAGATGGATAAAAGCAAGGACACAAACATAGATAAGACAGTGTCTGTCTGTCAGAGTCAGTGTCTGTGTTTTCTCCCTGGGCTCCTGCTGTTCTGCCTAGATCTATGTAACCCAACTAATCCTTCTGCTTCTCACCCCCCTTTGCCAATCCTCCAAGCTTACCTTGCACATAAGGCAGACTCTGGGATAAGGTAGAGGGGTGGAAAGAAGGTGGAAGGGTGGTTGGGAGCCCCTCCTGAAGACTCTGATTTGTGGGAGGGGTTTTGTGTTTCTGTATTACCTTTAACTTGTATATAACTGTAAATACTTGTAATATNGCATTGGAATGGGCTGCCCAGGGAGGTGGTGGAGTTGTTGTGCCTGGAGGTGTTGAAGCAAAGCCTGTCTGGGGCACTTAGTGCCATGGTCTGGTTGATTGGCCAGGGCTGGGTGCTAGGTAGGACTGGCTGAGCTTGGAGGTCTCTTCCAACCTGGTTGATTCTATGATATTGTAACTATCTGCTTGTATGTTGTCTGAGCTGTGAATATCAAGGTTCATTCCTTAACTTCCAGCTGGCTGAGCCTAGCCTGGATGAATTCATTGGGGCAGTGGGGGGCTGTAACTTCCAAACAATCACAGAAGTGCATACAGAAGCTGCTGAAAGGGGTAAAACAATCACTCGGGGTTTGAAAGCAGGGCAGGGACTGAGCAACCAATTTGTAAGCCCTGAGACACTGCCAGATGTAAGGCTCCCCTCCACGGCCCTGCCAGACGTTCTCTCTTCCCAGCTCTCGCTGTGCCCTGCTGTTGGCTCGTCTGACATCTCTCGCGTCCGCAGCAGATCCAGACAAACCCTGGAGCTCCGTACTTGTGCCGGGTGTCTGCTCACCACCTCGCAGGAGTTAGTGCGCACAAAGCGCTTCACTGCAGTGAGTTCTGTGGCCGCCACCCTTAGGGCCGCGTCGCGGTGAGTGATGCTCATCGCCTCCACCTCCGGAGCGCCTCTTCAGAGCGATGCTTTGTGCTGCTACCTTGCGAGTGTCGGCTGTAAATACAGCAGTGCCGGGCGCTGCATCTCCTGCCTTTGCCGCTGCATCTCCTGCCTTTGCCGTTCGGCACAGCACAGATTTGTGCGCCTGTGTGGGTGCTTCAGCTTGGGTTTTTCTCTCTCTAGTTACTTCTGAAGCTGTGTTACACAGGAAAACATCTTTTAGCCACACACTAAAAAGCCTTTGTAGCCTGAGTTAAGGTTTTCACTTTGTAATGTTGACATTACAATGTCATGCAGTTGAGTTGGTCAGGTTTTCTTCCTGTTCTGTTACAGAGATGTGGAGGCTCTCAGTCAAATTATCCTGGACAGGCTGGAGAGGTGGGCACAAGCTGACCCCATGAGGCTCAACAAGACCAAGTGCAAGGTCCTGCAGTTGGGTCGAAGCAATCCCAAGCACCAATCCAGGCTGGGCAGTGAGTGGCTGGAGAGCAGCCCTGAGGAGAGGGACTTGGGGGTGCTGGTGGATGAGAAGCTCAACATGAGCCAGCAGTGTGCACTTGCAGCCCAGAAAGCCAAGCAAAGCCTGGGCTGCAGCAGAAGTGTGGCCAGCAGGGCCAGAAAGGAGATTCTCCCCCTCTGCTGTGCTCTGCTGAGACCCCACCTGGAGTACTGTGTCCAGTTCTGGAGCCCCTGGGACAAGAGGGATGTGGAGATGCTGGAGTGTGTCCAGAGCAGGGCCAGGAGGATGCTCAGAGGGCTGCAGCAGCTCTGCTGTGAGCACAGGCTGAAAGAGTTGGGGCTGTGCAGGCTGGAGAAGAGGAGGCTCCCAGG
>WAAF01005034.1:556123-567807 GCA_013400475.1 Tricholaema leucomelas | reverse complement strand
CCCAGACCCCAGGGCCTGTTCCTCAGGGCTGCTCTCAGCCTTTCCCCACCCAGCCTGGAGCTGTGCTTGGGATTGCACTGACCCAGGTGCAGATGCTTACACTTGGCCTACCAACTCAGCCTCAGCTTGTCAATCCTCAGGGACAAGCAAGGTTTCAAAGCTATTACTGTGGCTCTGGCTAAGCTGAGGTGCTCTCTGCCCAGGGTGTGTGCAGGTACTTTGAGTCAAGAGCATAAGCATCTGACCTTAGGGCTTGGACTTTTCTCCAGGAGCCACTGAACTAAAATTTAGTGTTTTAAGACCTGATTTGGGGGCTTTGAAGTGTCATGCCAAAGGTCAGATTCCATCACTGTGGCCACGATGGATATGAGAAGAGAAGGCAGCTTGGGGGAAATCTTTATTTTCATGAGACAGCCTAGGATCTCACCATGCTTGTGGACTGCCCAGACAAATGTGTAGTGCAGGGAATTGGTGCTTTTCTCCATCTCCTGTTTTGTAGAGAATAAAGAGGATCTGCATCAGCACCATAGGAGAAAAGCAAGCCTGGAGAGCTGTGAACGCTGCTCTCTTTGGCACGGGGTGAAAGAGGGGTGAGAGGAAAGAGGAGGAGGAGGGGAAGTGTTTAATCCCCGTGTGTGACATTGCTTGGATCAACACTACCCAGATTAGCTACCCAACCAGTAACTGCTACACTCAGCTGTGGTCTGCTGCTTGCAGAGGCAGTTTAGGTTGAACTCTCACGTTTGCTCTGTTTGGATACCAACCCAGGTTACATTTTCTGCAGCAGGACACTCGTTTTTTATCTCTTCTTCTGCAAGCTCCTATTTTTTCAATGAAACCAACAACAGCAAAGGTCAAGATCTATGCAATAACATCTGTGAGTTCCCAACAGGGAGCTGGAGCAGCAGCTGGGGGTACTGGTGGATAGTAGGCTGAAGATGAGCCAGCAGTGTGCCCAGGTGGGCAGCAGAGCCAATGGCATCCTGGCCTGGCTCAGGAGCAGTGTGGGCAGCAGGACAAGGGAGGTTCTTCTGCCCCTGTGCTCAGCACTGCTCAGGCCACACCTTGAGTGCTGTGTCCAGTTCTGGGCTGCTCAATTCAAGAGAGATGTTGAGGTGCTGGAAGGTGTCCAGAGTAGGGCAACAAAGCTGGTGAGGGGCCTGGAGCACAGCCCTGTGAGGAGAGGCTGAGGGAGCTGGGGGTGTGCAGCCTGCAGAAGAGGAGGCTCAGGGCAGACCTCATTGCTGTCTGCAGCTCCCTGAAGGGAGGCTGTAGCCAGGTGGGGTTGGGCTCTGCTGCCAGGCAAGCAGCAACAGAAGAAGGGGACACAGCCTCAAGCTGTGCCAGGGCAGGTCTAAGCTGGATGTTAGGAGGAAGTTGTTGTCAGAGAGAGTGATTGGCATTGGAATGGGCTGCCCAGGGAGGTGGTGGAGTCGCTGTCACTGGAGGTCAAGAAAAGGTCACTGGAGGTCACTGGAGGTGTTGAAGCCAAGCCTGGCTGGGGCACTTAGTGCCATGGTCTGTTTGATAGTCTAGGGCTGGATGCTAGGTAGGACTGGCTGAGCTTGGAGGTCTCTTCCAACCTGGTTGGTTCTATTCTATTCTATTCCCCATGGCAAGCTCTCATCTTTCTTCTCAGGATGCATCTCTGGTTGATGAAGGAATATTAGCACCCTCTGTCTATCCCTTCTCCCTAGACACTCTTGGAAATGTGCAATGTTGCTCTTAATAACAACATTCCATTATTTTCTCTCTCGCAGTCGTCAATAAATCACTTGTTAAATGAATCAGGCCTTGCGAACTCGCCCTGGCAAGATTGATTCCTGCCTGACATTTCCTTAGGAAATGAATTGAATCTAGGGAAGAAAAATGTGTGCCGAGTGGCAAAGTGTACTTGCAGAGAGAGGGTATTGATGATGAATAGGAGGAAGATAGAGTACACATGCTTCAAAGCACACATTCTTGTAATGATGCACGGCGCTAACGCGATCTGAAGTAAAGATGGTAAGCTCGGAAGCTTTCAGAGCAGAAGGATTACTGTGTCCTTTGAAAGCATTATTTACTCTAAATTCCTGGGATGCTTTTAGAAATACAGCCAGGCCTTTCATTCTCATTTACATAAGTCCTTATTTTTTTTTCCCCTCTCTCTCTTCTCGGTATCCATCAAAATAATTGGGCTTTCAGCAGTGCTTTGTGCAGACAGGTGGGTATGAATCCGAGGCTGATTTTTTTCTCTGTACTGCCTGACTCTGTGACAACTGAAGGAGGCTCTGCTTGTGTGTGTGTGTGTGTGTGTGTATGTGTGATTCTGCCTGCTCTGCAGAGAGAGTGGATGTGTGTGTCCTTCACCTCCGTGTGGCGGAGAGACTTAAATCCAGTCTTCAGTGGCTGTCAGTGGAGGTTTCATGAAGAGAGAAAGAGAGAGAGAGAAAGAAAGGAAGGGAAGGAAGGAAAGGAAGGAAGGGAAAGAAGGAAAGAAAGAGGAGAGGAAGGTAAGAAAAGGAAGGAAAGAAGGAAAGAAGGGAAGGAAGAAAAGAGGAAGGGAAGGAAAGGAAGGAAATGACAGAAAGGAAGGGAAGAAAAGGAAGGAAGGAAGGAAGGGAGGGAAGGAAGAAAAGAGGAAGGGAAGGAAAGGAAGGAGAGACAGAAGGAAAGGAAAGGAAGGAAGAAAAGAGGAAAGGAAGGAAAGAAGGAAGGAAAGAAGGAAGGAAAGGAAGAAAGGAAGGAAAGACAGGGAAGAAGGAAAGAAAAGGAAGAAGGGAAGGAAGGAGAGAAGAGAAGGAAGGAAAGAAAGGGAAGGAAGGAAAATCCCAGGGACTTATCTAAGATTTTTTTGACACCTTAATGCATTTTTCTTGATTTTAGTTACTTAGAGCTATAGCAAATGAGCAGAACAATTTGAAATGAGGCCTTATCTGGAGTATTGTGTCCCATTCTGGGCCCCCCAGCTAAAGGAGAGGGAGCTGCTTGAGAGAGTCCAGCACAAAAATGATGAAGGAAGTTGAATATCTTCCCTATGAAGACAGCGTGAAGGAACTGGGGCTGGAAGCTTGCAGAGGAGAAAAATAAGGGGTGACCTCATTTGTGTTTATAAATATGTAAGGGGTGAGTGCCAGGAATCATAGAATCATAGAATCAACTAGTTTGGAAGAGACCTCCAAGCTCATCCAGCCCAACCTAGCACCCAGCCCTATCCAGTCAACCAGACCATGGCACTAAGTGCCCCAGCCAGGCTTTGCTTGAACGTCTCCAGGGACAGCAACTGCACCACCTCCCTGGGCAGCCAGTTCCAATGCCAATCACTCTCTCATAGCTTTACTCATTTGGCTTGACTCAACCAAAGTTGCCATTAATCCTTTCAGCCATCCCACAGATTAAACAAGAGTCAATGATCAATTTTACTGAATCCTTCTGGGACCAGATTTATCAATCAAACTGCAGTCCCCCCCATGCACAGAGATCAAGCCACCCAGTTCAGCCATTGGCTGCCCTATCACCACACTGGCAAGCAGAGGGCTGATGTTTGGGACACTGTCATCCCAATGGATAATTATGGGTACAGTGTCTGACTCCTTCCATTAGGAAAGTAAAATTACACTGATTAAAGTGTGTAAATTTGTGGGTACCAGCTATGATCAGTCCTAACACACATAGCAGGCAATTCCTTTTAATCCTTTGCAATGAGGCACACACAAAACAGGCAGTTATTAGCTTGAAATAAAAGCCTGGGATTTTCTTCCTTTAATGTAATGACTGCTTTTGCTGGAAATGATAGGGAGAGCAAATATTGTACTAAAGGCCTGCAAGCCAACAGATATTTTCATGCCCAGCTTTTAATGTCCAAGAGCTTGTGTGGAAAAGGGGGAAAGTACATTGCAGCTCTGGAGGGAATTTAATATATATATATAATTAAATTAAAAGGTCTTTGTGATTTAAGGAGCATCAAAGGAATAATGAAATCTACAAAGCAGAAGGCTGCTTTTGGAGGGGGACTGGATAGTATATTCCAAAAGTCCTTCATTGTTCTATGCCTGGAGAATGCAGATTCCATTTTCAGTTGCAATCACAGAATTTCTTAGATTGGAAAAGACCTCCAAGAACATCCAGTCCAATCATTAGTTTCACACTGACAAGTCCTTGACTAAACCAAATCCCTCAGCACAGCATCTAAACACTCAAGGAAATTCAGAATCTTGAGAAAGCAGAATCAGGCCTGGACTGCTTTTAATAGAATGGCATAGAATAGAATAGAGTAGAGTAGAATAGAATAGAATCAACCAGGTTGGAAGAGATCTCCGAGATCATCCACTCCAACCTAGCACCCAGCCCTGGCCAGTCAACCAGACCATGGCACTAAGTGCCTCATCCAAGCTTTGCTTGAACACCTCCAGGGATGCTGACTCCACCACCTCCCTGGGCAGCCCATTCCAATGCCAATCACTCTCTCTGCCAACAACTTCCTCCTAACATCCAGCCTATACTTCCCCTGGCACAACTTGAGACTGTGTCCCCTTGTTCTGTTGCTGGTTGTCTGGGAGAAGAGCCCAACCCCACCTGGCTACAGCCTCCCTTCAGGTAGTTGCAGACAGCAATGAGCTCTGCCCTGAGCCTCCTCTGCTGCAGGCTGCACACCCCCAGCTCCCTCAGCCTCTCCTCATAGGGTTTGTGTTCCAGGCCCCTCCCCAGCCTTGTTGCCCTTCTCTGGACACCTTCCAACACCTCAACATCTCTCTTGAATTGAGGGGCCCAGAACTGGACACAGTACTCAAGGTGTGGTCTGACCAGTGTTGAGTACAGGGGAAGAATAACCTCCCTTGTCCTGCTGGCCACACTGCTCCTGATACAGGCCAGGAGGCCATTTGCTGTCTTGCCCACCTGGGCACACTGCTGGCTCATCTTCAGCCTGCTATTTACCAGTACCCCCAGGTCCCTTTCTTCCTGGCTGCTCTCAGCCACTCTGTCCCCAGCCTGTAGTGCTGCTTAGTGTTGTCGTGGCCAAGGTGCAGAACTCTGCACTTGGCCATGTTCAATCTCATCCCATTGCCTCTGCCCACCCATCCAGCCTGTCCAGGTCCCTCTGCAGGGCTCTCCTACCTTCCAACAGATCCACACCTGCTCCTAGCTTGGTGTCATCTGCAAACTTACTGATGCTGGACTCAATCCCCTGGTCCAGATCATCAATAGGACAGTTTAAATGTCCTGCCGAGATTGATAACCAGTCTAGGCAAAATATTGGTTTAAGTAGAGGGTGAATTCCTGTCAGTAGCTCTGTATAGTGTAGGAGGAACCCAGCAGCAGCAGCACAGCCTTGGTGCTCCCAGTTCAAAGCCTGCTGCTGCTATTTGCAGAAGGCAAAACTCTGTCTGGAGCTGCCAGTCCTCGGTTCTGCAGGATGCCTTGCTGGACCTTGCACAGAATTTGTTAATTGCAAACACTTTGAGAGCATTGATCTCTGGCTGCTCTGATTAAATAATTGCTCTGCAGAACACTTAGGAGGGCTGGCAGGGGACAGGTCTGACAGAACCACTCTAGATCCATGTTCCAAGTGCCACAGGGCCTCTCCCACAACGGGGCTCTTTCTTCACCTCTTCTTTCAGCTGATGTAGTTCCAGCTATTTAATTTTCTTCAGAAGGACTAAAGTTTAAGTCAGACTCAGATTGTTTTCAGTTTAGGTTAAACCATTAGCAGGTAAGCATCCAGATCTGGGAGAAGGGCTCTGCTTCCCAGCCAGCCTTTCCTCCTTTCCTTCCATAGAATTGTAGAATCAACCAGGTTGGAAGAGACCTCCAAGCTCATCCAGTCCAACCTAGCACCCAGCCCTGGCCAATCAACCAGACCATGGCACTAAGTGCCTCATCCAGTCTTGTCTTGAACACCTCCAGGGACGGTGACTCCACCATCTCCCTGGGCAGCCCATTCCAATGCCAATCACTCTCTCTGCCAACAACTTCCTCCTAACATCCAGCCTAGACCTCCCCTGGCACAACTTGGCACTCTGTACCCTTCTTCTGTTGCTGGGTGCCTTTGCTTTTTTGTTCACTGCCTTATAGAATCAGAACTAACCAAGCTGGAAGAGTCCTCCAAGTGACTGTCTCAGCCAGAAGCCCCACAGCTTGTTAAGAATTAAGCCACTCCACCACTTTGCCAGCATAAATCCAAGAGTGTTCCTGAGCACTGGCTGTGTAAGGGAAGAGGTTCTCCCTCACAGTGCTCCACAGAACATCCTCTAAGCTTCCATTTCTTCTGCAGTTTTCCTCACCTTTGTTCCCCAGACTTCAACAACCCCCCCTCAGCTATCACTTCTGCTCTCTTCCTTACTGCACATCATCCCTCTTCACTTTTCTCCTCTCACTTTATCAAGCTGGATATCATCAAAGCCCAGATGAGACAGGACTCCAGTTATCCCATGGGGAGGCCCCACCTGGAGTACTGCATCCAGTTCTGCAGCCTCTATTACAAGAGGGCTATGGATGTGCTGGAAGGTGTCCAGAGAAGGGCCACAGGACAAGCAGAGGGCTGGAGCACCTCTGCTATGAGGAGAGACTGAGGGAGTTGGGGCTGTTCAGTCTGGAGAGGAGAAGGCTCCAAGGTGACCTTATTGTGACCTTTCAGTATCTTAAGGGGGCTATAAGAAAGCTGGGGAGAGACTTTTTAGGCTGTCAGGTAGTGAAAGGACTGGAAAGAGTGGAGTGAAGCTGGAGGTGGGGAGATTCAGACTGGATGTTAGGAAGAAGTTCTTCAGTGTGAGGATGGTGAGAGCCTGGAATGGGTAGCCCAGGGAGGTGGTTGAGGCCCCATCCCTGGAGGTGTTTAAGACCAGGCTGGATGAGGTTCTGGCCAACCTGCTCTAGGGTAGGGTGTCCTTGCCCGTGGCAGGGGGTTGGAACTGGCTGCTCCTTGTGGTCCCTTCCAACCCTGACTGAATCCATGTTTTCACACCCAGCAGAGGTCCCATCAGATGGGGAGTTTTCACAGTCCCTGTTGCAGAGAAGATGCTTGTCCCACCAGAAGCCAGCCCCCTGCTCATGATGTGCCTCCTTCATCTTTGAAGTCACCTGCAGTGAGAAGTTTGCTAAGGTGATGTAGTGGAGTGGCAGTGAACCGGCCCAGACAAGTGGGTTTGCTGCTGTACCCACGGCCATCCACTCCTGTGCAGTTAATGGCACTTGACTGGTGTGGGACTGATTTCACTGCAGTGCTGTTGAGCCCTTCAATCTACTGCAACTTAGTTCTCCAAACACATGGCATTTCCTTCTGCCACCACTCTGCCTTGCTTGCTTCACATTGCCCTGAGCACTGCCTTTCCCTGCTCTGCTCCCTGGCAGGATTCGTGCATTTCTTGATTTCACAAGGTGCAGCAGTGCAGAGATGGTTCTGATTTCCTTCCAGGGGATCTTTGCAACCCACTTGGGAGCTGTGTTGTCTCATTTGCACTTTCTTATTGAATTTCAATCAGGTTTCCTAACAATTTGGGAGTAACTCCTGTGGGCTATCTTCAAATGCTCCCAGCTCCATGCTGTCCGACACCACCTCATTTTCTCTTCTAAGGTTGTCTGTGTGTTCTCATTTGGGAGTAATTCACCACAGGACAACATTTTACATTAATGAAGACCTGCTGGTATCAGATGTGATAACATTCAGTAGGGAACACAGGAAATAGGTACAGGGACATAGTATAAAATCAAAATCAGCTGATGTGCAAAAAAGTTAATGAGGGGGAAAAACACTTTCTGCTAGCAGATGCTGACTCAGAAGTATCTTTCTCTCCATCCTGCTCAAGCAGGGACAAATTAGATTTATCTCTTACTTTTCAAGGGTCCCTGAGGAAGTGAATAAAGATGGTAGACTCCAGTAAAAATAAAGTGAACCTACTTAGTTGCTTCCTCTTTTTTTTTCCCCATGACAAAGTACTAATTCCAAGTGAAAAAGGATCAAGTTCTTGGGTCCCTCTTGCACATCCTAAACCAGGTAGCAGCACTGAGCATTGTCTTAAAGGTGGATAGCCCAAACTTTACCTCTGCAACAGGCACCTACCAGTCCAGCACACTCTGGCATCTGGAGCTCTCTAGCCATAAAAATAAGAACCTCTTTTCATTAAAACAAAACCCAAAAAAGCCCCCACTGACCATTTGGGAGCTGATGAAATTTAGATCTGAGCAAACTTACAGAGAGGGAGTGGTGGCAGAAGCACAGAAACCTGTAAAAGCAGCAGTTTGAGCCAGTGAACCACTCAGACCCTGATGCATTCTAAAGGAATGGTATCACATAACAATGAATCTTCCTATTTATTTTGACACTCCACAGAAGAGATCTACTGCCACTGAGGTGGGGATATTTTTTTTTCCTAATTCAGTTTAGATCCATCTGTGATTGCCCAAGAAGCTGTAAAAATAAACCCTCTTGCATTTCATCTCAAATACAGCCATATTTTCTACCTCTCCTTTGAGGAGTGTTGCCATGTGCTTACATTCTAACATCACCTTATGGTTTTGCTTCTTTAAGTATAATCTTTATATTCTTGGCTGTTGCTTTCCCACTCTGATGGAACATAAATAGGTCTGCCCATTTCTTCTCAAACACTGTCAAATTACTAATTTTACTACCTGAGTTCTGCTCTTTCAAGCTCAAGGCCATTTTCATTATGGAAAGCAACAGCATCAACAGCTCAAGTTATTCCCAGATATTGCTGGGAATATTTCTACTATAGCTCAGAATATTTCTACTGAGGATCATCGAATCAACCAGGCTGGAAGAGACCTCCAAGCTCAGCCAGTCCAACCTAGCACCCAGCCCTGGCCAATCAACCAGACCATGGCACTAAGTGCCCCAGCCAGGCTTGGCTTCAACACCTCCAGGGACAGCAACTCCACCACCTCCCTGGGCAGCCCATTCCAATGCCAATCACTCTCTCTGACAACAACTTCCTCCTAACATCCAGCCTAGACCTGCCCTGGCACAACTTGAGACTGTGTCTCCTTGTTCTGTTGCTGGTTGCCTGGCAGCAGAGCCCAACCCCACCTGGCTACAACTTCCCTTCAGGTAGTTGTAGACTCTCTCTTCTCCCTCTGAGTACCTTGGTGGCCTCCTCTGGACTGGCTCCAACACTTCCATGTCCTGCTTGTGTTGGGGGCTCCAGATCTGCACACAGGACTCCAGATGAGGTCTGAGGAGAGCAGAGCCAAGGGTCAGAATCCCCTCCCTTGCCCTGCTGCCCACACTGCTCTTGCTGCAGCCCAGCACAGGGTTGCTGTCTGGGCTGCACTCACACTGCAGGCTCATGTTGAGCTTTTCATCATCCCAGACCCCCAGGGCCTGTTCCTCAGGGCTGCTCTCAGCCATTGCCCACCCAGCCTGGAGTTGCACTTGGGATTTTGCCCACTCTCTGACTCTATTAAGATCTTTTCATACAGAGCACAGCTTGAAACTCTGGAAAAATCCATCTGGTGAGACATTTTTATTTGCTCTGATTTAGTTTTCAGTCGATCTAACTCTGTCTATTCCTCCTTTCAGCTGGAGTGGCAGAATTTGAATTAGAACATTAGGACGAGCTGGCAGATTAATTTTGTGAGGCTAAGAACAATGCAGCAGAGAACATCTTAATTAGTACCTGACATGGCCAAAATGTTACAGGAGACTACTCCCACAAACCTTCCTCCCCAGTTCCAGCAGACCCCCAGCATCCTTCTAGCCTGGATGTACTTAAAGTAAGCCTCCAGGCTTCTTGAGCACCTGGCAGAGATGAGCTTTCCAGGGCTTTCACAATGAATGCAAGCAGAAAAGGGAACTAACATGAAGTACTAGGAAAGCAGATGTACTCTTTGCCTACAGCTTTAGACAGGGAGCTTTGCAGCTCTCAGTCTTTGCTTATACAGCTCCATGAGCTTTGTGTTTTCACTCTACCATTTTAAAGAAGCTTCAGATCAAAGCCTATTTCAGCTTCCCAGTAACTCAGCTGCTCCTGTAATCATCTCAAAGCCTGAACCACAGGATCCTGGCATCTGCTGCTGTAATTATCAGACAAGGCAAAACAAGTGACAGAAGGATCAGAGGTGGCTATCAGCACAGGTGCCAGCCCTGTGGAAGAGTAGCCAGTGGATGCCAAAAGTAGGGTACAGCAGAAACACCCACCTAGAACTTTGTCATAAAATGCTGATCATAGAATCAGCCAGGTTGGAAGAGACCTCCAAGATCAGCCAGTCCAACCTAGCACCCAGCCCTGGCCAAGCAACCAGACCATGGCACTAAGTGCCCCAGCCAGGCTTGGCTTCAACACCTGCAGGCACGGTGACTCCACCACCTCCCTGGGCAGCCCATTCCAATGCCAATCACTCTCTCTGACAACAACTTCCTCCTAACATCCAGCCTAGACCTGCCCTGGCACATCTTGAAACTGTCCCCCCTGGTTCTGTTGCTGGTTACCTGGCAGAAGAGCCCAACCCTACCTGGCCACAACCTCCCTTCAGGTAGTTGCAGACAGCAATGAGCTCTGCCCTGAGCCTCCTCTTCTGCAGGCTGCACACCCCCAGCCTCTCCTGCCAGGGCTGTGCTGCAGGCCCCTCCCCAGCTAATCGTTGTAGAAGGGTTTCCAAATGAAAAAAGGATCCACTTCTCCACCCTGCAAGGCACATCTGGGTCGCAGCAGCTCCCCCGCAGTAAAACCAAGCAGCCCATTCCTTTCTCCTTCATAAAGTTATTGACAGAACACTTCATTTTTTATTGTTATTGTAAGAGGTTGCCTGAGGCCACGGCAAATAAAGCACATTAGAGCTGTGAACTGTTTGTGCAGGTAATTGTGGCCACAGTTGCATCACCAAACTGTGCCAGGGAAAGCCACCTGCACGTCACAGTCCCAGGTAGGTGGAGGCATTTACATGCCTGTGTCTGCAGCTGCATGAGAAGTGGAGGGTTAGCAGAGCACTGAATTTGCCTTGATGTTTGCTTTCAAATCAGCTCCTGCAGCAGCACTTCTTACAACAGACTTTGTGTTTTGGATGATTGGGAGCAAACCTGCTCCACAAAGCCTGAAAGCTGATACAGTTCTTCTTTTTAATTTAGTCTGAAAGCCTATTGTGATAATGCACACCTACAGGGGTGGGGGGAATCACAGCAGAGTGAAGTAAGCTGTTGACTTACCCACAGGAGAGGCTTGCAGAGATGTTTGTCAGAGGAGGAATTGTTGCAATTGCCATATTTTCTTTTTATACAAAGAGTAATATAAAATGTGGTACTTAGTGCAGAAGATGAGCCTCATCTCCTACCAGCTTCCATGCTGTGATAGGTTTGCTTTTTCAATTGGGTTATTACAGTGTTTTAAAATGTGTTTTACCTGCTAACTTTGTCATGTTGGCCTTCAAAAATACAAACATGAGGGCTTTTTTTTTGGCTGTCTGGCTCTGTGAAGCTGTGCCTGGCCTATTGCTGACAGCATCGCTGGTGGGCAGCATCACGTAGCTTTCTGCTCTGTCACAGAATGTCAGGGGCTGGAAAGGACCTTGAGAGATCACAGAATCAAAACAGGTTGGAAGAGACATCCAAATCATCCAGTCCAATCTAGCACCCAGCCCTGGCCAATCAACCAGACCATGGTGCCCCAGCCAGGCTTGGCTTCAACACCTCCAGGGACAGCAACTGCACCACCTCCCTGGGCAGCCCATTCCAATGCCAATCACTCTCTCTGCCAACA
>WAAF01005034.1:325857-556116 GCA_013400475.1 Tricholaema leucomelas | reverse complement strand
CAGAAGAACCTCCCTTGTCCTGCTGTCCACACTGCTCCTGAGCCAGGCCAGGATGCCATTGGCTCTGCTGCCCACCTGGGCACACTGCTGGCTCATCTTCAGCTACTCCCTACCAGTACCCTGTTGTGTAGGTTTGTGCTACATCACAGAATCACAGAACACCAGGGGCTGGAAGGGACCTTGAAAGCTCATCCAGTCCAACCCCCTGCCAGAGCAGGTCACAGAGGAACACATCCAGGCAGGTTTTGACTATCTTCAGAGAGGGAGGCTCCACAACCCCCCTGAGCATCCTGTTCCAGTGCTCTGTCACCCTCATAGGGAAAGAAGTCCTCCTCATGTTTGAAACTTCCTATGTCTCAGCTTCCAGCCATTGCCTCACGTTTCAGCCAGAACTAAAGGGGCTCACAGGACAAGAGAGTGAACTGCTTGTTACAACTGATACCTCTTACAAATCCAGCTGGCTTGGTGCTTTTGAGGCAGAGAGCAAGCAGGGCTTTTGTCCATTGCTGCTTCCACTCCCTCTTGCTGCTCAGGGCAGGCCAAGCCTGCAGTTGCAGGCTGTGGGTTGAGATGGGCAATCTGGCAAAGTTTCCTGGTTTCTTACCCTGATCACAACTCGTTGGCTCTGCTCCATGGCAGGACATTTGCATCTGTTTGAGCAGGTGACTCAGCATTAGGGAATTCTGTCCTGACAGTTGGCCAGGGCACTAACCCCACTGGCTAAATACCTGCTCTTAAAGCTTTTGGTTCATTTCTGGTCTCAACATCTCTGCCTTTGGAGCTTGCTTTTCTCTATGGTGATGAAACAGTTGAAACCAGCCAAACTCTCAGGGAATGTTCACATGCTTCTCTTCAGCATTCAGGGAAGAGGGAATTTGTTCCTCTCTCTCCACCTAAGAGACTATTTAGTGTTGTATAACATCAACCAACCAGCCAGGCTGTCCATGGGTAACTGGTCAGAACCACAGCATTGTTTCAGTTGGAAAAGACCTCTGGGATCGTTGAGTCCAACTATTAACCCACCACCACCGCAGCCTTTAAGCCATGTCCCAGAGTGCCACCTTCTTTTAACACCTCCAGAGGTGGTGTTCTAGTGCTGGCTGACCCCTTCAGGAAAGAAAACTTTCCTAATATCCAACCTAAGCCTCCCTTGGTGCAACCTGAGGCTGTTTCCTCTCATCCTATCATCACTTTCTTGGGAGAAGAGACCGACCCCCAGCTCCTTCCAACTTCTTTTCAGGTAGTTCTAGAGAGCACTAAGATCTCCCATTTGTATGGGTGGTGACTGTAGTGATGACAATGATGATGAGAAGGCAACAGACAGATGCTGGATGGATGACTAATAGCAGAAGATCAAAAGATCTGAAGCAGCTTACACACATCCTGTGAATCTGGCTGCATGGCTTTGCTTATTGTGACTTCTTTCTGGCCAGTATGGACTCCTTGCTTGTCACATAGGACCAGAACATTGTGGCAGCAAACAAGACATTAAAGCAGTAATGGAGTGCTCTGCTTCCTCAGAACCAAGTTATGCTGAGAGTTAACTGCTGTAGGAGATCACAGAATCAGTCAGGGTTGGAAGGGACCACAAGGATCAGCCAGTGCCAACCCCCCCTGCCGTGCCCAGGGACAGCCTACCCTAGAGCAGGCTGCCCACAGCCTCATCCAGCCTGGCCTTAAGCACCTCCAGCCATGGGGCCTCAACCACCTCCCTGGGCAACCCATTCTAGGCTCTCACCACTCTCATGGTGAAGAACTTCCTCCTCAATCTGAGATCTAAGGCTTGTTTTGGTAGTGGCTGAAGATTTTACAGTATTGTTTTGCTAGGCTGGAGTAAAAATGGGATGTAAGAGAACGTTCAATATTGATTTAGTATTGTGCTACTGCTGTTAAGTTCAGGTTTAATGTTGGTTTCTGGTACAGAGCACTCTTGAAAGTCCTTCCCTGAAATTAAGTTATTATACTGTTAATTTTCACCACCAATGTATATAGATGAGTATCTGTAGAGCTAAAAAAGTCCATAATGGAAGCAAGCCTATAAAACCCTGAGCCTTTAGAGCATGTTAATGGATTTCCATTAGGTCAGATTAATGTTTTCTGCTGGTTGAAAATAGCTGTTTAGCAACACTGCTTTTGGTTAGGGATAAATAACATCTGGGCCAATTGCTTCTCCTTTGGGAATAAATTTGCACTTTCAGTGCTTGCTACGAAGTCACTTGCACAGAATAATTCTTAACATCTGCAGGTCCAGATCTGAGGATGTCAGCTGGATCCCACAGCAGATGGATCCTCCTGTGCTGGCATTGCTGCTGCTCAGAGCAGTGACAGATTCTGTCACCACTCATGGTCCCACTGCCATGTCAGGTGCAGGACACTGCACACTCTGATCAAGTTGATCTGGATGATAACCAACCTGCCTCACCATCCCACTTTGGACCAGAGTAGCAATACCAACCTGCTGCATGCAGGGAAGCTGTGGGCTGTGAATAGATGTCAGTAGTAAATAAGCCAGGAGTTAATGTTGTGTGAGGACCTGGTGTAGAAGGTAGCTAAGGCAGAACTTTTGGTGATGTTAATAAAATAACAAAGATAAATCTTGGGAGGTTTTTTCCTCCTTTTTAAAAGGTACAGGAGGTGAGTAACTAATTCTTCATGTCTTGAAGAAAATACAGACAGAAGTGACAGTGCCTACCTGCTGTGTTTGCACTTGCATCTTCCCCGCAGCAGCAGAGTTCTACGTGGCTGCTGACAACCAACTGGCCAGAATTCAGTTGCTAGAGAGGGGCTGTGGAGAGCCTTCCTCCCTTGGCATTTCTCTTCATTCCAGAGTTTTTAATCAGTGCTTCAAGTCAAGTTAATATCCATTTGGTTTGCAGCTTAGGTATTCTCCCCTTGCAGACCTCCAAATAGCAAGAGACCCATTATCACATCTATTCCTCCCATAGCCCTGGTGGCTTATCTCAGCAATGCTACTTGGAACTTATATTAATAGTCAAGAGGTACATTTGTACTATTTTTCATGAAGAAGGCTCTTTAAAATGCTTTATAACCTACACTGATGCAAATTTATATGTGAGGCTCTTAGATCTGGGGCTCCTCAGAGCTGTACTTCCTAATTGTTTGATATGTAACTAATAGGCTCTACCACCAGAAAGAAATTGTTAAGTGCTCTGCTTCCTTCCTGGCCACCCAGCTGGAGGCTGGGCCTGACTTTGTGGGTATTAAACTCATGCCCTCTGAAGGTCAATCCACTTGGAATTGTCTAAAATGATGTGTCCCAAACCAAACAAATTCAGAATGATTAGAGACTTAAAAATCATAGACTCATCATAGTATGGTTTGGGTCAGAAGGGACCTTAAAGATGTCTAGTCCCAACCTCTTGCTATGAGCAGGGACACCTTCCAGAGAAGACTGGATGAGGCACTTAGTGCCATGGTCTGGTTGACTGGATAGGGCTGGGTGCTAGGTTGGAGTGGATGAGCTTGGAGGTCTCTTCCAACCTGCTTGATTCTATNTGTGGATGCTTCCTCCCTGGAGGTGTTTAAGGCCAGGCTGGATGAGGCCTTGAGCAACCTGCTCTAGTGGGAGGTGTCCCTGCCTATGGCAGGGGGTTGGAGCTGGATGATCCTTGAGGTCCCTTCCAACCTAAACCATTCTATGATTCTATGGTTCTATTTTCACTGGACCAGGTTGCTCAAAGCCTGGAGCAGCTTGTCTTTTCTGTTTGAAAAGGCTCAAATAAATAAAAGAGAATGCAGTTCCATTAGGCAGAGAGGCAGAATCCTTTAAGCCATGCATTGGGCACATTGAAATAAAATTGAATACCAAAAAAAATGTACAATAACTCTTCCTCTACTCCTTATGTGCAGGAGGAAGTAAGATTGAGGGCATAAAAGACTTGAATAGAAATTTAGCTGAGCTTTGCATTACATTTTTGAAGTCTCATGTAGGAATTTATGATTCCCTACACATTAACAGCACAATTGCTGCCTGTTGTACTCATGAAGCAGGAGTTATTCTAGTGAAGAAAGACTGCAGCCCTGAGAGATAACCTCAACATAATATCCACTGTTGAATCATCCTGAAGCAAAATTCTTAATAAATATCTCAGTTATTCACCATAAAAACTCTCCAGAATGAAGAAAATTCCAGTTCTGGGTTTCCTGTCAAGCCCTGCCTCAGATTGAATTCCAAAGGAGATCTGCAAGGTCTGAGACATTTTGCAGATTCTCCATTAAAAAGGGAGGGGAAAAAAAAAGAGAGAGGGAGGAAAAAAAGAAAAAGCATCATCCAGAGTCCACTTCTGTAGGCTGAGATGAGAGTGTGAAAGCCTATTATTGCTCCATCAAAACAGAGAGAAATGTTGTTAGGGAATGACAGGAGGATGCAGGGGTCCTGTGTCTGCTTGTGCAGCTGTAGGCTGTAACTGAGCCGATGTAGGTCATGCACTGCAGCACTTGGGCAATGGCACAGGATTGGTGTAGGCAGGAAGGGTCCTGTGCTTGGCAAAGGCTGGTTCTTGGCATGGTTAGCAATATAGGCAAGCAAAAAAGCCTGGATGAGGCACTTAGTGCCATGGTCTGGTTGACTGGATAGGGCTGGGTGCTAGGTTGGACTGGCTGAGCTTGGAGGTCTCTTCCAACCTGGCTGATTCTATTCTATTCTAAATAATTAAAAAGTAGGTAACAACTGTGTCATGGATGGCATTGTATAGATCCTGATGTATTTAATTGACTGGACTATATAGAGGAATCATTTTGAGTCTGGTTTACCATTAATTAATCTACTTCAGTTCCACCCACACTGTGCACTCAGTCCTCTGTCCTATTGTCATTTAAAAGCTTGCATTCAAATTAGCTAAGCCAATGCAATCTAAACCAAATGGCCACTACTCAGATGTAGCTGAGTGACTTCAGTTTTTCACTGGAAAGCCATTCCACAGGGTGCTGAGGTCAGGAGGGGAGGTGAATGTGCACCAAGCTCCTGCCTTCCACTCTGCACTGGCAGGATGGGTTGGGAACAAATCATAGAATCAACCAGGTTGGAAGAGACCTCCGAGCTCATCCAGGCCAACCTAGCACCCAGCCCTGGCCAATCAACCAGACCATGGCACTAAGTGCCCCAGAGAGGCTTGGCTTCAACACCTCCAGGCACAGCAACTCCACCACCTCCCTGGGCAGCCCATTCCAATGCCAATCACTCTCTCTGCCAACAACTTCCTCCTAACATCCAGCCTAGACCTCCCCTGGCACAGCTTGAGACTGTGTCCCCTTCTTCTGTTGCTGGGTGCCTGGCAGAAGACCCCACCTGGCTACAGCCTCCCTTCAGGTAGTTGCAGACAGCAATGAGCTCTGCCCTGAGCCTCCTCTTCTGCAGGCTGCACACCCCCAGCTCCCTCAGCCTCTCCTCACAGGGCTGTGCTCCAGGCCCCTCCCCAGCCTTGCTGCCCTTCTCTGGACACCTTCCAGCACCTCAACATCTCTCT
Source organism: Tricholaema leucomelas (assembly GCA_013400475.1). Lineage (NCBI taxonomy): Eukaryota > Metazoa > Chordata > Aves > Piciformes > Lybiidae > Tricholaema lacrymosa > Tricholaema leucomelas. Next base: position 550,630 of record WAAF01005034.1, on the reverse strand, counting down.
TGAATTGCAGGGCCCAGAACTGGACACAGCACTCAAGGCATGGTCTGAGTAGTGTTGAGTACAGGAGCAAAATAACCTCTCTTGTCCTGCTGGCCAGCCTCAGGTCATCTGCTTTACCTTAGGTCTCTGTGGTGTCTAAAGTTGCCTTGTGTTTGTGTCAATAAGGCAAACAACCCTAGAGGGAATCTTCTTTAACCATTTTTTATTGCCTGTGACTTGCTGACTCTGTGAAGCTCAGTGTATCTGTACAGAAGGCAAGATAAAGTGTCAGGAAGGCACAGAAATGGCTGTTTGTAGTCCAGGATTCCAGCCTTGGCTTCTTAAAGACATCCTGGGCCATAACAAATACTGAATGAACATCAAGTTAGCACCAAAGAACCTCTGCATTACTCATTTATTGGACAAGCAGATCTTGCTTTTTTCCCACTGGATACAATCAGTAGTCAAGGCAGTTTTGACTGGAGATGCTTTGTGAGCTGCTGTGAACATATGGATACCCTGGCAGGGATGAGGTATTGGCTAAACACCACTCACTGGTCCTGCACTCTTACTCTTACTTTTGCCTTTGCCAGACTGATTTCAAAGGACAAGACTGCTGCTGGGTGGGAGGGGAGAAAGGAGGCTGCCTGCTTCTCTTTCCAAGGGGTGATGTGACTGGTGGTGTACTCTTCTCAGAGAGCATGGGTGAAGACTGGTCCAGTTCTGGAGGCCCTGTTACAGGAGGGCTATGGATGTGCTGGAAGGTGTCCAGACAAGGGCCACGAGGATGAGCAGGGGGATGGAGATGCTCTGCTGTGAGGAGAGACTGAGGGAGTTGGGGCTGTTCAGCCTGGAGAGGAGAAGGCTCCCAGGTGACTTTATTGTGACCTTTCAGTACCTTAAGGGGGCTACAAGAAAGCTGAGGAGGGACGTTTTAGGCTGTCAGGCAGTGGTAGGACTGGGGGGAATGGAACGAAGCTAGGAATGCTAGTGGTCCTTTCCAACCATAGCAATGAGGTGTTGTGCTGAGGGATTTGGCTTAGTCAAGGACTTGTCAGTATGAAACTAATGATTGGGCTCAATGAGCTTGAAGGGCCTTCCAACCTAAGAGATTCTGTGGTTCTGTGAATGGGTGGATTCAGACTGGATGTTAGGAAGAAATTTTTCACCATGAGAGTGGTGAGACCCTGGAATGGGTTGCCCAGAGAGGTGGTGGAAGCCTCATCCTTGGAGGTGTTTAAGGCCAGGCTGGATGAGGCTGTGGGCAGCCTGATCTAGTGTGAGGTGTCCCTGCCCATGGCAGGGGGGTTGGAACTGGCTGATCCTTGTGGACCCTTCCAACCCTGACTGCTTCTGTGCTCCTGTAAGACAGGTTATTGAAGAGAAGGCTGTTATGGTCTCTCATGTTGTTATACTTCCCTGCAAATACTCTGTCTGATGAAAATCAGCTGATGACATTTCAGCAGGGCAGGCAGGAGCAGCATCTCCCATGTAAAAGAACTACCTTCATCACTTCCAACATGCATTTAAGTACCCAGCTCCTGCTAAGATTAGTGCATGATGGAAATTTCTCTATCTTTGCCCATCTAAATTCACAAAATAAGAACTGCTTCATGCCTGTCTAGAGCTAGCTCATTCCTGAATATTTATTACCTATAAAATTAGTTTTCTTCCTACCCACTCACTCCTTCAGGCAACATCTCCTGATGGAGGCTTGTTACAGGCAGGGTGATGGAATTTGTTCTGCTGTTGCTTCTGTTGTGATTTTCCTCTGATAAAAGATTTTGTTTGTGAGTAACAGCCAAGGAATAACAGCAGCTTGAGACATTCCTTACAGAAAAGATGGCCTGGTGGGCTGAGAAATGTGAGCTTTGCTTTAACTTGCAAAGACAAAATGGGTTACAGGGAGTCAAGTGTCACCTGAGTGAGAAAATAGCAATAAGCTTTTTCACTGTTGTAAGCCACTTTACAGGTGATGTTGCATTGTTTTAAACTGGCAGAGGGGAGATTTAGACTGGATGTTAGGAGGAAGTTCTTTACAGTGAGGGTGGTGAGACACTGGCACAGGTTGCCCAGGGAGGTTGTGGATGCTTCCTCCCTGGATGTGTTTAAGGCCAGGCTGGATGAGGCCTTCAGCAACCTGCTCTAGTGGGAGGTGTCCCTGCCTATGGCAGGGGGTTGGAGCTGGATGATCCTTGAGGTCCCTTCCAACCTAAACCATTCTGTGATTCATGGAATCGTAGAACAGAATTATAGAATCAAGCAGATTGGAGACCTCCAAGCTCATCCAGTCCAACCTAGCACCCAACCCTGTCCAATACTCACCACAGCCAGGAGCTATCAGCAAGTTCATTGCAGTCCCTGGGGCAGTGTGTTTGACTTTGGAAGACACACGGTGGGACTCGGCTGTTCTCCCACAAGGTGGAAGAGGGAATATTCTAACAGGCAGCAGACTGGAGAAGACTCATTGTGGCTTGGCCTGTGAAGGATGCCTGCCTCTGCAGCACAGAATCTTGCTCTGTACTCCAAGAATTGTCCTTTAAAATGTAGAAGTGAATGCACAGCAGGGAATAATCAAATTGTCTGAGCATTTTAAGCACTTAAATATGATACAGAAGCAAGACTGTTTTCTCTGACACAAAGTGGTGACTGATGCAGCTCTCTTCCTTAAAAGTATTTGCTTCAGCTGGGTGTTCACTCGTGGCAGAGATTTCTGGAGGAATTAGTTCTCAGTGAAAACTTGTAAGAGAAGGGATGTAACACCCAGCTAACAAAAGGGAACTGACAACCTTCACTGGTGGCAGGGTCTCGTTTGCAGCACAACTGCAGCAGCGTAGCCCTTTTCTTTTTGCTGTATATAAATAAGGGTATCTATTTCCCATTACTCTGATAATAGCTTTATCCTAAGCAAAATGGGGTTATAAATTATCCCTTGCTCTTGTTCAAGTAGTCTAGGCAAGTGTGTCCCTCCTCCCCATCTGCTTGACTGATATTTTCCTCTGAAATCCTAAAAGGTGAAAACATTGAAGTGAAATGGTCACATGGCTCTAGCTGGGAACCTGCAGGTAGCTCTGTGTCACCTCTTCCAGCACAGATCATGGCAGCTGCCACCAAGTGCTTGAGTGCAACTCAGAATTCATAATGACTTACATTTTAGGGGATGAGGTGATAGAAGGCAGCCCTGTAGGAAAGGACTTGGGGGTGCTGAGGGACAAGAAGCTGGATGTGAGCAGGCAGTTTGAGCTTGCAGCACAGAAGGGCAGTGGCAGCCTGGGCTGCATCCAAAGATGTGTGCCCAGCAAATCCAGAGAGGTGACTCTGCCACTCTGCTCTGCTCTGCTGAGACCTCACCAGGATTACTGCATCCAAGTCCAGAGCCCTCAATGCAAGAAGGACATGGACCTGATGGTCCATAGAAGGGCCACAAAAATGACCATATTAGGAACAAGTTCTTCACCATGAGGGTGGTGGAACACTGGCACAGGCTGCCCAGGGAGGTAGCTGGGGCCCCATCCCTGGAGATAATCAAAGTGAGGCTCGACAGGGCTCTGGGCAACCTGATCTAGTTGAGGATGCTCCTGCTGACTGCAGAGGGGTTTGGACTGGATGACCTTTGAGGTCCCTTCCAACCCAGACCATTCCACGGTTCAGTGATTTTAACTTGCATTCTTTTTCTTAACCTCATCTTTCACTTTGGAGCTCTTTGGACTTTGTAACCATCAGCAATATATTTCTAACAGCCTGTGTGCAGAAAGGTTTTTTGTTCATCCTCTTGACTCAGTCTGGTGCTCTGTTCTGTTTCTAGCCTGCACAGACAAAGACCTGAGGAACCTGGCCTCGCGGCTAAAAGACTGGTTTGGAGCTCTTCACGAGGATGCCAACCGCGTCATCAAGCCAACCAGCTCGGAGACAGCACAAGGCAGTAAGTAAGCTTCCTGTTGAACATTTGAGCGTTGTAGGAGCTTCCCAGCCTGGCAGAGTGTTGGGCTGAGCAGAGCTGCCAGTGCTGCATGCCAGGTCAAGGGGGTGCCGGCAAGCCAACAGGTATCACAGTATCACAGTCTCACAGTATCACCAAGGTTGGAAGAGACCTCACAGACCATCAAGTCCAAGCCGTTAGCACAGAGCTCAAGGCTAGACCATGGCACCAAGTGCCACGTCCAAGCCTGCCTTGAACAGCTCCAGGGACGGCGACTCCACCACCTCCCTGGGCAGCCCATTCCAGTAGCCAATGACTCTCTCAGTGAAGAACTTTCTCCTCACCTCAAGCCTAAATTTCCCCTGGTGTAGCTTGAGGCTGTGTCCTCTTGTTCTGGTGCTGGCCACCTGAGAGAAGAGAGCAACCTCCTCCTGGCTACAACCACCCCTCAGGTAGCTGTAGACAGCAATAAGGTCTGCCCTGAGTCTCCTCTTCTCCAGGCTAAACAATCCCAGCTCCCTCAGCCTCTCCTCGTAGGGCTGTGCTCGAGGCCCCTCCCCAGCCTCGTTGCCCTTCTCTGGACACGTTCAAGCATCTCAGGTATGCAGGAGACCTGATCCTACACAGAGCTGTACGTTTCCAAAGCAGCTGCAGTCCTCCTGGCCCACACTGCTCTAAAAACCAGCAGTCAGAGACAGAGAGACCTTTACAAGCTAATCAGGCTAGTAACTGTGGTTGAAGGCCACTGAGGTCACACCTATACTAGTAAATAAAACATCTCAGGGACTCTTCTCAAGCCCTGAAGTCAGTTCATGTCTCTGGAGTTAAACTCTTGTGACTCTCCAAATCAGACTGGCTGCATCCAAATCACTTCTTGGGCATGGACCATGGCTTGCACTTACCCCCATGTTTATGGCCAAGCTTCTTCTAACTCAGTGTCAATGACATGAGCTAAAAACATGGCATAAAAGCATAGGGGAAATGGAATGATGTTGGAAAAGATTCCCTTTGCAATTTCTTCCTAGCACCTTATATAAGAAAAAGAGAAATAAACCTATCCATATCTCAGCCACGGAGCTGGGACAGTTAAATGATGTGGAAAGCTGGAATCTGTTGTGTCCCAGGTATTTCATAACACCCTCTTTGCTTCCTGTGATGCTTTTCCTTTATTTAAGGAAGGAGGAAAATGAACAGTTTAGAGGACATTTGCTCTCTGTGGATTAAGCCAGCATGACTGATTTTGATGTCATTTACCCACAAGGGATGGGAAAAGAGTCAGATAACAGCATCAAAAGAGGTCATGTTCATCAGAGAGCAGATGTGAATTTATTTTCTGTAAGGACTCATTAATCTTTTTAGATAGTATGTCCCAAAACCCGTGGGCCCTCGAGCTGCAACACAGGATGCAGAAGCTTTACTGAGGTGTGTGTCTCTCCCTCTCTTCTCCACCTGGTTCTCTGGAGCAAGCTGTCTAAAGCCAGGCTCCACAGCCCCAGAGTGTAAAGGGTCCAGCCAGCTGCTCCCTCTGGCAGCTCTTTGGACCCCAGTGCCCACTTTCCCTGCTGATTGGGACTGGAGACAATAAAAGTGCAGTAGAGCAGCCCCAGCCCAGATGGGTGTTTGCTGTTGGTCTGTGTCTCCACTGCCACTCATCTTTTGTGTGACTTCTGAGCTTGTCTCTTCCTAAGGATGCAGAATACATATACCACAGGCCACAGTCCTCAGAACTGTGGTCAAACCTCATTAGTGCCAAGTAATTGTACCTTAAACCTGTGTGGTGAAACAAGCCACGTTCTGAGTAAATGTCTCTGACTTCCCATGGTGTTCACAACCAAGTCAGTATGTTTCAAACCATTATGTCCTACTTACTGCTTAAGTGGTACTCCAGGAATCACACAGTGCAAAAACAACTGGGTGTACAGCTAATCATAGAACCATACAATCAGCTGGGCTGGAAGAGACCTCCAAGCTCATCCAGTCCAACCTAGCACCCAGCCCTAGCCAGTCAACCAGACCATGGCACTAAGTGCCTCAGCCAGGCTTTGCTTCAACACCCCAAGGAACGGTGACTCCACCACCTCCCTGGGCAGCCCATTCCAATGCCAATCACTCTCTCTGCCAACAACTTCCTCCGAACATCCAGCCTAGACCTTCCCTGGCACAACTTGAGACTGTGTCCCCCTCTTCTGTTGCTGGTTGTCTGGCAGAAGAGCCCAACCCCACCTGGCTACAGCCTCCCTTCAGGTAGTTGCAGACAGCAATGAGCTCTGCCCTGAGCCTCCTCTTCTGCAGGCTGCACACCCCCAGCTCCCTCAGCCTCTCCTCACAGGGCTGTGCTCCAGGCCCCTCCCCAGCCTTGCTGCCCTTCTCTGGACACCTTCCAGCACCTCAACATCTCTCTTGAATTGAGGAGCCCAGAACTGGACACAAGGAGCCCAGAACTGGATACAAATCATGGCTTGGAGATATGAACTCATTTTAGCCCTCATGACAGAAAATGCCAGACACTTAAAACTTTGTCTGAAGCCCTTTAGGCCCAGAGCTACCTAAAATCTCCTTTTATCAGCCTGTCCAAAGGCTGTTTTGTGCTGCAGATGACCTTTGAGCTGCTCACAAAGACCTTACCAAAGGCCAAAGACCAAATTAATTCCCAAAGCTGCTGGATCTCTTTTTTTTTTCCTTTTTGCTGAAGCAATTTCAGTGAGCAAAACACTGCTGGTAAATGCTGCAGTGGTTGCTGTGATTCACAGAGGAGCTGTTAGCTCTTTTTAGTTTAGTTTGATTCCTGGCAGCCTTTATATGAAAGGCTGCCTTGATGATCTTAAACACTTGATCTCAACAATATTCATTCTGAGGCTGTTGACTTGGTTTGCCACATTTTCTTATTTTCTCATGTCAGTTAAAAAAAAGAAAAAGAAAAGAAAGAAACTTTATGAGTTAAAGCTGCCTGAATCATTTCTGAATGCCAGAAAAGTTGGGCTTGTTCTTCCCTTTCTACGGAGTCTGCAGCAGTATTCATAAATGGCTCTGCCTGCGCCAAATCCTGCAGCTCCACTTCTCCCTGCTAGCACCAAAAGGATGGCGGCTTTTGGCTGCCTCTAACTTCAGCTTCAAACACTTGTGAGAAATGAAAAGGGATCATAAAAGGGGCTCAGGATTCAAAGCAAAGTTCACTTAGGCGAGCTGAATAAAAAGAGTTTGTGTGAGTCCAGGGCAGCAGGACGCAGGCAGCTCTGGGGACGCGCTCTGATGTACGCAGCGCCCTTCTCGCGCTGCTCCGCCTGCCTTGCCCTCCTCGCCAGGCTGATCACTTCATTAAGCTGAACGGGTTTGGTTATGCCTGCAGAGCCTTAAAAGGCATGAACATCCTCAAAGTGATCCATTTTGGGAATGCCCCCGTGGCAGTCAAAGGAACAGATGGTGGGATGCGATGACTAGGATGCCTCGGACACATCAGCTGTCTAGAGAGGGTGTTCCAGCAGAGATTTCTCTCTGCTACATTAAATTCTCAAGATGTTGCTGTGAGTGTAAATAAGCTTTTTGAGTGTATTAAGTTCACCCCTAGGTGAGGGAGAAGAAAAAAAAAAAAACCCAACTGTTTTTTTTTTCCCCTAAGTCTTTGAAAGGAAAAGGATGAGGATGAGTCATTGTGTTTGAAATCCCAGCCCCTCATTCAGCCAGCTATCAGCAAAGCACTGCAGCCCAGGAACTTTGTCTTCTGCAGGCCCTGTGCAATTGAAATCTCCTCAGTAAATAACATAAGCAACTCAGGGATGTGCTTTGACATCAGGAAATAAAAAGACTAATTAGATAGTGAGATCAGATTGAAATTGCTCCTGGGCCTGTTGATAACTCAGAACAGCCCCGTGTTGTATCTAGATGGTGTCTTTGGTTGGACTGGGAGTTGTTTTGCTTTTACCAGAGATCTGTGCAATACAAAGGATTATTCTTTTGTTCCTAGGGAATGTTTCTTCTCCTCCTTCCTTCATTTTAAACAGTGGGGGAAATTAGGTTAATTGTTCCCCTGTTAATTGTGGTAGACTTCCATAAAATAAAACTGACTGGTGTCAGTCAGCTCTTGAAGGGAGGGGGAATAATTTCATGTGCCAGAAGGTGCTTTTATTTTTGATTAGGATTCTTCACTTAAAGACTGCTTTTAATGTAATTCACTTTTGGTTCAGAGGAGGTGGAGTGTCGTACGGCTTCCTGGGATATGAGACATGCCCGTGGAGGTCACTGCTTTGATTTCCTTCCAGATCTGTAGTGAACCAAAGTTGTCAGGATGCTGAACAGCTGTCAGTCGGAACGGGAGACGCGATGGTCTCGATCCAGGTCCCTGTGAGCAGGTGTCCAAATGACAGCAACCACCACCACAACTGACATTAAGTGACATCTGTGCTGGCAGCCTCCGCCAAGGAGCTGAGAGCAGGAGGGATATAGAGCCTGCAGCACTCTCCTGCTTCTCACCGTGGGCACTGCAGCACTGAGTCCTTGCCCAGGAAGCTGCAGGAATGTTGTCACTGGGGTTACTGCTGTTCCAGATCTGGGGGCTGGAAGTCCAGCCCAGTACCCAATCACTTGATTACAGAATTACAGCCTCTGGCTTATGTCATCCAGCCTATTGCACTGTGTTTGCAAGCAAACATAGATCAAAAAGCCTCCAAAGAGGAGTTTGCTCAGCATCGCTTGGCCTCACCAAGTTGATGGGAGCATAGTGACCTCTCAGTCACTGGTAAGTGAGCTCCAAGAACCATATTCCATCAGCAAGTCAGAGCCTATCACTGTGGACCTTCAGACCACACTCTAATAATGCAGCACTTAATTCAGCCTCTTACTAAACCTAATCTGGAACTCTGGTCACAGCACTGAAAGCTCCCTTGTTTATGAGATATTACAATCAAAACCTCTTCAACTAATGTAATTAACTGTCTTTGGAAGTGACCTTTCATGATGGTATCTTGCATGGAAGCCCTAGCGGTGTGTCACAGAGCAGCTCTGTACTTGCATCAGTCCTATCTTGTGATCTGCTCAGACAAATCGGTGCTGTGGTATCCCTGGGTGCATGTTGTACACAGAGATAAACACTTCCCAGCAGGGAGGAAAATGAGGCTCAGAAGTAATCCACAGACACTGTCAGGAGTGAGTTCATTCCTGGATCTCCTCCTCCTCCCTGCGTGTCTCCTTGCCTGTTAGGAGTTTAGAGACCCACAGGGCTCTGCAACACATACCATACTCAACTGGTTCTACAACAGGCCTTGCAGTTACTCACCTTAGCAGCAGTAAGTGCCATGGCAGGGAGTAAAGACCATCACCAGAGAGGGACCTGAGAGGGAAAAGCAGCCAGAGGAACCTAGCTGCTTTAAACTCTGGAAATTGTTCATCTGGGGTAGCTGAAACATGTACTGATCCCAGCTCCACCATGCAATTGAGTGATCCACCCTTACCTGCTCAGCTACTTCAGAGCTGCTCCACGTTGTAGGATCAGGCCCAGCATACACACACACAAGACCAGACTTGTGCCCTGCTGCTCTATGCTTTGCAAAGACAGAGTCAAGGATTCTTAAGTCCTTTCATTTAACAAGAGATTGCTCAGTGACCAAATCTGCTTGCCTTCTTCAGATGAATAAAATCATTGAAGTCAATAGCCCTAATTGCTGCAGCAAGGCAGGCAGGCTTCCTCCCTCCATCTATTCACATGGCCTTTCTTCTTCACTGTGCTCAAACTCCATTAGATAATGTTAGAGCAGATAACAGCACAAAAATGTGATGAAATGTTCAGCATGATTTCTCTCTCCCCTGCCTGAGCTGTACTGCCTGTAGCCCTGAGGAAATGGCATTACCTTCTTCCCCTCTTAGAGAAACATGCATTATGAATGACATAAACCTTCCCATTAGTTAACCCTTCTGATTGTTCCTCCGTGTCACTGACACCCTTCAGCTGCATACAGAAAGCACAGCTTGCAGCATAAAGCACTGCCCTCCTTTGCACTCAGGCTTAAAACAGGAGGTAGGCTGCAGAGCTTGGACAAACTGTCAGTGTGATTGCAGCGACGCCTGCGGCATCGCCTTACCTCAGCAGCATCCCGAAAGGGGCTTGACACCTACAGCAAATAAGGCAAAGCCTGACCTCCTTCAGTGCAAGCTGCAGCACAAGGAAAAGCCCATCAGGCTTGTGAGAGGCCTGGAGCACAGCCCTGTGAGGAGAGGCTGAAGGAGCTGAGAGTGTGCAGCCTGGAAATGAGGAGGCTCAGGGCAGACCTCATTGCTGTCTGCAACTACCTGAAGGGAGGCTGAAGCCAGGTGGGGTTGGGCTCTTCTCCAGGCAAGCAGCAACAGAACAAGGGGATACAGTCTCAAGTTGTGCCAGGCCAGGTCTAGGCTGGATGTTAGGAGGAAGTTGTTGGCAGAGAGAGTGATTGGCATTGGAATGGGCTGCCCAGGGAGGTGGTGGAGTCACTGTCCCTGGAGGTGTTGAAGCAAAGCCTGGCTGGGGCACTTAATGCCATGGTCTGGTTGATTGGCTAGGGCTGGGTGCTAGGTTGGACTGGATGAGCTTGGAGGTCTCTTCCAGCCTGGTTGATTCTGTGATTCTTTTCTATGATTCTGTGATTCTCCACCTGGCCCCTAGCAGAATGAATCATGCACAGGCAGGGTTTCACCCACGGCTGCAGCAGCGGAGAGCGAGGTGTCCAGGGCACCATGGCTCAGGTGCCCTCCATGCCTGTAGATCCCCAGCCAAGATGTGCATCTTGCCAAGTCCTGCTTGAAACCAATACTCTTATTAGGAGCTTTGCTAGCTCTGCATTACAAGTAGACTTTCTTACATGGTAGTCCTTGTTTGTACCAACAACAGAAAAGTCCAGCAATGGGATGGATGCAATAAGGATTCAGTAAGATTCTGTGTCCCATGAGCAGCACCTGAACAACTGGATGGTGCAAAGAGGTTTTTCCTTAGGAGATGAGGGATGCCATGCTGAAGGAAAGCCACTATGCTTTTCAAATTAAATTGCTATAGGAAACACTGCAGCTGCTTAGCTGCAAGTCACCTTGGGATGGAGAGTGCACTGTCAGCAGGTTTGCTGATGGCACCAAACTGCGTGGAGTGGCTGCTACACCAGAAGGCTGTGCTGCCATTCAGCCAGACTGGGACAGGCTGGAGGGTTGAGCAGGGAGAAACTTAATGAAATTCAACAAGGGCAGGGGTAGAGTCTGGCACCTGGGAAAGAATAACCCCAGGATCAGTATAGGATGGGGACTGACCTGTTGGAAGGCAGCAAAGGGGAAAAGGACTTGGGGGTCCGAGTGGATGCGAGGTTGAGTATGAGCCAGCAATGTGCTCTAGTGGCCAGGAGGGGCAATGCCATTCTGGGGTGTGCTAGAAAGGCTGTGGATAGTCAGTCTAGAGAGGATCTTCTGCCCTGGTGAGGCCACATCTGGAGCACTGTGTCGTTCTGGGCCCCCCAGTTCAGGAGGGACACAGAACTGCTTGAGAGAGTCCAGCATAGAGCCACAAAGATGATGAAGGGAATAGAACAGCTCTGTTAGGAGGAGAGCCTGAGGGAGCTGGGGCTGTGCTGCTGGGAGAGGAGAAGACTGAGAGGTGACCTCATCAATGGGTATAAAGATATAAACATAAGTGCCAGGAGGCCTGAGCCAGGCTCTGCTGGGTGATGCCCACTGACAGCACAAGGGGCAATGGTGGAAGCTGAGGCAGAGGAAGTTTCATGTAAGCAGGAGGAGGATTTTTTTCCCTGTGAGGGTAACAGAGCCCTGGAACAGGCTGCCCATGGTAGGTTGTGGAGTATATCTCTGGAGATACTCAAAACCCATCTGGATGTGTTCCTGTGGGATCTGGCATAGGAGATCCTGCTCTGGCAGGGGGTTGGACTGGATGAGCTTTTGAAGTCTCCTCCAGCCCCTGACGTTCTGTGATTTCCACTGCCCTGTCTTGTTTGTCAAAGGTGAGGCCACTCTTTTGGTGGAGGCTGCAGGCTCCTGGAACGTGCGTCCCAGGTACAGTCTGGGCATCTATATGCATGACTTGGTCTTTCTGTGGTGAACACTGCTGCTGCTGCTGCAGACTTTTAAGGATCTGGGCTGTTAAAATGAGTGGTGATGATGATGGGTTCCAAAGTACAGGAAGAGCAGAATCCTTCATTGCCAGGCAGCTCTGGAGCTCCCAGCTGAAGCAGTGCCAGCCTCAGAGGGGTGAAGCCAAGAGACTCTTCATCCCTTCTCTGCCCCTGCCTCCTCCAAACAGCTCGAGAACCAGACCAAAGTGTTTTGGTGTCCACCATGGAAGGCAGAGCTTTGAAGAATGAAAAGCTAAGATGACAGGCAGAAGGAAATAATTTGAGTAGAGAAGTCAAAATGGGTCTGGAAAACAGGATTTAAATTGCACTCAGACTCAGTCTAGTTTGGAATCTGGTGGCTGCAGCCTCTTCTCATCACATCTCAGGTTGTTGGAACAGAGCCAACCCACTTGGGCTGGAAATGGGGTTGGGGGGGAGTGAGAATTATTAGGGAGGAAATAACTCTGAGTTACAGCACTCAGGGAAGCATCTCAGCCCTGCCCACCCCACAGCTCCTGCAGAGTGCGAGCAGTGCTCCAGTCTGTAGCAGTGCTTGGGATTTATACAATCAGTTCAGCTTTTAGAAGCTTGTTTTGGGCGAGCCAGGCTGATGTCCAGAGCCAGGCTGATGTCCAGAGCTAGGCTGATGTCCAGAGCCAGGCTGATGTCCAGAGCCAGGCCATAAAACCCAGCGAGGCTTCGGCTCAGCAGCGAGCCCTGTGCAGCTGGGGTTCACCTGGGGCTCTTTGCCTGTCACCTTGCAGGATTTGACACCAGCATACTACCCATCTGCAAGGACTCCCTAGGCTGGATGTTCAACAAACTGGACATGAACTACGACCTGCTGCTGGATCCCTCGGAGATCAGTGCCATTTACCTGGACAAGTACGAGCCCTGCGTCAAGCCCCTCTTCAACTCCTGCGACTCCTTCAAGGACGGGAAGCTTTCCAACAACGAGTGGTGCTACTGCTTCCAGAAGCCAGGAGGTGAGCTCTGCTCTTCACAGCACAGGGAGAAGTTGGGCTTTGGGTTTGGTAGTTTGGTAATTGGCAGCTTTAAAAAGCTCTTCTCTCCAGCACTGGTGTGAAAGGCTGTTTAGTGTCACAGATTAACTATATTAATATCCCTTGATCATTAAAACAAGCAAAGCAGTGAGTGCCAGTGCACTAGAAATAAGCTCTGGTGCTCTCTGCTCTGTTGCCAGTGCACTAGAAATAAGCTCTGGTGCTCTCTGCTCTGTTGCCAGTGCACTAGAAATAAGCTCTGGTGCTCTCTGCTCTGTTGCCAGTGCACTAGAAATAAGCTCTGGTGCTCTCTGCTCTGTAGCCAGTGCACTAGAAATAAGCTCTGTTGTTGATAGAAAGCTCAAGTTCCTGCTTTAGTAATGAGAGTGCTGAGAGCCTGGAGTGGGTTGCCCAGAGAGGTGATTGAGGACCCATCCCTGGAGGTGTTTTAAGGCCAGGCTGGCTGAGGCTGTGTGCAGCCTGCTCTAGGGTAGGGTGTCCCTGGGCATGGCAGGGGGCTTGGAACTGGCTGATCCTTGTGGTCCCTTCCAACCCTGACTGCTTCTCTGATTCTAATGCAGAAATTAGTCAATTAGGAGATCCTAAATCAGGGAGCTGGCATTATGTCAGGGTGGTGAAAAGAGAGGGAAGATAGTTCAACAACGGGAAGGGCCCCAAATGCTATTCTCAGCTCCACTCTGCTGCTGCCTTTTTTTTCCTTCCTCTTCTTCTTTTTTAATTAGTGGAGCTAATGACATAAATTTGTTTTGCAGTACAGTACCAGCATATGGGCTTCTTTCATTCCCAGGTGTACTGCAGTCTACATTTCATGTCAGCAGTGAAGCCAGTCCTTACAGAGTCTGTCCCGCACCATCTGGAAACTGATTCTTATCCATTATATTTCAGGTCTTCCTTGCCAGAATGAAATGAATAGAATTCAAAAGCTAAGTAGAGGGAAGAGTCTGTTGGGTAAGTTCGATTACTTGCCATTCATTTACTCAACTAATTAAAGCTTCTGTGATTATTGTAACTTTATATGCAGTAATGGTTTTTCAATTAGAGACTGATGTTTTGAGTGGGGAATATGCACCGCGGAGCCTAGGCCTGACACTATGAAATTAAACAAATAATGAGATACCAACACACAGAACAGGTGGCAGCCTGGCAGCGTGTTCAGGCCTCACTTACAGCTCTCCTGGAATGCAGAGCCTTGTCTGCACAGAGCTTAATGCTGCCCTCAGTGCCTCGTGGGTCAGAGTAAGTACAAATGCTGCTCAGTTCTCCAGCCTCCCCTATCTGGAGGGTGATGGAAGGTGCCACGTAGCCAATGGCTTCATCTTTCTCCACTTGTGCTGCAATTCGTGCAGTCCTTTGGGGTTCAGTTTGGCCTTACCACCCTTAAAAATGTGTCAGTGTGTTCCACAGATATGACAGCAGGAATGCATCTCAGCTCAGAACAAGAGGACTCAGCACTGCTCAGGCCAAACCTTGAATGCTGTGTCCAGTTCTGGGCTCCTCAATTCAGGAGAGATGTTGAGGTGCTGGAAGGTGTCCAGAGAAGGGCAGCAAGGCTGGGGAGGGGCCTGGAGCACAGCCCTGTGAGGAGAGGCTGAGGGAGCTGGGGGTGTGCAGCCTGCAGAAGAGGAGGCTCAGGGCAGAGCTCTGCTGTCTGCAACTACCTGAAGGGAGGCTGTAGCCAGGTGGGGTTGGGCTCTTCTGCCAGGCAAGCAGCAACAGAACAAGGGGACACAGTCTCAAGTTGTGCCAGGGGAGGTCTAGGCTGGATGTTAGGAGGAAGTTGTTGGCAGAGAGAGTGATTGGCATTGCAATGGGCTGCCCAGGGAGGTGGTGGAATCACCATCCCTGGGGGTGTTTAAGAAGAGGCTGGATGAGGCACTTAGTGCCAGGGTTTAGTTAGTTGGAAAGTATTAGGTTGGACTCAATGATCTCGGAGGTCTTTTCCAACCTGCTTAATTCTGTGATTCCTTTTGGGCAGCCCTGCAGGAGTATGCTCCATGCTGTAAGATGTGATTGTGTCTGCTCCTCTCTCTATTGACTGTTGGGAGCCTGAATTAGTTCACACCTTGCACTGCTCTGATGGCTATCTAAAATCAGGTGAAATAAATGCCCGTGTGGCTCTTTCCCATTTAACTGCTGCAAAATCAAGACATTGAACTAGGTGCATGTAAGGTATCCGGTTCCAGCCCCTAAACTCATGCAGGGTTACACAGCTCAGCCTTTATGGAGTGGTATCTTGTTGAAACTTCACTCCTAGTGCCTTTGTTTCTCTACAGCCAAGTCACACAAGGCACACCACTACAGACTGAGGGCTCTGCAGAAAGCACTGCATTTTGCCCTTGCAAAAGCTGCCTTGCCTCAGACCCAGGCTGCCAGGCCCATTGTTGAGAACCCACATCAGGTTCTTGCTGCAGCACAGAGCATGTGCTGCAGTGCTGCTCAGATCTTTCTGCTGCTCAGGCTGCTCTCAGATCTTAGTCTGATGTTTCTAGATACCCAGCTGGAGATCCTGCAAACAGCAAAGCTCATCTTTGCCAAAGCCTGCTTTTCCCAGAGGGTGTTGCCATTTGGACTCAAGGTTCAGGTACCTTATGAACGATTCCAGCCTGGAGTGGACATCAGGAAATCTGTCTTCCCTGAAAGGGTTATCAAGCCCTGGAATAGTCTGCTCAGGAAGTGGTGGAGTTCCCATCCCTGGAGGGGTTTAAAAGATGTGTAGATGCAGTGCTGAGGGACATGCTTTAGTGGTGACCTGGCAGTGCTGGTCAACAGCTGGGCTTGATCTTAAACATCCAAGCAAAATGGTTCTACTGTTTCACCCTTGCAAAAGCTGCCTTGCCTCAGACCCAGGCTGTCAGGCCCATTGTTGAGAACCCACACCAGGTTCTTGCTGCAGCACAGAGCATGCATGTCAGCTCTGCTGCAGTGCTGCTCAGATCTTTCTGCTGCTCAGGCTGCTCTCAGATCTTAGTCTGATGTTTCTAGATACTGCAAACAGAGCACAGCTCATCTTTGCCAAAGCCTGCCTTTCCCAGAGAGTGTTGCCATTTGGACTCAAGATTCAAGTACCTTATGAACAATCCCAGCCTGGAGTGGACATTAGGAAATCTGTCCTCCCTGAAAGAGAATAGTCTGCCCAGGAAAGTGGTGGAGTTCCCATCCCTGGAGGGACTTTTAAGGCTGTAGATGTAGTGCTGAGGGATGTGGTTAGTGGTGACCTGGCAGCACTGGGTCAACAGTTGGGCTTGATGATCTTAAATGTCTCATCCAAGCAAAATGATTCTACTGTTCTGTTCTACGGATTCCTTGGTTCACAATCAGAATACACATTCCCAAAGGCCATAGGCACTGTGGTTTAGTTCCATCATCCTTTCCTAGAAAGTTCACATAAAGATGAAGACATTTCAGAGTTGCAGCTGCTGCTGTTGCTAGCTGTGGGAGCGAGGGGAGGATTGATCACTCGGCTCTTTGTGTGCTCCGCTCAGTGAATGTTTCACATCCGTGCCCTAATGCATGTTGTGGCAGAGGAAGCTTCTCTGTCTCGTGAGCACCATGATCTTCAAAGCCACCTAAAAGAGTAAGAAGCCCAGTCCCTAATAGATAGCTTTGGCTATCCCATAGTGATTTTATGCTTTGCTGTTATTTGCTATATGCACTAAATGTCATCTGGGCTGGAACATAAGCGGTGTGTTACGGCGTGCAGGGGAAACTGATGGCTCTGTGGCAGGTAGTACAACGTGCAGGAAGCTGCTAGCACATGTCACTGGGATCTCATCTCAACAGCAGGAGTAACATGCCAGAGTAAAGGCAGACAGAATGGTGCCTGTGATGGTATGGGTGTTACCTGTCCCCTGACACTTAAGAACATCACCCAGATTAGACTCAGCCAAGCTGGAAATTAAAGAATGAAGCTTTATATTCACAGCTTAGCTGGATGTAGAAGCAGATAGTTACAAGATCTACAGCTATAGACAGAAATAGACAAGTTAAAGGTAACACAGAAACACAACAGCCCTCCCAGCAACCAGAGTCCCCAGGAGGGGCTCCCAACCGCCCTTCCACCTTCTTCCCACCCCTCTACCTTATCCCAGACTTTGCCTTACATTCCTGGTGAGTTTGGAGAGTTGGCCAGGGGGGCTAGGAAGCAGAAGGATTTGTTAGACAGACAACAGGTCAGAGAGAGCAGTGCAGCACAAAGCCAGAGAGCAAACTCTGCTATCTATGTTTGTGCTCTTGTTATTCTCCATCTCAGCAAGCCTATGAGTGCAGCAGCCATCACCATTGTTTCCTTTTCACAGCCAAGCATCTAATTCCTCTCACCAAAATATCCCAGCTAGGCTGACACTAGCACAGTGCCTTACCACAAATAACTTCTAGTCAACTGCATTTGAAATAAAAGGATGAGTGTGGCTAAGCTCAGCAAATCAGGAAGTGTCAGGCATAGGTTGCTCCACCAGCTAGAAAATTAGAATACAGAGAGGAACTCTTAACTTCACCTACCTTGAAAGTCTGCCTGCAGAGCAGCACTGCCTGTGAGTTTCTAACCTGACCCCCTAGCTGTTTGTATAGCAGAAATCATTGTCTTTGCTCTTCACTGACAGGAACCATGCAAATGCAAACCAAAGCACACACATGACCAAGCATCCACTTGTGGCAACAATAAAGACTGAGAAGAGATAGGAGTATTTTCAGGGCAAATTAATTGTTCCTTTCCCTCCTCTGTCCCTGGCATACAGAGCACAGCAGTTACGAAGTGGGCATTATGCATGAGGAAGGTTCCTGTTAACTCATCTCCATTGATAAAAACGATGACTTTTGATATTTTCTTCTTCTCTATATATAGATTTTTTTTTCCACAACACACAACAGTTGCACCAAAGCACTTCAAAGCCATTGCCATTAGATATGTTGAATTTGGAGGCTTTCAAATAAGAGCCCAGCATCCCAGGGGACTGAATTAAAAAGTAAACAGCACTATTCATCTTTTCCTACCAGATTTATCTAGAGTACAATTAACTGCAGAGAGTGTACTTTTAGAGCATACAACTGTGCAGCCTGATAATGCTTCTCCCTCATCACTAAGGTAATAAATTTCTGCTCCCATCACTATTTTCTCCTGTATCAGCCTGGTGAATGCAGCTAATGTAATAGCTAATGTAAGGAGCTGTGTGCTGGCTAGCCCTTAATTCTCTCAGGCTTTTACCTGTCTCCTTCACTATCTTTAGCATATAATTATTCTCCCTGTGTCCTCTGAGGAAGGGGAGTATTATACAGATAAGGAAATGATGCAAAAAAAGAGAGAGAGATATGTCTGGATCTGTAAAAAGGATGGAGATGCACCAGTGCTGTTCAGGTTTGCATGGAATAATTGAATAGTCCATGGGACAAAGAGAGATTGGGGAAGCAGGATCCGCTAGCCTGAGACAGTTCAGTGGGGAGGGACTAACATTCTGTGGTGCTTGATAGCAAAGCTGGTCCAGCAGCAGTCCTCTCCACACCAGGCAAGAACCTCTGGAGAGGAAAACTTCCTTCCAAAGCCTGCAGATGTTCTCAGATGCCAAACCAAACGATGAGGGGAAGTATCCCCACTAAGTGGACTGTCCAGAACAGCAGAGAATAGAATAGAATAGAATAGAATAGAATAGAATAGAATAGAATAGAATAGAATAGAACAGAACAGAACAGAATCAAGCAGGTTGGAAGAGACCTCCAAGCTCATCCAGTCCAACCTAGCACCCAGCCCTATCCAGTCAACCAGACCATGGCACTAAGTGCCTCATCCAGGCTTTTCCTGAGCACCCCCAGGGACAGTGACTCCACCACCTCCCTGGGCAGCCCATTCCAATGCCAATCACTCTCTCTGCCAACAACTTCCTCCTAACATCCAGCCTAGACCTGCCCTGGCACAACTTGAGGCTGTGTCCCTACAGAGCCTGTAGCCAGGGCTTATTCCTAATCAACACAAGGGCTGACACGTGCAGGATTTGCAGGACAAATCATCATGCTGCACAAGACTTGCTCCCAGCGGCTCTCTGTCCTCACCAGATCCTCACCTGCACCTGACACGTTGGAGAAGACATGCTGGAATCTTCCCTCTGATGGTTGCCAGCCCCTGTGGTGTTAGTATGCATAGCTGAGTATTTCAGCTTCCAGCACCACATACCAATTAAATTGGCACCCGTTTCGCCTGCAGAAGGAAAAGTACCTCCTGCTCTTCACCGTGACCCGGCATGTGAATCCTTTCCACACACAGTGATGTTGGCAGCCAGCCTGGGCTATAGCTTATTTTTAAATCTATGGCTTTTACAGATACTGGGGAGCTTTTTAATACCTTTCAAGAAACAGAGCAAAACGATGCAAAAAGGCCTGGTTCAAAGAAGGGAAAGGCAAAGAGGAAGCCTGAGGCTGTTTAAAACGCAGAGGCCATTCTCTGCTCACCCTGTAATGCCGCTGAGGTTCCTCCCTCGAGTCTTCCCGGGAGCCAGGTGCTCATATGACGTAACAGGAGCTGTAGTGACACAGGTAGAGCTATGCTGGTTCACACCAGCTCAAAACCAGCACCTGGGCACTCTTCCCAAGGTTGTGTATAGTTGGACATCACCTCAAGTGCTTTACAGAGGCAGGACATGGAACTGCTGGAGCCAGTCCAGAGGAGAGCCATGAAGATGCTCAGAGGGCTGCAGCAGCTCTGCTATGAGGACAGGCTGAGAGAGTTGGGGCTCTGCAGCCTGGAGAAGAGAAGGCTTCTAGGAGACCTTAGAGTGGCTTTCCAGTATCTGAAGGGAGCCTACAGGAAAGCTGGGGAGGGACTACTGACAAGGTCTGGTAATGTCAGGATGAGGGGGAATGGGTTTAAGCTGGCAGAGGGGAGATTTAGACTGGATGTTAGGAGGAAGTTCTTTACAGTGAGGGTGGTGAGACACTGGCACAGGTTGCCCAGGGAGGTTGTGGATGCTTCCTCCCTGGAGGTGTTTAAGACCAGGCTGGATGAGGCCTTGAGCAGCCTGCTCTAGTGGGAGGTGTCCCTGCCTATGGCAGGGGTTGGAGCTGGATGATCCTTGAGGTCCCTTCCAACCTAAACCATTCTATGATTCTATCATTCTATGATCCATATGACAAAACCCTTTTTCAGTCACTATTAGGATATAGGATTGACCAGAGAGCATTAATTTACAAACCCCTGCAGAGGCCACTGCAGATAGAGTTATGGACTCATGTCCATGGTTATTGGGACCATTTCTTTAATAAATAGTGAAAGTGAGTCTTTGGTAGTCATCAGTGCACTTACATTTGGACATGAACATCATGATGATACCTATAAGCACATCTATAGGATGATGGAACCACACAGAATGTCAGGGCTGGAAAGGACCTCGAAAGATCATCCAGTCCAGCCCCCATGCCAGAGCACAATCACCTGTACCAGATCACACTGGGGCATACCGAGGCAAGTTTTGAATATCTCCTGAGAAGGAGACTCCACGAGCCCTCTGGGCAGCCTGTTCCAGTGTTCCATCACCCTCACAGGGAAAAAAATTCTCCCTCATGTTTACATGGAACTTCCTGTGCCTTGACTTCCACCCATTGCCCCTTGTTCTGTCATTAGGCATCACCAAGAAGAGCCTGATCCCTTCTTCTTGGCACTCATCCTTTACATATAACCACTGCCGAGGTCACCCCTCAGTCTCCTCCTCTCCAAACTAAAGAGCCCCAGCTCTTGCAGTCTCTCCTCACAAGGAAGATCCTCCACTGCCTGAATCACCTCTGTGCCTCTGCACTGGACTCTTTCAAACAGCTCCCTGTCATGCTGTCTACAACTACCTGAAGGGAAGCTATAGCCAGGTGGGGTTGGGCTCTTCTGCCAGGCAACCAGCGACAGAACAAGGGGACACAGCCTCAGGTTGTGCTGGGGGAGGTCTAGGCTGGATGTTAGGAGGAAGTTGTTGGCAGAGAGAGTGATTGGCATTGGAATGGGCTGCCCAGGGAGTCACCGTGCCTGGAGGTGTTGAAGCAAAGCCTGGCTGAGGCACTTAGAGCCATGGTCTGGTTGATTGGCCAGGGCTGGGTGCTAGGTTGGACTGGATGAGCTTGGAGGTCTCTTCCAACCTGGTTGATTCTATTCTATTCTATTCTATTCTAGAGTGAATCTGCATTTCTTGCAGACACATGAATCTATTTCACATGTGTCAATGATATTTCTTGAACTAAGGGCCCCAGAACTGGACACAGTATTCCAGATGCAGACTCACCAGGGCAGAGCAGAGGGGGAGGACTAACCACACCCCTTCTTATACACTCTAGAATGGCACTGGCCCTCCTGGCCACAAGAGCACATGAAGCCTCTTCACTATCCTTGGAATCATTCCATGTCAATGCAAGCTAACCTCATCTCCTAAAGCAGGGTACAGTATTACTCTTATACAATCATCACAGAACCAACCAGGTTGGAAGAGACCTCCAAGATCATCCAGTCCAACCTAGCACCCAGCCCTGGCCAATCAGCTAGACTATGGCTGTTAACAAATGAACAAATATCTACTGTCAACCTACAGTTATTTAAGTACTCTGACTTGTGGCCTTGAAGTGGTCTCCAGAACTGCCCTGAAGAGGCTGTGCAGTGTGATGAGTCTGGAAATTCAGGGGCTCAGGTTCTGTAGCGCTGTGCATACGAGTTTGCCTGACTGCTGCTTGTGTGGCTTCTATACAGGACCTCTCATGACATTTGGGCACCACCTTCTTGTTCATTTTTCCTGGGAGACATGTAGTGGAAATAGCCCCTTTGACACACAAACTGCCTGAAGAGATGCTGGACACATGAAACTAGTTGAGAAACTTGCTGCATGATCAGTAAATCACTGGTGTCTGACACAGGAGAAAAGGACTTGCTGAAAAATCACTTGAGACAAGAAATCTAGGAGCAAGGTTGAGTTTCTGCAGTGTTTCAAATTGAAGCAATTGGCAAAGAAGGGACAGATGACCACAGTGACCTCCCCTGGGAATAAAGCTAACTCCTCTCAAACATTTGCTGTATCTTCTGCACATGGTGGGAACAATGAAAGGGGTTTCTCCTGAGCCTGCCCTTGTCTGCAGAAGGGAGATTGAACCATGCTCTACAAGGATGAAGTAGAGTTGGCTTTATTGCCAGACAAATCTTGGGTTTCAAATTCAAAGACTTACTGAAAGCTTTCTTCACTGCAAGGGTGGCCAGGCACTGGCACAGGCTGCCCAGGGAGGTGGTGGAGTCACCATCCCTGGAGGTGTTCAGAACAGCTGTAGATGCGGCACTTCAGGATACGGTTTAGTGGCCAAGCTGGTATTAGGTTGACTGTTGGTGAAACAATTCTGTGATTCAATGACTTCAAATCTTTTTGTCCTCTCTCTAAAGCTCTTGCATATACCTCTCTTATACACAGGAACACTCAGGAAGTCAGAAGTTGTGCTTGAAATGAGTATGAACAGCAAGCAGATGGCAGATACCTTCTAGGGATAATTAGAGTGTTGTGGGAAGATTTGTGTGATAAACACTGAAGGAGTGCAAATGGAAGGAAAATGCAGAATTAATGAAGTTGGGGTAATAAGCCAGTTGGGAAGAAAAGCTGGAACCCAGGAGTTAGATCCAAAAGGAGCTCTGTAGGAGTATTCCTCATGCAGAGGCAGGCTGAAGCGTTTGCCATCACCCTGCGTGTGCTGTGTCTCTGCACTCTCCAGTGACCAGGGTGGCTGAAAACACTTCATCACATACAATCTCTGCTCCCTTTTAGGCACCAGATAATCATATGCATTTCCTTGCCAACGTTGTAAAGATCTTCCTGTAAAGAAGTGACAAGTTTCTAGCAGTCTATACCTGCCTGTCCCTACAGAAGCTTCTGTTCCTGATTGTTCCTTCTATTTCATTCAGGTGCTTTCATCCCGCGCTGCAATGAAGAAGGTTATTACAAAGCCACTCAGTGCCACGGCAGCACGGGGCAGTGCTGGTGTGTTGACAAGTATGGCAATGAGATAGCTGGCTCCAGAAAGCAAGGGACAGTTAGCTGTGGTGAGTAATGCTGTGTTTTCCTCCAGCACCAAGGGAATTAACACTGTGGTAAGCCCTGCCCCTGCTGTACCGTGGAGCACGATAACGAGAGTGACAACAGGCAGGCATGACTGTCAGTGTCCAAAGTGCTTTCCAAGCCAGACTGCAAATGGGGCCCTTAGTGGTCTTATGCACTGGGAGGACACAGCAAAAGTTGACAGCTAATAACCACTAGGGAGATATTTTTGCCATCTGCCTGGAAAATGTAATACTTGATGCTAAAGCTAAGGCTATGGGATTGGCAGGCTTGGTTCTTAAATATCTTGTTCTGTACTGAGGCTTCATGGACAATGTCTTTCCAGACAAAGGAAGGCCTACCTGTGTAAAAAGTTATAAACTAACAACCAAGCCAAATCAAATTGCTGACAGGACAGTACTGTGTAGACATGTGTAATCCCCAACCAGTGCTTTCACCGAGGCAAGCAAGACTGCAGCCCTGTTCCAGTGCAGTGGTGATGGTTGTGCATGCAGCTTTCTCCTTCAAATACAGAAGGGAAAGCAGAGATATTAATGTATTGATCTGATTTAAGCTTCCCAGAGCCTCAAATACCTAACAAGACAATACATTAACAGGATGCTTTCCCCTCTCCCCCTTTTGCAAAGTAAGGAACTAGATGCAGAGAGGAAGAAGGGGCGAAACACCCAAAGAACAGTCTTGCTTTGGGAAGTTAAAAGAAAGACTTTAACACTAAATAAATGGTGCTTAAGGTAAGGGGAGTTACAAAGAGGTACACGGAAGGGAAACAAGATACAAAACCATACATACAACCAGACTGATGGCAATGGATGGAGGTAGATTCAGGAAGTTGTGTTCCCACCATGTGGCAGGGTGGCCATGTGGCAAAACAGGAACGGCAGGAGCAAAGGTGGTGCTAGCAGGCAGGGAGGGCAAAGAGAGAAAGAGAAACAGGCAACTCCTCTGTGTTTATAGGGGTTCTAGATGGGAAGTGGGCTAACCACTGCACCTGGGGTCAGGGTCAGAGCACCCCCAGGGAGGAGTCAGGAGGACCTGGGGTCAGTTTCAGACCACCCCCAGGAGGGCTAACCCTTTACAAGAGACCTAGAAGGTTTGAAGTGTCCTGAATCACATCACAGATTGCTGCCTTTGCTGTGCCAAATAAAATCAATGTTTGTGGCATATCCTTAGCCTGGTTTACAGAGCTGTGATGGGCTGAAATTATTTACATACAAGGAACAATTTTCTGGCCTGCCTGCATGTGAACTGAGACTGCAGTTGAGTCTCTAGGAAGAGGGAGGATGTTCTGCATGCAAGTATTTTTTGAGAGTAGACTGACAGATATTTATCCCAGTTCAGGATGAAATTTGCAATGTAGAGGTTGTTTCATCAATAGCTGAACCAATTCATTTGAACAGTAGCATTGCAGTGGCTTGAATGAGCAGGGTGGTGATGAAGAAGGGATTTGGTGTCACGGGAGGGAATGACCTTTCCTGCTCACCTGTTTCAGAAGAAGAGCAAGAAACCTCAGGGGATTTTGGCAGTGGTGGATCTGTTGTGTTGCTGGATGACTTGGAAGATGAACCTGAAACAGCAAAAAGAGATGAAGAAGGGAAACTGAAGATTCATGTAAGAGCAGCTAATGAGGATGATGAAGATGAAGATGATGAAAAGGATGATGAAGTTGGTTATATATGGTAGTGCCCATAAGAATGAGGACTCACGTTTTGCACAGTGTTGCAAGTCACATCATATCTCTGCAATTGTATCTGAGAGTACCTGGCACAACTACTCCCTCTCTACTGAGTTTAATTTTGTATAGTCTATTTAATTTGGAAGACAACTTTATTTTCCAGCAAGGACTGTTTGGAATACAGCTTCTGTTCTGTTGGTTTGGGGGATTTTTTTCTATCCACAGGGGCAATGAGTTTTGTTTCCAAAGCGTTTCATGTCTTAATCCTCACTTGCACCGCTTAGGAAATACATCCTGTGAAAAGAAGACTCACAGAAGGGGTTCAACAAACCAATACAAGGCTGAGAAGCCTTTCTCATGCTATAGAATTTGTGGCATAAGTTGTTACCTGCACTATATCAGGAGCAGTTCTTTTCTGAAGAAGGAGAAGTAGGTGCCTCATTTTCTAGTCCATATTTATTACGTTCCAGTTAAGAGGAGGTCTCTTTGGGTAGTGACTTCTGGCTGCCCAGCACCAGGGGTTTAAATCCAGAAAGAAACCCACTGGTGGGATTTTCTCTTCTCTAAGAATGAGTCTTACAGGCTTAGTCCAGCCTATACTGAAGGCAAAGCCCCCACCAGAGCAAGGATCAGCTCACTGACACTCTTTGATTGGGGAACATGGCCTTGATCTGAAAAGACATTCAGAACCTGCAGCTGTGTTGGACCAAGCCCCTACAGGCAGGGAACAGAGTCCCTCTGCCTTTCAAAGTGTTTAAGGAAAGAGTGGTTTATGGATTTGTAGCATCAAAACCATCTCCACAGCTGCTCCTCAGTTTCTGTCTGAACTCACTGACACTGCACTAACATCATGCAAACAGCCTCTGCCTCCTGCTCACGCACTATGGATCTGCCTGGTCCTCCTGTACTCTTAGCAATCCCTCATTCCCAGGTCATAAAGCTGTCAAAGGCACTAGCCAGTGAAAGTACTAAGCTGCCATTTCTTTAATTTAGAGACTTAATACTTGGCCTGTTTAGGGAAAAAACCCAAAAGCAGCAGCTTTGGGTGGTCATGGTTCTGAAGCAAGGCCCCTTTCCTGGCTGTGATGAGCTGCAGGCTCAGAACACCCACGCAGGAGACAGCACTGCAACACACGCTGTGACCCCCTCAGCACCTGCCCTCTGTGCTCAGCTCTGCACTTGGATCCCAGCATACTGACAGCCTCTTGTTTGCTGTCTCCTTTCCCATTGCTGGTCCTTGATGCAGTCGTGTACTGTGTGACCTTCCATGATTTTTGCTGTTCTCAGACACCTTAACCCCCTTACCCCTTGCATTAGAATGCAGATAGAAGGATTTCAGCAGTGCCTGTGATACCCTGTGAGTTATTCTGTGGGATGAAAAATGTGCTTCTTACACAGAAAACTAGATTGATGTTTTTATTTCCTGTGAGCTAGCACTGGGTATAGAGGTAGAGACAGTATGGAGTCAAAGCATGTCTAATTTCATACTCACTTGAAAGCAGGAACATACCACTCTGGTTGGCAGAAATCAGTTTTTTAGGGATGCTGGCCCAAGAGTTGTGGTCCTCAGCCCTCTCCAAAGTCAACTGCAGGGCTTCTCTGCCCTTTCCCCCACAATGAAGGGCCTCTGCTTTCAGAGATGACCAGAAGAGCAGACCTGTCTTTTCACACACCATGTGTTGCAGGGGCTCACTTGTTTTCTCCTCTTTCATTTCCTATTTATCTTAATGAATGACCTGAGAACACAGACCAAGCCTGCTGCTGTTAGTGCAAAGGATGTGTAAACCATGAGCAATTCGCTGTGTGATGTTTCACACCCCCCCATCCTCCCCAAGATCTTCCATCAGAGTCACCTGTAAAAGACCTGAGATCCAACCTGCTTCTCCTCCCTTTGGGTTTCTTGTAGCTTTTGAGACTTGAAGTCAGCCACTGTCCGTGAGCTGCACAGCTCTCTCTCACACACAGCCACACTCTTCCTACTTGCCTTCCATGGACAATGCTGCTGACTTGCCAGGGGAACAGCTACAAGCAGCATTTCCCTTTCTCTAAACAGTATGATTTCCTGAGAAGCAGCTGGGCACCCTCAGTAGCTTGTTTCTCAGATGCTGTGACTGATTTCCTCCTGGTACTCCTCCATAGTCTCTGAGTCTAGCTCTGCTGTCCTGTGCAGGACCTACTAAGGCACAGAGTTGCCACTTCCTCTGACATACTAACCTGAGCTCCACGATCAGTGGAGTTGTTATGCTTCTCCTCCTGACTGGACTCATTCTCCACACACAACTCATTTTTTCCTGTGTCTTATCCTGGATCTTTGCCTCACTTCAAAGGCCACATAGTAAATCCTTCCTCCTGCACAGCACCTCACCAGGGCAAAGGCTATCTGGCTTTGGATCCGAGGTTGCAGCCCTCCATGTCACATGCAAACATGGAAGATGATGAAATAAAAGCTGTTAAATAAGTAAGCCTTTAAAAGCAAACGTGGCCACCCTTCAGCTTACCACCATCCAGTTCTCAACACCCTTGACCCCCTCTGAGCTCTGATCTCTTACATGCCACTAGTCCAAGTCATAGAATCAGAGGTTTTATATCTTTCTCTTACACTTTAAAACAATTCCAGTCTCAGACTCACCAGCTCAGCCCTGCTGTGGGTCCCAGTCAAACAGCTGTGGGTCCAGCAAAGCCAAGCAAGAGGTCAGACACCTTGGCTGGTTTGATTGACCTCACCTATTTGAAGCCCACTGGCCTGTATTCAGGAGGACACCACTCCACACCTCCAAGCATCAATCAGTCACCTGCTTCAGCTGTTCCAATGTTGTTCTGAGTCAGGACCAGCAACTAGGGAGGGGAAAAAAGACAAAGCAAAAAGCTATTTTTACCATTAGCTGAGCTGGGTCTGACAACAAGAGAGTTTCAAGTGTCGAATCCCAGTGTCACAGCCTGGGCAGCAGTAGGGCAGGCAGCCTGGCGTGCAGGAAGGGCAGCTCAGCTTACTGAGTGCATCAGGAGCAAGAGCCTAAATAGCACAAAGCAACTGAGCAAAGCCCATTTGTGATCCACTGGCATCCTCCAGTGGTGGGGGGCTCCACAGCCTATGTGTACATATGTGTATCTGTGTCTGTTTCTATACATGTACACACAGCTGAGGGTGTGTCTGCAGCTTCAGAAGCTGCATTAAGAAGCTAATGTCTTTAAAAGAAACCAGTGCTTGTCCCACAGACCACTGCTGCTCCAGATCAAGCCCCTGCCATTCCTTATGCTTTGTAAGGGATTTGCTTCCAGCTCCATTTAATTCCTGCCTTTTTCCAAAGCATGCCTTCCCAGCTGCATCAAGCCACTGACCTGCCAAACATCTCTCTCGTTGTGAAAAATCAGATCAGAGTTGTCCCTTTCTTTGAGAGACACAAACCAGTCTTTACTCTCATTTTCTTCTCATAGCAGAGACTCTGAGATCCCATCAGGCATGGCTTTAGTGTTTCAAGGTGCCCTTTCAACTACCGTGGTTCAATCAAAAGCTCCTTGAGTTCAGCTTTCAGCACAGCTGGGTTTTTTTGGGTCATTACTGCCCTTTGCTGTGAACACAAAGAATCCTCTTCCTTTTCTTTGCCTCTTCTATTTTTGTTTTCTTTTAAAGCTATCCTTTGCTATTATTTTAACCCACTTGAAGTGTTTTATTTAATATTTATTCTACAGTTTATATGGAAAAAAAAACCCACAAATGTAAAGTTTATATTTAAACCAACACTGTTTGTTAGTGAATGCTTCTCTTTGCCTCTCCAGCCTAGTCTGTTAGTGTACATTTCTGGCATGGGAATATTTTGATATTAGGAGTTTTGTAGCCTCTTTCCCCTCTGGCAGCAAATGACATAGATCTAAGGTCACCACTTGCTACAGCTCATCAGATTGCTCAAGCTTAGCTTCCTGCATTTGTTGGCCTTTCTTGCAGTCCCTTCTGTAGGCCATTGGAGTTCCTTTCATACATAGACTGCTCTGTACAGTTACTATACATCAAAAAGCCCTTTCTACAGTAGGTGGGTTTTGGTCTTTTTATACTTTTCTCAATGCTGTTGATGTCTGTTACTGTTGACCCTGTAGCTCTGTAAGGAGAGATCCAAATCCTGTGTGTTTCAGTTTGGTGTCCCTACTGTAGATGGATGTAGACTATCATAGTAAGTAGAACTGCATAGTGAATTCTGAATGCTTTTTCCATAAGGAGTCAAGTGGAATGTGAGCATTTTGCTATCTTTGGTTAACTGTAAATGCTTAACTGGAGTCTGAAATAGTTGCATTTTTGTCTGTCTCAATAAATTTTAATTTGTCTGCGACTCCTTAGTGCCTCTCCTGAGTTTTATTCCACTTTGAGGGGCGAAACCACTGCAGTACCTGGAGGCAGCATTTAATCCTGCACGGAAATGGATGCTTGCACCTTATGCCTCTGTTCAACAACAGCTCATAATGGCAGCTCCCTGGAAAGTGGTTATGGTTACAGCAGAAATCATAGAAACATATGACCTCAAGGATCCTCCAGCTCCAACCCCCTGCCATAGGCAGGGACACCTCCCACTACAGCAGGCTGCTCAAGGACTCATCCAGCCGGGCCTTAAACACCTCCAGTGAGGAAGCAGCCACAACCTCCCTGGGCAACCTGTGCCAGTGTCTCACCACCCTCACTATAAAGAACTTCCTCCTAACATCCAGTCTAAGTCTCCCCTCTGCCAGTTCAAACCCATTCCCCCTCGTCCTGACATTACCAGACCTTGTCAATAGTCCCTCCCCAGCCTTCCTGTAGGCTCCCTTCAGATACTGCAAAGCCACTCTAAGGTCTCCTAGAAGCCTTCTCTTCTCCAGGCTGCAGAGCCCCAACTCTCTCAGCCTGTCTTCATAGCAGAGCTGCTGCAGCCCTCTGAGCAGCTTCGTGGCTCTCCTCTGGACTGGCTCCAGCAGTTCCATGTCCTTCTTGTGCTGGGGGCTCCAGAACTGCACACAGGACTCCAGGTGGGGTCTGAGGAGGGCAGAGTAAAGGGGGAGAATCACCTCCCTTGCCCTGCTGCCCACACTGCTCTTGATGCATGAACCCAAACTGAAAGAAACAACAACTGTACCAAAATCACAGGTTTTTCAAAGGACACTGACAATGATGCTGAAGGAACTAGAAGGAGTGTGAAGGTTTCCAAATGGTGATGGTTTGCTGTCTCTTCTGAAGGGATCAAGGACAACCTCATAAACAGTGCCACCTTCTGCAGTGGCCATTGTGTAAAGGAAGACAGAATTAAATCAGTGGGAGGCATCCTCAATTAGAAATGCCTGATTTTATGTGTCTCTATTGTTAAATTAATGCTTGTGTTTAATATTATTAGCCAGTTTAAACAGCCAACACTACTCCAGTGCTAATTAGAGAAGTTAAACTGTAACTGCATCACTTTCTGTCTGCCTGTGCAACATTAAAGTACCAACTGAAAGCACCAAACCCACTTCCAAACATTTGTGCAATTATCCTCTCGTCAGGTCATACATTTGGAACTTGTCTGTCTGGTCACCATTGGCTGAGTTGTGTCACACAGCATCAGAACCTGCCTTAAATGTCTATTAAATCAGTCATAGAATGCACTGGGTTGGAAGGGACCTCCAGAAGTCAGCTCATCCAACACACTGGCAGTAATCAGAGGCATCCCCAAGTTCATGAGGTTACCCAGAGCCCCATCAACCCTGCCCATGCTCATTAGCGTCTTTGTACTGTAGGTTTTGAGCATTACTTCCAGTATGGGCTGGTGCAGTCCCAAGTAGAGAGCCAGGCTGGGTGGGGAATGGCTGAGAGCAGCCCCAAGGAAAAGGCCCTGGGGGTCTGGGGTGATGAAAAGCTCAACATGAGCTGGAGAGCAGCCCTGAGGAACAGGACCTGGGAGGCTGGGCTGATGAAAAGCTCAACAGGAGCCTGCAGTGTGAGTGCAGCCCAGACAGCAACCCTGTGCTGGGCTGCAGCAAGAGCAGTGTGGGCAGCAGGGCAAGGGAGGGGATTCTGCCCCTTGGCTCTGCTCTCCTCAGACCCCACCTGGGGTCCTGTGTGCAGATCTGGAGCCCCCAGCACAAGCAGGACATGGAAGTGTTGGAGCCAGTCCAAAGGAGGCCACCAAGATGCTGAGAGGACTGCAGCAGCTCTGCTATTTCTCTTTTAACATCCCTTCTAGATACAAAACTGCAGGCATCATGCAAGCCTTATGCTGTGTTACAGGCATGGAGCTGTGCACACACCTCCCTTCTCTTCCCTACAGATGAATGCATATAGAATCACAGAATGGTTTAGGTGGGAAGGGACCTCAAAGATGGTCCCGTTCCAACCCCCTGCCAGAGGCAGGAACACCTCCCACACCTTCCAGCACCTCAACACCTCTCTTGAATTGAGGAGCCCAGACCTGGACACAGCACTCAAGATGTGGCCTGAGCAGGGCTGAGCACAGGGGCAGAAGAACCTTCCTTGTGCTGCTGGCCACACTGTTGGTTTGTTCTGTGAAACCTCCGCTGAGAGATGTTCTTCTCTCACACACACCCCCCTGGAGTCTGTGATTTTCTCTCTTACAAAGTGCTGTGTTGCATTCCACCCCAGCTCTGAAGCAGCAGCCTTACAGCCTTCACTGATGATTAGTTTCATTTTTTCCTTAACTGCTGATAGTCAGAGGGTGAGATATTCAAAAGAAAACCCATGTCACAACAGCTTTGCATACTGCACAGCTTCTGAATAGATTAAAAAGAGGCACTGAGCTATTAATAAGCTTTTGACTTTCTGAGCACTCCCATCTCTGAAACCAGACCATCTTTCTTCTCAGGGGGGTGGGGGAGGCAGAGTCAACAGCAGCCTTTGTGCAGCTGTGGAAAAAGAGAGGAAAGAAAAAAGTGCTGAAACAGATTCAGGCAAGGCAAGGATCAGCCCCACTGAGCGTGGAAAGAGCTGTCCTCACCCACTGCTTTCAGGGCACAACCTACTTTTCATCCCTGGGAAAATTCCCACTGCCTTGAGCAGATCAGGATCAGCCCATCACAGCCCACAGACTGCAAAAGCAGGTCCCTGCTACCGGCTGGGCTGCTCCTGTCCTCTGTGTGCAGTATCTGGCAACTGCTTGAAATGAATCTCTGAAAACTAGGAATAAAAAGACACAAACCACAGAGTGGCACTGCAGGAGGAAGGGAAGAGCCTGGAGCACAGCCTTGTGAGGAGAGGCTGAGGGAGCTGGGGGTGTGCAGCCTGCAGAAGAGGAGGCTCAGGGCAGACCTCATTGCTGTCTGCAGCTGCCTGAAGGGAGGCTGTAGCCAGGTGGGGTTGGGCTCTTCTGCCAGGCAAGCAGCAACAGAACAAGGGGACACAGTCTCAGGTTGTGCCAGGGGAGATCTAGGCTGGATGTTAGGAGGAAGTTGTTGGCAGAGAGAGTGATTGGCATTGGAATGGGCTGCCCAGGGAGGTGGTGGAGTTGCTGTCCCTGGAGGTGTTGAAGCCAAGCCTGGCTGGGGCACTTAGTGCCATGGTCTGGTTGATTGGCCAGGGCTGAGCGCTAGGTTGGACTGGATGAGCTCAGAGGTCTCTTCCAACCTGCTTGATTCTATGATTCTAAGGCCAAGAGCAAATTTGGATTTCCTCAGTGCTCTGTCAGCCAGCAACGAGACAGAGGTATGGGGAAAGCTGTAGCTGCATTCAGTGGCTATGCAGCCACCCTCCCAGCTGCAGCCGTGCAAGAAACCCCTCTGCTGACAACAGCTGTAGAAAGAAGTAGGTTGTCTGGCAGCTACTGGTCTGGAGTACCAGGTAGATCCCTGTAGACTCAGAGAGGGGGTGGGCAGAGCAGAGTTTGCCAGGCAAGGCTAAAAGGCAGGGTGGCTGGCAGGTGGTAACTGCCTTTCCTCAGCTGCAGCTCCTCGATAAAAACCATCGCTGGAGCATGGCTCCGCTTCCACTCCCAGCCAACACATTTGCAATCTGGCCCTCAAACATGGGAGAAAATCGACCCTGGAGCATATTGTTAGAGGAAAGGTCCAGAAGAACATTGGTTTAGGCTTTGAAAACATATTACCTCTGAAATTATTTGCAGGCTTGGAGAGACTCACAGGCTATGACATTTTATCTCTGTTGAATATCACAAACCCAGTTAATGCAAATGCAGTCAGCTAAGAGTCTGCAGGAGCAGGAACACACAGCCTCAGCTTTCCTCCATCACAGATGATGTATCAAGAGATCACAACTGGCAAGGAGCTGACCTAAATCACTGCTAGCCTAAAGCAGCATTAAATAAAGCTGAGGCTGTAAGGAGGTGTAGGCTTCCACAGGCTAATGTGGGCTGCTGGAATACTCTGGGTTACAAGGGGCTGTCACAGAAGATCAATATTGCCACTGCTCGTGGCACAAGCCTCACAAGAATGCAGCACCTGCAGGGAGCTTTGCTGGCTGTTGCTGGCACTAACTTCCCTGTGTGGACAGCAGGTGCAGGGAAGTGACTGTCCCCCTCTACTCAGCACTGGTGAGTCCACATCTTGAGTGCTGGGTTCAGTTTTGGAGCCCTCGCTACAAGACACTGAGGTACTGGAGCAAAGGTGGGGAAGGGTCCAGAGCACAAGTCTTGGGGAGAGCAGCTGAGGGAATGGGGTTGTTCAGAAAGGAGGCTGAGAGACCTTGGCCTGGAACACAAACCCTGTGAGGAGAGGCTGAGGGAGCTGGGGGTGTGCAGCCTGCAGCAGAGGAGGCTCAGGGCAGAGCTCATTGCTGTCTGCAGCTCCCTGAAGGGAGGCTGTAGCCAGGTGGGGTTGGGCTCTTCTGCCAGGCAACCAGCAACAGAACAAGGGGACACAGTCTCAAGTTGTGCCAGGGGAGGTCTAGGCTGGATGTTAGGAGGAAGTTGTTGGCAGAGAGAGTGATTGGCATTGGAATGGGCTGCCCAGGGAGGTGGTGGAGTCACTGTCCCTGGAGGTGTTCAAGCAAAGCCTGGCTGGGGCACTTAGTGCCATGGTCTGGTTGATTGGCCAGGGCTGAGTGCTAGGTTGGGCTGGGTGAGCTTGGAGGTCTCTTCCAACCTGCTTGATTCTATGATTCTAACTCCTTGTAAGGAGGTTGGACTGAGATGGGTCTTGGTCTCTTCTCCCGAGTAGCAAATGGTAAGAGAAAACAGCCTCAGCTTGCACCAGAGGAGGATTAAGTTGGATGCTAAGGAAAAAAAGTCTTTACAGAAAGAATGTTCAGCATAGGAACAGGCTGATAGTGGAGTCACCATCCCTGGAGGTGTTCCAAACACATGCAGACATGGTACTTTGGGACAGAGCTTAATGGCTGGTGTTGGGTCAAGGGCTTGACTTGATGATCTTGATCTACTCTGTCCTCTACTCTGCCCTGGTGAGACCTCATCTCAAGTACTGCCTTCAGTTTTGGGCTCCCCAGTTGAAGAGGGACAGGGATCTGCTGGAGAGGGTCCAGCAGAGGGCTACGAGGATGATGAGGGGACTGAAGCACTGCCTGGTGAGGAGACGCTGAGGGACCTGGGGCTGCTTAGTCTGGAGAAGAGTGAGAGGGGATTTAATCAGTGTTTATCAATATCTGAGGGCTGGGGGTCAGGAGGGGGGGGACAGGCTCTGCTCCCTGGGACAGGACAAGCAGCAATGGATGGAAGCTGCAGCACAGGAGGTTCCAGCTCAGCACAAGGGGGAACTTCTTTCCTGTAAGGGTCCCAGAGCACTGGCACAGGCTGCCCAGAGAGGCTGTGGAGTCTCCTTCTCTGGAGCCTTTTAGGGCCTGTCTGGATGTGTTCCTGTGTGACCTGAGCTAGACTGTGTGGCCCTGCTGTGGCAGGGGGGTTGGACTGGATGCTCTCTTTGGGTCCCTTCCAACCCCTGACATCCTGTGAGCCTGTGACTTTAAGGGGCTTTTCCCACTGAAGCGATGCTGTGGTTCTGTCATGCTGCAGCTCAACCTCCACACCTACTGCAACAGCTGCTGCTAGAGGGAGACAGGCTGCAAATTAGCACATCTGCTAAACTCCTCCCTTGTCATGTAGCTCTGCAAGGTGGGCACCATCGACTGCCCACAGAAGGCATTACCACAGATTTACTTTGGCAAGCCAGAGAGCACAATTTGGCTCAGCTGACTGCAGTGGTCGAGACAAACATCAGGCTGGATGCTAAACTGCCCAGAATAACTCCAATATCCTCTGAGAGCAGGGCTCTTGTCCCATCTGGTCTCCAGCCCAGTTTCCAGACTCAGTTGAGGTTGTTCTCTGCTGATTGTTCTGCAGGATTTGGAGCTTTTACTTCTTACTCTTTTCCCCCCCATTTTGTCCCCAAGCCTGCGAGTTAATTAAGTTTGAACAAAGAGCAGTATCACTGTAGAACAGGCTATCTGGTTTCTCATCTGTTTTACATAATTGATTAATTAATAACCTTGCTAATTGAGTCTCATGAAATCCCCCATTAAAGTGGAGCAAGGCTGTGTCCAAACTCTTGCTTGTAGGTTATGTTAAAATCAGGGTGGTTTGGCTGCTCTATTTCCCTCCCCACCCCAGCCCCAGGGGCTCTGTGGTGCAAGTCACAGCACAGCAAGAACTCAGTGGGGCTCCAAGGCTGCAGAACTTAGTGTCTGAACCTTGTTTTCACCAAAATTTCAGAACCTCTCCCTTTCTTTTTTCGTTCTCCACCCCCAGCAGCAGCCCATTGTGCCTGTGAGCTTTGCACAGCGCTGCAGCCCCAGGGACCACTTCACTCAGCGACTTCTGGTCAAGAGTGAGTGCCAGCAGGGCTGGGAAACAAAGGGGCAAAGCTACCTGAAAGACTGCACCAAGAGCTCTTCTGAGAGGCACAGAGCTCAGCACAATGTGACCTACAGCTTCTCCCTGGAGCAATCACGAGAGCCAATGGCATCCTGGCCCGGATCAGGAGCAGTGTGGCCAGCAGGACAAGGGAGGTTCTTCTGCCCCTGTGCTCAGCACTGCTCAGGCCACACCTTGAGTGCTGTGTCCAGTTCTGGGCTCCTCAATTCAAGAGAGATGTTGAGGTGCTGGAAGGTGTCCAGAGAAGGGCAGCAAGGCTGGGGAGGGGCCTGGAGCACAGCCCTGTGAGGAGAGGCTGAGGGAGCTGGGGGTGTGCAGCCTGCAGAAGAGGAGGCTCAGGGCAGACCTCATTGCTGTCTGCAGCTACCTGAAGGGAGGCTGTAGCCAGGTGGGGTTGGGCTCTTCTGCCAGGCAAGCAGCAACAGAACAAGGGCACACAGTCTCAAGCTGTGCCAGGGGAGGTCCAGGCTGGATGTTAGGAGGAAGTTGTTGTCAGAGAGAGTGATTGGCATTGGAATGGGCTGCCCAGGGAGGTGGTGGAGTTGCCATCCCTGGAGGTGTTGAAGCCAAGCCTGGCTGGGGCACTTAGTGCCATGGTCTGGTTGACTGGACAGGGCTGGGTGCTAGGTTGGACTGTCTGAGCTTGGAGGTCTCTTCCAACCTGCTTGATTCTGTGATTCTATGATACTCTGAAACAGCAAATGAAGGTCAAAGAGGCATCTCTCACCTTCATTCTCATAAGATGAGTCACCCAGAAGGCCAGGGTGTAAACCTCATCCATCCCAAGTCTCTTCCCACATCACTTGGTGCATGCTCAGTGCTGATCTCTTGCTGCTTTAGAACCCCTGCAGCAGTGGCTGAGCCTCATCTCAAATTCAGGCTGCAGTCCCGCTCATGCTGCTGGGTCTTGGCAGAGGCTGGGCTTGATGAGAATTTAATCCCAAGGATCTGGAAAGGATTTAAGCCTTGGAAACAAAAGAGATGGGTTAAAATCCTACACCGTGGACAAAAAACTGTCTTGGTGTGTGCATCAGCAGAAGCTAAGGACAGTGAATAGCGAGGCATCTGTGAGGGAGGGGGAAAGTGGAATGAGCCATGAGTTAGCCACCAAAAGCCGCTTCAGGATGGCTAAATTTATGGAGCAAAGCTGGAGGTGGGGAGCTTCAGCCTGGAGGTGAGGAGGAAGTTGTTCAGCATGAGAGTGCTGAGAGGCTGGAATGGGTTGCCCAGGGAGGTGGTTGAGGCCCCATGGCTGGAGGTGCTTAAGGCCAGGCTGGCTGAGGCTGTGGGCAGCCTGCTCTAGGGTAGGGTGTCCCTGGGCATGGCAGGGGGTTTGGAACTGGCTGCTCCTTGTGGTCCCTTCCAACCCTGACTGACTCTCTGATTCTATGAAATTAGGGAAGGTAAGTGCCACCCCTATTTTGTGTTTTACTCCAGCTGCAGTGGCATGAGGAAGGCTGGCAGCATCACTCCTGCCAGCACCGCTTGCCGGCTGGGCTGGGGGCAGGAGGTGTGCTGGTGCCTGGTGCAGGGTGCGAGCAGTAAGGCAGAGGCCAACCCACCCTGCTCGCCACCTCACCACCTCACCTCTCCTTGTTCTCCTCTCTGAAGCTTTTGCAGCTTTACTAACCTGAGCTTTCCCCTGAAGAGGCATCACACTGCAGGCCTGGGCTGCTCTGATTACTTACAGTAATTGATATGTATTGTTTGTGGCTCTTACCTGCACGTGCTCATTACTCTCCTGCTCCACTCATTCGTCCTGCAGCTCCCCCCCTGCTTTTTCAACCATTCCTCATGCTCATGCTTTATCAATTACATTGCCAAGATGCAGTTAGAGAGCATCATTTGTTTCTAATGCGTGATTTTTTGGCAGCATGATTTGTTTTCATGTTGGCAGAGAACTGCAAGATGACAGTGACTTTAGGGCAGAGAACAAAAAGTTGGGAAGCTTTTTCCCTACAGAGGCTTCTGCTCTCGTGTGCACCACCTTGCAGCCACAGCATTTTCTGACCTGCTCATCAAGCCCACTTCAGTGCTGCACTTGGTGCAGTTTCCTTCCTCCCAGGAAAGGTCTAGAAACTCTTACAGTGCTACTTCCCTACTACTTGATCACTTTGGAAGCTGATAAAGCAGCATCAGCAGGCTGAAAGGGTCATTGAGGCTTGCTGGCTCCGGCAGACCTCGGATATGGTGCTCGCCTTGGAGTGATCATCCTTAGGGGTGAAGATGAAAGAGCCTCATCTCTGGGTTCAGTTGTGAAGCAAAGGGATTGGGTTGAACTCAATGATCTCGTTGGGTCCCTTCCAACCCCTAACATCCTGTGATCCTGTGATCCTTTCCAGCCAAGTGCACTCACAAAAAGGCTCCCTGTTCAGCTGGCACTGCTGAGTGCTCTCCCTCAGCTTCAGCATCGCTGCTCCCTTTATAGAACCACAAAGGTTGAAAAAGACCTCTAAGATCATCAAGTCCAACTCTGAAGGCAGCATCACCACAAAACCATGCCCTGACGTGCTCTGTCTACACAGTTTTTGATTATTTCATCACCAGCAGTGAGGGAGCTTCTGCAGCTTTGCAGGCTGTCATGCTCAGGTGAGTGAGGCAGAAGGATCACAGGCTCACAGGATGTCAGGGGTTGGAAGGGACCCAAAGAGAGCATCAAGTCCAACCCCCCCTACCACAGCAGGGCCACACAATCTAGCTCAGGTCATACAGGAACTCATCCAGACAGGCTTTGAAAGGCTCCAGAGAAGGAGCCACAACCTCTCTGGGCAGCCTATGCCAGTGCTCTGGGACCCTTACAGCCAAGAAGTTCCCCCTTGTGCTGAGCTGGAACCTCCTGTGCTGCAGCTTCCATCCATTGCTGCTTGTCCTAGTCCAGGGAGCAGTGAGCAGAGCCTGTCCCCCCCACTCCTGACCCCCAGCCCTCAGATATTGATAAACACTGATTAAATCCCCTCTCAGGCTTCTCTTCTCCAGACTAATCAGCTCCAGGTCCCTCAGCCTCTCCTCTCATCATCCTCGTAGCCCTCTGCTGGACCCTCTCCAGCAGATCCCTGTCCCTCTTCAACTGGGGAGCCCACAATTGAAGGCAGTACTGGAGATGAGGTCTCATCATGGCAGAGTAGAGGGGGAGGAGAACCTCCCTTGATCTGCTGGACACAGATCCCCTTGGCCTTCTTGGCCCCCAGGGCACATTGCTGTGCCATGGATGTTCTCCACCAGCACTCTCCAGGGCTGCTCTCCAGCAGTCACCTCCCAGCCTAGACTGCTGCAGTTTGTTATTGCTCCCCAGGTGCAGGACTCTGCACTTGTCCTTGTTGAAACCTCAGGATCAGTTCCTTGAGAGATGAATGCCAAAAACACCCCAGACCTTGCCAGCACCATGCAAGGAACTCATCCCCTGTGCTTTGCTCTAGCACTTGTTAACCGCAGCCCCTGTACTTTGCTCTAGCACTTATCACCTGTGTCTGTTCATTTACTGCAGCAGCCTCAGTCTGGCCTCTCCTGCAGATGGTGGCCCTACAAAAGATGAAGAGATGATGTCAAGGGCTAGAGACAAATGACAAACATGGTTGCTGGTGTTTTAATGGCCTTTATCCCAGCTCCAGAGACCTGCCAAGTGCAGACTGGCTGTCACCCATGCTTTTGCCAGCCATCACAATAGCTGAACACAGTAACTACTCTATTCTATTCTTTTTACAACTCCTTTTAGAGCTCCTATAAAGAGCAATGAGGTCTCCCCTCTCTAGACTTAAAAATCCCAGTTCTCTCAACTGCACCTCATAATATTTCCACCCTTGGATTCTGAGGCCAAATATTCAACAGAAGTTCAGCTGCAGTTCCTCTGCTGCAGCCCCTAAAGCTGTTGTCACTGAACCCCTATGGCCTGGCAGTGTTTTGTTCCTGTGATCTGATTTATTCTGCCCAGCAAGGCTGCAAGGGAGGATTGATGTTAACAAGGTCTAAAACAACCATGGTTGCTTGCTGGCTGCTGAAGCAAAGCAGGCTCCAGCTCAGCAAAACCCCATTTACGTGAGCAGTGCTGCACCAGTAACAAGGAGATGTGGCACCTCCACACTGTTGTTTTAGGAGCCACCTAAAAGAGCAGGGGACTTGGGTGGGTCTGGGGAAGTAGGAAAACAGATGTTCAATGAACAGACCTTTATTATGCCCAAGGAAGGTGAAGGCTGCTAGCTGTTTGGTGCCCTCAGAGATCACAGGATGAACCAGGCTGGAAGAGACCTCCAAGCTCAGACAGTCCAGCCTAGCACCCAGCCCTGGCCAATCAACCAGACCATGGCACTAAGTGCCCCAGCCAGGCTTGGCTTCAACACCTCCAGGGACGGTGACTCCACCACCTCCCTGGGCAGCCCATTCCAATGCCAATCACTCTCTCTGCCAACAACTTCCTCCTAACATCCAGCCTAGACCTGCCCTGGCACAGCTTGAGGCTGTGTCCCCTTGTTCTGTTGCTGGTTGCCTGGCAGCAGAGCCCAACCCCACCTGGCTACAGCCTCCCTTCAGGTAGCTGCAGACAGCAATGAGCTCTGCCCTGAGCCTCCTCTTCTGCAGGCTGCACACCCCCAGCTCCCTCAGCCTCTCCTCACAGGGCTGTGCTCCAGGCCCCTCCCCAGCCTTGCTGCCCTTCTCTCAACACCTTCCAGCACCTCCACATCTCTCTTGAATTGAGGAGCCCACAACTGGACATAGCACTCAAGGTGTGGCCTGAGCAGCGCTGAGCACAGGGGAAGATGTGGTTGAGACCTCCTGCTTTGTTGGCTTTTGGTGCTTTAGGTTTGGTGGTTTGGTTTTGGTTTTTTTCTGCACGTATCTTTGAGCCCTCAGCTGTGATGGTAATGGTGGTTATGATGAAAGCAAAGCCAGGGTAAAGGGAGGGTCTTTAAAGGACTGAAAAGCCAAGTCTGTCCCCACTGTCATCCTTTGCACCTCCCTCCTCTTCCTCCTTGCTCTGCCTTGCTCCCTGCAAAGCCTCTTCCAAGGTGTCTCAGTCCTCCAGTGCCAGGACAAACAGTTCCCAAGCATCACTTGTCAGCTGTGCCCAGGCTCCTGAGTCTGCCTCTTCCAAAGAGATGCAGCTGCCTTGCAAGATGTATTTCAAACCTACACTATTTTGTGTTTCCTGACCTAAATGCTGCCTTCACAGCTTGGTGGTCTCATTTTAGGCAGCAATTAATCTCTGAAGGTTGAAAAGTGCCTTTGGAAAAAAAAAATGTATTTAAATCAATATTTGGAGAAGAGAAGCAGCAATAAGAATACATTTTCAGGAGGTATTTATGGGCAGAAATCAAAGATTGGGTTTTTTTTCCCCACACCAGATTTAATGAGCCACTTTTACAGGGCTCTAAATTTGGAGTTTGCTGTAGAAAATTGGGAGTCAGAAGCAAATTTTGTAGGCTTTTATATGATCCTGTGTAACAAAAGCATAATCACTTGTCAGAGGAAAAAAAAAACCACTGCATGTCTTACAGCTTTGGGTAATCAAACTACAACTGAGGGATCAGCTGGGATGTTTAATTCCTAGGCTGGATGCATGATCAGAAGGTCACTGAGGTTAAAAGAAATGTATTCACTCCTTGGCCAGGGGTGTAAATCAGCTGGGCTCTGCTCAAAGCACATAACTTCAGCAGATGCATCCTGGGGAGAGCCTGACTCTGAATTTTTGGATCAGAAGGAATCAGAGGAGATTCACTGCCATCCTGCAGTGCTGATGAAGGCACTCTGGACCTTTGGTCCTTTCATGTTCTGGGTTAAAACTTGTGTGTTCAAAGGCAAAGCTATCACAGGACAGATACCTGCAATTTCCAGCTGGGGGGTATGGCACTGGGAGCCCCATCCTCCAGCAGCCCCAGGGCTCTCTCCCAGCACAGCTCCTTTAGGACTGATGCAAACCCAGCTGAGCAAAACAGGATCTCTGCTTCGGTAGGGATGCTGCTGGGACCATCTCCTGCCCTGCATGCCCTAGGATGGCAATTAGCAGGAGCTCAGGGCCCCCAGCTGGCCACGGGCAGGGAAACACTGACCTCAGCATGTGGCTAAGTACAAAGAGCGCAAGGCAGAGCAGTGGGCAACAGTTTCTAGCTGGCAGACCCCAGCGTTTTCCAACACAAGGCACAGGTTTTCTTTGTGTCCAAATGCATTTGCACCCCTAGGCAAGCCAGTGGGGACCTGTCACTAGCAGGAGCTGGTCAATGCCTGCTGAGCAGACCTCTTTCAGCTGCAGAAGTCTCAGAGAGAGTACCTGGGGCACACACATGTCCCTGAGTCTCTGCCAGTGCCATTACACAGGGGCTCATTTCCCATGGGAGTGCTCAAGCTGCAAAGGGAAAGCTGCATTTCATCTTCAGCTCTGCAGGTGTGTGATGGGTTGGGTGTTACCTGCCCCCCCCCACTTTGGAAATCACCCAGACTAGACTCAGCCAGCTCTGGAAATTGAATGAAGCTTACATTGACAGCTCAGCTCAATATACAAGCAGATATGTACAGTATCTACAGTTACATACAAGGTAAAAGGTAACACAGAAACACAACAGCCCTCCCAGAAACCTGAGTCCCCAGGAGGGGCTCCCAACCGCCCTTCCACCTTCTCCCACCCCTCTCAACCTTACCCTAGTCCCAAGGAAGAATGGAGGTTCAGCCAGGGGGTTAGGAAGCAGAGTGGATTAATCAGAGAGATGGCAGAGAGGCTAGGGAGGAATGCAGCTCAGGTAATGTCCCAAAAAGAAGTGCCTTATGTTTGGATTCTTGTTCTTATACATCTCAGCAAGCCTATGAGTGAAGCAGACATCACCATTGTTTCTCCTTCACAGCCTGTAGTCTAGTTCTTCTCACCAAAACATTCTAGCTAGCTTCAAACTAGCACATGGTGGGCAACCTGTTCTAGTGGAGGTGTCCCTGCCTGGGGGGGGTGTGGAACTAGATGATCATTGAGGTCCCCTCCAACCTAAACCATTCTGTGATGCTCCTTTTGCAGCACTGTCTTCTCAGCCAGTGTTAACAGCTCCTTCCCCTCCACCAGCTTCCTGCACAGCCAAGTCCTGCTTTCACCTTCAGTTTGACTTTGTAACCCCACGGTTGGTTTCCAACCAGCCATTCAGGGGGGTAATGAATGGATTCACTTCCTGAGGAAGAGTAGGAAAAGTCTTCCCAAATTATCAAAAAATAATTGGAATTAAAACTGAAAAATGGTTTCTACAAAGGGCATTTTGGTAATTGCTTGGATTCATAGGATGGAAGCTATTATAAATACCCCCCCCCAAAATAGTGTTTACCTAATCACTGGCAAAGTGCATATTAGCTCCCTCATTAGAAGTCCCTCAAGGCTCTGCTACAGACTTGGGACATAAAATAATTTGTTCCATGCTTCCTTCAGCAGGCAAAAGAAATTCCATCAGTTCCATTTGTGCAGGTCCACGACTGGGAAGGCAGCTCCAAATTTAATTCCCAAACTCAGGCTCATTTATCTCTGCCTGTCCCTTCAATTTCCCAAGGACCAATCCAGACTGGGCAGTGAGTGGCTGGAGAAAAGCCCTGAGGAGAGGAACTTGGGGGTGCTGGTGGATGAGAAGCTCAACATGAGCCAGCAGTGTGCACTTGCAGCCCAGAAAGCCAAGCAAAGCCTGGGCTGCAGCAGCAGAAGTGTGGCCAGCAGGGCCAGGGAGGTGATTCTCCCCCTCTGCTGTGCTCTGCTGAGACCCCACCTGGAGTACTGCATCCAGCTCTGGAGCCTCTATTACAGGAGGGATGTGGAGATGCTGGAGTGTGTCCAGAGCAGGGCCAGGAGGATGCTGAGAGGGCTGCAGCAGCTCTGCTGTGAGCACAGACTGAAAGAGTTGGGGCTGTGCAGGCTGGAGCAGAGGAGGCTCCCAGGTGACCTTCTTGTGGCCTTCCAGCATCTGAAGGGGGCTACAAAAAAGCTGGGGAGGGACTTGTTAGGCTGTCAGGGAGTGACAGGACTGGGGGGAATGGAGCAAAGCTGGAGGTGGGGAGAGTCAGGCTGGAGGTGAGGAGGAAGTTGTTGAGCATGAGAGTGGTGAGAGGCTGGAATGGGTTGCCCAGGGAGGTGGTTGAGGCCCCATCCCTGGAGGTGTTTAAGGCCAGGCTGGATGAGGCTGTGGGCAGCCTGCTCTAGGGTAGGGTGTCCCTGGGCATGGCAGGGGGGTTGGAACTGGCTGCTCCTTGTGGTCTCCTCCAGCCCTGACTGATCCTATGATTCCATGACTTCCCAGCACCACATCCTGAGCACAACCCACGGACACCTAGAGCTAAACTGCTCTGTGCCATGTGGGTCACTGCTGATCCCATACATCACCTGGGTGCTGCTGCAGGGGCAGGTTATAAGGCCACAGGACTGCAGGTTGTGAAGCTGACTCGAGCACAGCTGGGTGTAGAGGGATAGGATGGAGCAAAACCATAGCTGTTCTGGGCACCACTGCTGCAGAACTTTTCATGGAGAAGAAATGTCATTGCCTGTCAGAGAAAGCTTGGTTTGGTTTGGCCCTAAGCTGTCTTTGAGAGCAAAGCACTCTCATGTTGAGGAGCAAAGACGTTTTCCTGCCCTGCCTTCCACACAGAGTGAGGTTATCACAGCCACAAAGGGGT
Source organism: Tricholaema leucomelas (assembly GCA_013400475.1). Classification (NCBI taxonomy): domain Eukaryota; kingdom Metazoa; phylum Chordata; class Aves; order Piciformes; family Lybiidae; genus Tricholaema lacrymosa; species Tricholaema leucomelas. The sequence continues at coordinate 506,505 of WAAF01005034.1, read as the reverse complement.
TTGCTGTTTAGAGACACAGCCCACAGGTCTAACTCCAGCAAAACATCCCTACAGCACCCTGGAGCCCTCTATCCACATCCCTCAGCAGGCATCCCAGATTTTCTGGGAGAGAAATAGTTGGAGCTGTAAGTACCAGGGAGTTCCTAGAGCTGCAGTTACGGGATGCTGAGGCTGTGCCAAGGGATGGAGGGAACTGCTGCACCCACAAACCTCAAGTCTAGTCTGAGCTTCTTTAAAACAGAAGTAACAACTACCCAGCAGACTATTACAGCATTTCACTGCATTTCAGGAGAAGACCAGACAAAGCAAGTGCACCAGGAGCAGCTGCTTCCAGAAGTAAGGACACTACAGCTGCATTTACTCATTGAATAGCAACATCATCAGATGAAACCGCTGTGGCACAGCTTGTTTGTCTGGTTGTCATGCCTGCTCTCCTCAGAGCTCTTGTTTGAGCTAACACTGTGATGTCTTTCATTGCATAAGTGATTTCCAGCTCTACAGGGAGTCAAGAAGATGCTTTGTGTGCTTTGAACCAAGGACCTGCCTAAGCACATCCTAGACGTGGCCATAGGAAAGTGCCGCAGGCCCCTGGCACTGACAGCTCTTGGCTGCATCACTGCACCAGGGCCACCTCCAGGGTAGCAAAAGCCATGAGTTTTGACCCCAAACACAGCACATCTGTTCCTACCTGTTTCATTGTGGGAATCACAGAATCATAGAATCATAGAATCAAACAGGTTGAAAGAGACCTCCAAGATAGAATAGAATAGAAAAGAATCAACGAGGTTGGAAGAGACCTCCAAGCTCACCCAGTCCAACCTAGCACCCAGCCCTGGCCAATCAACCAGACCATGGCACTAAGTGCCCCAGCCAGGCTTGGCTTCAACACCTCCAGGCACAGCAACTCCACCACCTCCCTGGGCAGCCCATTCCAATGCCAATCACTCTCTCTGCCAACAACTTCCTCCTAACATCCAGCCTAGACCTGCCCTGGCACAGCTTGAGGCTGTGTGCCCTTGTTCTGTTGCTGGTTGCCTGGCAGAAGCGACCAACCCCACCTGGCTACAGCCTCCCTTCAGGTAGCTGTAGACAGCAATGAGGTCCCCCCTGAGCCTCCTCTTTCTCCAGGCTAAACAAGTAAGAGAGGTTTTTGTAGGTGGTGCAGGAAGGACAAATCTGTGCCTGCTGTGGGCTGCACCAACCGCCCTGGGCATCGGGGGCACGGCAGCACTCTTGTCCATCTCTTCATCCCCAGGTTGTTGTCCCAGAGAGGCCAAGGTGTTTAACACAGCCAGGTTAGCATCCCATGTGACTAAGTACATCTCCTCATCCCCAGGTTGTTGTCCCAGAGAGGCCAGGGTGTTTAACACAGCAAAGTGAGCATCCCATGACTAAGTCACATCAGAGCAGGTTTTCTCTGATGCATTTGACCTATTTTGTGAGTGCTGAACACAGATTTACCCTTGTCAGACTGAAGAGCTGTTTAAAGCTGCTGTGTTAAAGCCAGCAGAAGTGAGGGTTTTATTACAGTTCTCCTATTGTGGGGGGCTGGCTGGGTTGGGGTTGGTGGGGTTTTTTTGTAGGATCCAGTTAGAATGATGAAAATCCTCTTAAATGACTGAAAACAGGAAACTATTTAACCAAATAAGCCACCCTCTAACTTTCAATAATGCATGACCTATTTTATCTACTTAAGAAAATCTAATCACCAGATACATTTGTCATCATGCATCTCTTGTATCCAGGCCAAATCTCTCTCTTTCCCTTTAAATCCATCACTCCTTCTCCTGCTGCAACAGACCCTGACAAAAAAATCAATCCCCATCTCCCTTACAGGTCCCTTTTAAGGCCACATTTTGCTCCCCACATCCTATTGTGACCTTCTTGTGGCTTTCCAGGATCTGAAGGGGGCTACAAAAAAGCTGGGGAGGGACTTGTGAGGCTGTCAGGGAGTGACAGGACTAGGGGGAATGGAGCAAAGCTGGAGGTGGGGAGAGTCAGAGTGGAGGTGAGGAGGAAGTTGTTCAGCATGAGAGTGGTGAGAGGCTGGAATGGGTTGCCCAGGGAGGTGGTTGAGGCCCCATGGCTGGAGGTGTTTCAGGCCAGGCTGGCTGAGGCTGTGGGCAGCCTGCTCTAGGGTAGGGTGTCCCTGCCCATGGCAGGGGGGTTGGAACTGGCTGATCCTTGTGGTCCCTTCCAACCCTGACTGATTCTGTGATTGTATTTCTTCCCCATCTCTGCTCTGCCCTCCCTTATCTCACTCCACTTTCATCACAGGTTTATTTGGTTTATGTATATATATATATATATATATTACTCCATCATTTTGTCTCTCAGTCCTGCATTTAGCACTGCCTTGTTTCCTTCCTTTTATGTTCCCTGCATCCTGAATTGCTCAGTATATCACCCAATGCCATCCTGTCACTCTTTACCATACCCATTTACTGCTGCCTAAACAAGCAGGCACATAAATGACCCAGAAGGCTCTCCCATGATCCAGCAGCTGTGCAGCAAGTCACATTTTCCCTGGACATGAAATGATCTTTCCCCACTCTGGGCTGTGGGACAATAAAGATGCTGTTTACAATAGAGTGGGCTTAAGGTGATAAAAACACAGGAGTGATTTACCTACTCTATCTACTTTTATTTATCTCTTCTGACTTCTCTTCTGGGGGTGAAAATAAATAAGTGTTTTGACTTTCCATGTCTGGATGATGGAGGGAAGGGTCAAACCCAAGTTTTGACTTGCTCATCTCATCACATCACCTGAAATAACGTGACCAGAGGAGCAAAATGGCAAATTGCCCTTTAAAATGTCTGCAGGGGTCACCGAAAGTAAATTGGGCACAGAAATTGATTTCATGGTACTTACCTCCTACCTTGAGCAGCAACTTATTCAGATTGTCAGTAATTTGGGGCACCTCTGCCTCTTCCCCCTCCCATCCCAGATTTGAAAGGTGCCAGGTGTGGTTTGTACACAGCAGCCCTAAACCCTCAGCTCTTGGGCACAGATGTGCTGCGGCTGCCCACAACCAGCAGCATTGTTAGGGCAGGAAAAGAACAGGCATTTGCCACTGACAGTTTGCATCACTGTGCTCACCTAAAGGAACTGAAGATCCATGGGGAAAAAAAATTACCTTTTAAGCATTTTCAAGTGGAAGGAGTAATTTTGACACCCTAAGCCTCACAGGTCCACCCCTGCCATCCAGGAGCTGGGTTGCATCCCTCTGTCCCCAGGGCAGGCTTTGGCACCATCACATGTGCTTGGGAGAGCACCTGGCAAGAGGCACTCCAGGGGCAGAGTTGGTGCTCCTGTTTGTGCTTGCCACTGGGCTGGAGGCACCACTCAGTCCTCACTGCCACCCCTTGTCTGGGTTTAACAGAAAAGCTTGGGAAATGAAGATGTTTAATCAACATTTTGAACTTTTGTACTGACAGGAGGAAAAATTGGATTTTGCAGCTCTGGAATGTCATCTCCCAGTTTCTTTGCTGCTTGGACCTAAAGGAAAGATGGGGATAATCTTTACAGCAGGATCTGTTGTGCCAGGACAAAGGTTAATGGCTTTAAACTAAAAGGATGAGACTTTGTATGCTGAGGGTGATGAAAGCCTGCCCCAGGCTGCACAGAGAGCTGGGAGGTGTCCCATCCCTGGAAACATTCTAGGTCAAGTTGTTTGGGGCCCTGAGCATCCTGCTCTGGTTGCAGATGTCCCTGCTGACTGCAGGTGTGATGGAATAGAGGACCTTTAAGGGTCCCTTCCAACCCACACTGCTCTGTGATTCCATGATAAGAGGGTGAAGAGCACAAAAGCCCAAGCAGGCAGATAAGCCAACTCAATGCTGAACCCACACAACCCTCACGAGGGGTGGCCACAGAACACCAGGCTGCTGTTTCCAAGCCATGCCAGCTCAGCCATATTTTGAGCCACCTCAGAAGCAGCAAGAGGGGACACTGAATGGTCTTTCTGATATGTCTCACAGTCAGGATTTGCATTTTTCCAGATGTGAGAGGCAGTTCTTATACCCCAGTTTCATAATCATAGAATCAAGCAGGTTGGAAGAGACCTCCAAGCTCAGCCAGCCCAACCTAGCACCCAGCCCTGGCCAATCAACCAGACCATGGCACTAAGTGCCCCAGCCAGGCTTGGCTTCAACACCTCCAGGCACAGCAACTCCACCACCTCCCTGGGCAGCCCATTCCAATGCCAATCACTCTCTCTGCCAACAACTTCCTCCTAACATCCAGCCTAGGCCTGCTCTGGCACAGTTTGAGGCTGTGTCCCCTTGTTCTGTTGCTGCTTGCCTGGCAGCAGAGCCCAACCCCACCTGGCTACAGCCTCCCTTCAGGGAGCTGCAGACAGCAATGAGGTCTGCCCTGAGCCTCCTTTTCTGCAGGCTGCACACCCCCAGCTCCCTCAGCCTCCCCTCACAGGGTTTGTGTTCCAGACCTCTTACCAGATTTGCTGCCATTTGAGCATCTGCCACAGGGCACAGTGGGGGTAAGAGTACACAGGAACCTGCCACAGGAAGAGGGGCAGAGCCCTGCTCCATCCCTTGCAGCCAGGATTTGTCCCCTTCACAGGAGATCATCCATCAGCTGATGGCAAAGAGGAGCCAGGGGTCTTTGGCTGCAGAGGCAGGTACCGTGGCTCAAACCTGAAAGATGCCACTGCTGCTTGAAGCAAAGCATCTGACACTCCAAGGAGGAATTTAAAACCAGATTCCAGGGCTTGTGCATCACCTTTTGTACACAGATAAAGTCATAGAGAGATATAAAATAGCTGTTACTCACCAGTAAACTCCCTTAATAATCGATCGCTAATTAAGTGCCACTGCTCTGATAGATCTAAAGCAAATCCCTATTCAGGACCCTGGAAGTGCAGCCAATAGAGACTATTGACTACACATGTCACAGGCACTGGAGAGGAAAAGGTGCCTTTGCCCTGCCCCTCCAGGGAAAACAGAAGTCAGAACTGCCTGAATAATTTCCCCTCTACTGCGCTCTGCTGAGACCCCACCTGGAGTACTGCATCCAGCTCTGGAGCCTCTATTACAGGAGGGATGTGGAGATGCTGGAGTGTGTCCAGAGCAGGGCCAGGAGGATGCTCAGAGGGCTGCAGCAGCTCTGCTGTGAGCACAGACTGAAAGAGTTGGGGCTGTGCAGGCTGGAGCAGAGGAGGCTCCCAGGTGACCTTCTTGTGGCCTTCCAGGATCTGAAGAGGGCTACAAAATAGCTGGGGAGGGACTTGTTAGTCTCTCAGGGAGTGACAGGACTGGGGGGAATGGAGCAAAGCTGAGGGGGGGGGAGTCAGAGTGGAGGTGAGGAGGAAGTTGTTGAGCATGAGAGTGGGGAGAGGCTGGAATGGGTTGCCCAGGGAGGTGGTTGAGGCCCCATGGCTGGATGAGGCTGTGGGCAGCCTGCTCTAGGGTAGGGTGTCCCTGGGCATGGCAGGGGGGTTGGCACTGGCTGATCCTTGTGGTCCCTTCCAACCCTGAGTCTAGGAATTTGTTACCACCCAGGTCATTTTGTGAGCACATCTTCTATAGGAAAAAAAAACACACCCTGGGAGATATTAGGTAGCAGCCCAGACCATTTCAGAGGTGGAAAGCAATCAGCAAGACACTAATGAAGGCTGAAGAGATGGCTTCTATTTAATGCCTCCTGAACCTTTGCTGGAGCAGCTGTGCCACCAAAATGTACTCCAGCAGGGCTGGCTTTTCCCAAATTCAGGCTTGTCCTTCCAGCCCTTGGTCATGGGAGTTCTTCCTGGTGATCTTGGTGGTCCTTTCCAACCATAGTGATTTACAGTGATCAGATGTTGTGCTGAGGGATTTGGTTTAGTCAAGGACTTGTCAGTATGGGTGCAGTTCTGGAGCTCCCAGCACAAGCAGGACATGGAACTGTTGGAGCCAGTCCAGAGGAGGCTACCAAGATGCTCAGAGGGCTGCAGCAGCTCTGCTATGAGGACAGGCTGAGAGAGTTGGGGCTCTGCAGTTTGGAGAAGAGAAGGCTTCGAGGAGACTTTGGAGTGGCTTTGCAGTATCTGAAGGGGGCTACAGGAAGACTGGGGAGGGACTATTGACAAGGTCTTGTAGTGACAGGATGAGGAGGAATGGGTTTGAACTGGCAGAGGAGAGATTGGAATGGGATGTTAGGAAGAAGTTCTTTACAGTGAGGGTGGTGAGACACTGGCACAGGTTGCCCAGGGAGGTTGTGGATGCTTCCTCCCTGGAGGTGTTTAAGGCCAGGCTGGATGAGGCCTTGAGCAGCCTGCTCTAGTGGGAGGTGTCCTTGCCTACAGCAAGGGGTTGGAGCTGGATGATCCTTGAGGTCCCTTCCAACCTAAACCATTCTATGATTCTAATGATTGGACTCAATGATCTTGAAGGTCTTTTCCAACCTAAGAAACTCTGTGCTTCTGTAACATGGCAGCACCAAGCCTGCACCAGACCTGCCTGGAACCCCCAAGCCTGCAGCCAAACGAAGACAAACCTCCTGTTGAGATCTGCTTCGTTTTGCTGGGCTGCTGCTTACCATTCCCACATTAAACCCATAAATCCCTTCACTAACAAGAAACAAAGCTCCTGACGTGCTGGGGTGGGTTTGGGGGGTGTTTTATTTTTAAATTATCAATCTTAGAGCATTTTTTTAATGACTTCCAGTTGGGTTTTTGCTGCTATCAATCAGAGATGCACTTCAATTCCACAGTGCTCGAGGGACTCAGTAGGTTAGGAAAAGGAGAAAAAAGCAAATAAGAAAATAGAATGAATATTTTATTTGTGCTCTTCACTGCAACAGCCAGAAAGCAGTCCCTGAAATCTGCTAAAAGTAATAGCAACTGGCTGCCCTTTCACTGTGCCCCCTTTTAAGGTGTCTATTAGGAGCCCAGAACACAGTTCAGTATTCAGCAGCAAGCCTTGAGTATTTCTTGAAGCTCAGATTTCTGATGCAGCAGAGTTTATGTGCTTGCTTCTTGATGCTGTGCTGTGCTTCAAACCTCCCTTGTGGACCAGCAGCCACCTGGGTGTGTGGGAGAGTGTGGGAGAGAGGCAGCACCCAAGCAGAGCTTCATTTGAGTGCATCAGCCTGGGCTAGCTGCTTGCCACTACCTACACAGCCACCAGATGCCCCAGCAAGCATCCAGCAACACTGTGCACAAGCCACAGTTTTCAGCCACCATTCCTGGAAGGGCTTTACCTGAGCCTTTTCCTGTAAAAGCTCAAATGTGCAAAACCATTCTGGCTACCTCGGAGACTGCAGGCAAGGACTTCTTTTGCTTTGTTTCTAGAGCAGGTGGTAAGGTGGTGTGCCAGGGGAGGTCTAGGCTGGATGTTAGGAGGAGGTTCTTGCCAGAGAGAGTGATTGGCATTGGAATGGGCTGCCCAGGGAGGTGGTGGAGTCACTGTCCCCAGAGATGTTGAAGCAAAGCCTGGATGGGGCACTTAGTGCCATGGTCTGGTTGACTGAATCATAGAATCAACCAGGTTGGAAGAAACCTCCAAGCTCATCCAGTCCAACCTGCCACCCTGCCCTGTCCAATCAACCAGACCATGGAATGGATAGGGCTGGGTGCTAGGTTGGATGAGCTTGGAGGTCTTTTCCAGCCTGGTTGATTACTGTCACAACTTCCCTCACTCTTTCAGAAAACCAGCCCAAGCTTCCCATTGCCTCTGGGCAGGAGTTTCCCTGCCTGGGAGCCTAGGCTAAGGGTAGAAAGAAGAACTGGGCACTTAAAAGAAGCAGCAGCAACATCCTAGTCAGTGTTTGCTCTTGCACAGCAGAGATGACATTAGATGACTGGCTCAGTCTCACAGGTTTTGTAAGTGAAAATAATACTCTCAGTACCTCGGTTTGGTTCCAGTTAGGTATTGTATGGAATTGTCTTACCTTCATCAAGCCAGAGAATCAGCTGCCTCCCTGTGTGCTGGCAGGGAACACCTCCTGGTTGTGCAGCGGTGATGTGCAGATCCCTCACCTGCAGCGGTGCAGCATGGAGAGATGCAGAGATTCAGGGCAGCTGGAAGAAAAGAGTTTTTCCTTAAAGCATGATCAAAAAGGTGAAAGACTGAGAAAAGATTTGTCTGTAGTGCCAGCAACAGAACAAGAGGACACAGGCTCAAGCTGTGCCAGGGCAGGTCTAGGCTGGGTGTTAGGAGGAAGTTGTTGGCAGAGAGAGTGATTGGCATTGGAATGGGCTGCCCAGGGAGGTGGTGGAGTCGCTGTGCCTGGAGGTGTTGAAGCCAAGCCTGGCTGGGGCACTTAGTGCCATGGTCTGGTTGATTGGACAGGGCTGGGTGCTAGGAGGTCTCTTCCAACCTGGTTGATTTTATGATTCTATGATTCCAGTCAACACCACTAAGAGCAGGAGGTGGTGTCCTTGTCCTGAGGACAAGGGAAGCCAAAAACATGACAAAGTAGAACAGGAATAAACTCAGTCTCAGGGTGGGACATTCTCACACTCAGGAGGATGGATCCCAATGTGAACCTCCAAGCCCAAGCTGCCACCTGAGGTGAGGAGGGACTCCTTATCAGGGAGTGCAATGATAAGATGAAAGGCAAAGGCTTTAAAGTGAAAGAGAGCAGACTGAGATCAGATATTAGGAAGATTATTCTTTTTACTGTGAGGGTGGTAAGGCACTGGGACAGGTTGTCTAGAGCAGCTGTGGATGCCCCATCCATGCAAGTGGTCAAGGCCAGGTTGCAACAACCTGGTCTAGTGGAAGGTGTGGCTATCCATGGCAGAGGGACTGGGACTAGATCATCATCATAGAATGGTCCAGGTTGGAAGGGACCTCAAAGCTCAGCCAGTTCCAACCCCCTGCCATAGGCAGGGACACCTCCCACTAAAGCAGGTCACTCAAGGCTTCATCCAGCCTGGCCTTGAACACCTCCAGGGAGGTTGTGGTGCACAGAATCTGTGCTCCACAACCTCCCTGGGCAACCTGTGCCAGTGTCTCACCACCCTCACTCAAAAGAACTTCTTCCTAACATCTAATTCCAATCTCCCCTCTGCCAGTTCAAACCCATTCCTCCTCATCCTGTCACTACAAGACCTTGTCAATAGTCCCTCCCCAGTCTTCCTGTAGCCCACTTCAGATACTGGAAGGCCACTCCAAGGTCTCCTCAAAGCCTTCTCTCCTCCAGGCTGCAGAGCCCCAACTCTCATAACCTGTCTTCATAGCAGAGGGGCTGCATCCCTCTAAGCATCTTGGTGGCCTCCTCTGGACTGGCTCCAACAGTTTCATGTCTTTCTTGTGTTGGGGAACTCCAGAACTCATTAAGACCCTTTCCAACTCAAACCATTCTGGGATTATATGATCTGAGAAGACTTGCAAACATCAAGGGCAGAGCTGCCACGGTTTGGTTAATTAGAAGGCACTAGGTAGGACTTATCTTGAAGGTCTTTTCCAGCCTGTCTAATTCTGTGACTCTCTGATTCTCTCAGCCTTTCTTTCCCTGGAAGAGAGACCCAAACATCCACAGTGACAGTGCAGAAATGCTGGAGAAGCAGCCTGCAGCTAACAAAGGCCAGCAGATCCCTTCCTCCGTACCAACTGTCCCCATCTCTGCCTAGCCCAACTAATCCAGATAAATAACAACTGCAGCAAGCATGCCTCATCTTTCCTGACCCAGAAAGAGAGCAAATTAGCTGCCTTTGAGCAATAATTACAAAGCAGAACATTTCTCTAGGCATTGCTAGAGAAGTAGATCATCTCTGGGAGCAGAGAAGCCATAATAGCTTCTGAATCATTATAAGCACCACACATTCAAGCAACAGTGATTTGCACTGAAAATAATCCAGGGAAGAGAGAGGAAGAGGCATTTATGTAAATACCCCAACCTGAGCACTTCAGATACGTCTGCACTGCACGAGGGGTTTGGTTTTCTACACTGAAGGAACCTTCTATAAGAGGAAGAAAATAACCAAAAAAAAAGAGCATGCACCAAGTGATGTGGGAAGAGACTTGGGATGGATGAGGGCTGGCAGGTTTACACCCTGGCCTTCTGGGTGACTCAGCTTCTGAGAATGAAGGTGAGAGATGCCCCTTTGACCTTCATTTGTGGTTACAGAGTATCATAGAATCAAGCAGGTTGGAAGAGACCTCTAAGCTCATCCAGCCCAACCTAGCACCCAGCCCTGGCCAATCAACCAGACCATGGCACTAAGTGCCCCAGCCAGGCTTGGCTTCAACACCTCCAGGCACGGCCACTCCACCACCTCCCTGGGCAGCCCATTCCAATGCCAATCACTCTCTCTGACAACAACTTCCTCCTAACATCCAGCCTAGACCTGCCCTGGCACAACTTGAGACTGTGTCCCCTTGTTCTGTTGCTGGTTGCCTGGCAGCAGAGCCCAACTCCACCTGGCTACAGCCTCCCTTCAGGTAGCTGCAGACAGCAATGAGCTCTGCCCTGAGCCTCCTCTTCTGCAGGCTGCACACCCCCAGCTCCCTCAGCCTCTCCTCATAGGGTTTGTGTTCCAGGCCCCTCCCCAGCCTTGTTGCCCTTCTCTGGACACCTTCCAGCACCTCAACATCTCTCTTGAATTGAGAGGCCCAGAGCTGGACACAGCACTCAAGGTGTGGCCTGAGCAGTGCTGAGTACAGGGGCAGAATATCTGAGGAGATTCCCTGAGGACATTCAAGGTCAGCCTTGATGGGGCTCTGAACAACCTGATCTAGTTGGCTTACTGCAGGGGGCTTGGACTAGACGACCTTTAAAGGTCCCAGGATTCTATGATGCCATGTTAAGGAAACAACAAAACTCTCATTTCCAGGACAACTCAGATAAATAAATGCAGCTGGTTTAAGTCTCTTTCCCCAGCTCAAGCAGAGGAACTGATTTCAGTTAAACTGCTATTCCTCGAGGGATTCTGCTCCATTTTCATTTGGTTTTACACTCACTTTAGTTAAACTGTTTCAATTTTGCCTGCAGGAAGAGTGCTTGCAGTTGCAGCAAACAAACAAAACCATCCCAAGATGCCAACTCCGGTAAGAAAAAGCTGAATTCTTCACACCTCAGTGGTGCCTCACCTCCAGAAAGCAATGCCAGGGTAGCAGCCAGCAGCTGTACCAGCAAACAGGGTGCTCCTGGTGAGCTGTCCCCAGCCCAGCCAAACCAAGGCAACCCTGCTGGGACTCTTTAAGCAGGTGGATTTGTGAAGTGCATACTACATACATCTTCATTGACCAGCTCACATCTCCAGCATCCTTGACCTCTGAGAGCTTCAGCCCAAATTAAGGTGTCCAGGCAAGTTTTGAATAATCTGATTCAGTGTCAAGAGTCCTTGATCAAGGCAGGAGAAAAAAAAAACAACAGTGCCAAGTGAGGCTGATTCCTCACACAACTCTTATTTAACATCCTTTACACCACGGAACTGCCCACGGGTTGAGAGCTGTGATGGATGGAGCTGCGGCGGCTGCTTTATCAATTGCAGTTCCAGCCTTTGCTCCAGAGACACACTGCAAACACAGAGGTCAGTGCAGCCTGCCCCGTGCCTTGCATTGCTACCATAGCACATTCAGCCTGAACCTCCGAGGAAAAACAAGAGAGGTGCTTGTCTCACCAGAAAACAGCCCAGGGAGCTGGCATGTCCCAGCAGAGGTGTGCTGAAGGGGTGCTGCAGTGATTGGCGACGAGGACAGCTAAAATATGGCTGGCAGGCCCAGGCAGCTGCAGAGGCATAGCAGAAGTAAATAATCAGTCTGCACCCTAGACATGGGTGATAAAAGCAAAGGAGCATTTGCTCTGGCACAGGACATGCAATGACAGGAGCAACTCCAAACCAGGAGCAACTCCAGCCTGGCATCGCGCTGCACAGAGGTGCCAAAGGGCTCAGCAAACACCAAGAGCCACATCTCAGAAGCAGGCAGCTGCCAAGGCGCTGCAAACCTGGACTCCTCTCATGGCATGGAAGCCACACAGTGCCTTCGTCAAAGCAACAGCACTCCTGTATCACAAAGGTACTGTGTCCAGTTCTGGGCTCCTCAATTCAAGAGAGATGTTGAGGTGCTGGAAGGTGTCCAGAGAAGGGCAGCAAGGCTGGGGAGGGGCCTGGAGCACAGCCCTGTGAGGAGAGGCTGAGGGAGCTGGGGGTGTGCAGCCTGCAGAAGAGGAGGCTCAGGGCAGACCTCATTGCTGTTTGCAGCTACCTGAAGGGAGGCTGTAGCCAGGTGGGGTTGGGCTCTGCTGCCAGGCAACCAGCAACAGAACAAGGGGACACAGTCTCAAACTGTGCCAGGGCAGGTCTAGGCTGGATGTTAGAGGAAGTTGTTGTCAGAGAGAGTGATTGGCATTGGAATGGGCTGCCCAGGGAGGTGGTGGAGTCACCGTCCCTGGAGGTGTTGAAGCCAAGCCTGGCTGGGGCACTTAGTGCCATGGTCTGGTTGATTGGCCAGGGCTGGGTGCTAGGTTGAACTGGATGAGCTTGGAGGCCTCTTCCAACCTGGCTGATTCTATGATTCTATTATGGGATTGAATAACAAAATTACAATATCTGGGTGTGAACAGTTCATCCCTAGGGATGGATCTTGGTCTCTGTAATTTTTGTGGGAGTCTGGGATGACCTGGAGGATGCTGAGAGGGCTGCAGCAGCTCTGCTGTGAGGACAGGCTAAAGAGTTGGGGCTGTTCAGTCTGAAGAGGAAGCTCCCAGGTGACCTTCTCGTGGCCTTCCAGGATCTGAAGAGGGCCTACAAAAGAGCTGGGGAGGGACTTGTTAGGCTCTTAGGGAGTGACAAGACTGGGGGGAATGGAGCAAAGCTGGAGGTGGGGAAGAGTCAGCCTGGATGTGAGGAAAGAGTTGTTCCTCATGAGAGTGGTGAGAGGCTGGAATGGGTTGCCCAGGGAGGTGGTTGAGGCCCCATGGCTGGAGGTGTTTGAGGCCAGGCTGGATGAGGCTGTGGGCAGCCTGCTCTAGGGTAGGGTGTCCCTGGGCATGGCAGGGGGGTTGGAACTGGCTGATCCTTGTGGTCCCTTCCAACCCTGACTGATTCTATGATTCCTCAAACCACGACACTGCTCCAGTCTCAGGAGTGAGTGCAGGCTTGCCAAGCGCCTCCGCAGCCGACGTGCTTCCATCCCGCCGCGGCACAGGGCCTCCCTCTTGCTGTTCCACGGCTTTGCTGCCTCCTGCTCCGCGTTAGATGGGGCTTGTAAATCCGAGACAAGTGTACTTTGTACACCAAACCGAGCCCCTCCTGTCCGCGTCGTAGCTTAAAACATCAGCGCGGCAGGTGCCGGCAGGGGATGCCTGTGCCAGAGCACCCTGCAGCTGTGGCGCGAGGCCAATAAAGCCACGCTAATTGTCTAATCAATCCTCCTTAACCTTTCGTCTTCGACACCGCACAGAGCTCACTCTAAGCTTAGATCCATTTCTGGGGGTCTCAGTAACGCTGCCATGGGAGCTGTGGCGTGTGGGTTGGTTGGAAACTTCTCCTTCAAGGCAATATTGTCAGCTTACACCGAAATCTGCCTGTAAGCCATCTGTTGCTGGAACTGGTCATTATCAATTTCATCAATCTGGTCCCAAATTTTGCAGATGCCAGCCACTAGGAACCATCTGCTGGTGTCAAAAAAGCAACAATTCAATAAGCAGACGATCTGGGGAGGAGGTGGGGAACAAGGCTGCAATATCTGGCACGAAAGGCAAACTTGCTAATTGTTGCGGTTTTACTCCTGACCTGCAGCTTCCGCGGGAGCGGTGCCAAGCTCATTGATCAGCCATCAGCGGGAGGGAGACTTCCAGAGCATGGCAACAACCATCAGCAGCAATGGCACTGAAGAACTGACACCTACCTCTGCTGTGACAGAGAATCATAGAATCAACCAGGTTGGAAGAGAGCTCCAAGCTCACCCAGCCCAACCTAGCACCCAGCCCTGGCCAATCAATCAGACCATGGCACTAAGTGCCCCAGCCAGGCTTGGCTTCAACACCTCCAGGGACGGCGACTCCACCACCTCCCTGGGCAGCCCATTCCAATGCCAATCACTCTCTCTGCCAACAACTTCCTCCTCACATCCAGCCTAGACCTGCCCTGGCACAGCTTGAGGCTGTGTCCCCTTGTTCTGTTGCTGCTTGCCTGGCAGAAGAGCCCAATCCCACCGGGCTGTATGCCTGGGAAAAGGCAGGAGAGGCACCAAGAGTGTACATAGTGGTGTAGATGAAGGGCTGTAAAGCCACAGCTTAACCCCTCCACACCCCAATGTGACCAGCAGTGATGCTTCTGATTCCCAGCTTTGACTTAGCAGGGCACCATTGCTGGTTTCTGTTTCCACACACGGTTTGTTCAGCAGTCCAAGGCAACTATGACATTACCTCCACTGGCACAACTTGAGGCTGTGTCCCCTTGTTCTGTCACTGGGTGCCTGTCAGAAGAGACCAACCCCACCTGGCTACAGCCTCCCTTCTGGTAGTTGTAGACAGCAATGAGGTCCCCCCCTGAGCCTCCTCTTCTGCAGGCTGCACACCCCCAGCTCCCTCAGCCTCTTCTCATAGGGTTTGTGTTCCAGGTCTCTCACCAGCTTCATTGTCCTTCTGCCCAACAGTAACCAGGCTGGTGCTGGCTGTGACTTTCCCGAAGTCACTGCTGCACTCTGAGCAGCTTTGAAGGATTAACTCTAGCAGAAGTTGACATGAAGGGAGCCTGTGTGAATGGGCTGAGACTAGACCTGCTCAGGGATTTGTTCACTCTTGTGAAATAAAACAAGTCCCACATTTGCTTCTCACATGGCCCCCTCCCCTCAGTGACCTTCACAATTGCTGGCACCATCTGGATGCCCCAAAACCAAAGCCCCTTGAGCCCTCATCCTCTGTGACCTGGCAAGCCATGTGGCTCCTGCAGTGCCTGTGGCTCTTTACAAGCCCAGCAGAAACAGCTGCCAAAGCCTTGCTGAGCAGCAGGCTAGGGGCTGACCTTAGGGCTCTGGGTGTCAGGACCCACAGTGGGGCCAGAAACAAGACTTTGCCTTCTCAGCATTGACAGAAGTAGAAGAGGTAAATCACAGAGTCATTTAGGATGGAGAAGATCATTGAGCCCAACTGTTAACCCAGCATTGCCAGGTCACCACTAAATCATGTCCCTCAGCACCACATCTATGCAGCTTTTAAATCCCTCCAGGGATGGGGACTTCACCATTGCCTTGGGCAGGTTGTTTCAGGGCTTGACAACCCTCTTGGGGAAGAAACTGTTCATAATATCCAGCCTATAACCTCTCCTGGAGCAACCTGAGGCTGTTTGCTCTTGTCTTATGGTTTGTACTTGGGAGAAAAGCCTGAGACTCACCATCTCACTGCAACCTCACTTCAGGTGGTTGTAGAGCGCAAGGTCTCCCTTCAGCTTCTTTTTCTCCAGACCAAGCAACCCCAGTGCACTCAGCCACTGCTCACAAATTTGATGCTCTAGACCCTTCATGTTTGGGCAGAAAACCTTTGTGTCCCTCATTTTATCCTTGCCATACCTGTGAGCTCCAACTCAGAACCTCAGCAACTAACCCTCATGATAGCAGCCATCATGATAATAGCATCCTGAGATGCTTTAGTTGAAGCCACTGCAGCTGCCTCGGGGTCATGCCATCTCCAGGTGTAAAACCATGAGAACTGCAAAGGTTTGTGCAAAGCAAAGCAGAGGCTGAAAAGCCAGAAAATGAAAGAAGTGACAGGCATGGTGAGCCTTAGCTGCTGGCCAGAACTCAGGATCCTTGCTGGTAATTACATTTCCCCTTTGTCTTCTTTGTGCACAGAGAAGCCTGCTTTGACAGCAGATAAATATCTAGATAGACAAATCTACAGAGAGAGAGAGGTAATGGAATATGCAGATTCAGACCTGACAGTGAAACACAGAAAGCACAGGAGCTCAGTACTAATGAACTACCAGGATGAACCCAAACGTTTGTATTCCAGCCAGAGCTTTCTCCAGAGAAGAAAAATCCCAATCCAGGCTGCGTTTGCAGCAGGCTTGCATTCAGAAAGTGCACTTGCCACGCCCAGTCTCTAATGGGCACTTTTATTTGGGTCAGATGCATATCTGTGTAAGCAGGCACTCTCTGGGAAAGCTGCTTTGTCATAGAATCAACCATCCTGGAAGAGACCTCCAAGCTCAGCCAGTCCAACCTAGCACCCAGCCCTAGACAATCAACCGGGCCATGGCACTAAGTGCCCCAGCCAGGCTTTTCTTGAACACTTCCAGGGATGGAGACTCCACCACATCCCTGAGCAGCCCATTCCAATGCCAATCACTCTCTCTGCCAACAACTTCCTAACATCCAGCCTAGACCTGCCCTGGCACAACTTGAGACTGTGTCCTCTTGTTCTGTTGCTGCTTGCCTGGCAGAAGAGCCCAACCCCACCTGGTTACAGCCTCATGTAGGCATATATAGAACCACAGAATCCTTTTGGTTGACAGAGACCTTTAAGATCATCAAGTCCAAATGTAGAGACACAGATACATATGCAGACACAAGGAAGCATCTGGAAGTACTGCCTTAACTACTGCCTATCCTGACAAGCTGCAAAGGCTCTTCCCATCTGACCTTCAAAGCCATTTCCTTTGGGTGCATATTCCTCACAAATCACAACTGGAAGGAGCCAAGCCAGGGCTGATCAATGCGCAGGGCAGGAGCAAGAAAAGAGCATGAAGGTAGACCAAGAGGAACAAGGGAGTAGATTCATATGTCAGGGCTTCAAAAGCCCTAATTAAATGTTCATTGATGCTGCTGGAGGACAAAGAAATGCAAACACCACACCGAGGAGATGAGTGCTGGGGTAGGCAGGGAGGAGGCTGTAGGAAATGTTGGTGTTTGTAAAGCTCTTACAGGAACAGAGCTGAGCTTTTACAGAGCTGAGCTAGAGGAAATGGGGAGGGGATGATGGAAAACAAAAGCTTGCTGGTCCTGGACTGTGCAGCAAAGGCCATGGCTACATGGGATCACCAGGGGTGGGTTAGGCTGTGCTTGGGGGTTTCAGCTGGGTGTTTATTTGATAACAGCAGGCAGTTAAACTCCTTCTCACAGCTGAACATCAGCATGCAGACCTGCAAGGATAACTGACCTTTCTGAATGTTAATTATCTTTCAAAGGCCTCTTTGCCCAGAATTGTCTGAACCAGCTGTAACCAGGCACCGGTGTCACCCAGGAGAAATGATGGACATCATCAGGAGTCGTTTGATAGCCATTAAAGGAGTGGAAAGTCATTAGAATATATTTGGCCCAGGGACCTTATGAAACCAAGAGAAGGTAATTACTTTAGGCTGGGATTTACCTGCCTGGAGTGATCAATAAAAAGACAACCTGAAAAAGAGAGAGGGAGTAGAAAGAACACATTTTAAGGGGTCTGTGAGGAGTGTTTGTCAGCAGGGCAGAAGAGGCCATCCCAGGCCCCCCGAGCACTGCTGGTGCAACTGCAGCCCTGCAAGGGGAAAGGAGCTTCACCAGGGGAATGGGAGCCAAAACACATCTTTTCAGTGCAGTTACAGCTCAGAAAGACCACATCAGCCCAGCTCTGGCTTTGGCTAGCTGTGTGACCTTGGGAAGCCCACTCAGGACATGGACAGCTTGCATTAACTAAGCAGACAGAGGTATCTAATTAGGTGCCCTGGTTTTGCTGGGTGATAGGTTAGACTGGATGAGCTGGGAGGCTTCTTCCAACCTGGCTGATGCCATGATTCTATGTGTGCATGTTAGGTGTCCTCACAGGGGCTGAGCAGAAGGTAGCAGCACATTTTTGGAGCTTAAGGCACATCTCCAGTGGCTCAGCTGATAGGTGGAGCAATCAAACTGCTCTTTCAACGTGGCAGTGAAGATGAGCTTTGCAGAGTTTCCCATGGATTAAGCAGCATCTTCTGCAGCTCTCCACAGACAGAGGCTCAAGGGCAGCAGGACTGGAGCCCTCAGGAAGAGCTTGCTGCCTTCTGCACAGCCCAGTAGGCACCAAGCTCTTTGAAAACCCCGATCCCACCTAATCTCTTTTAAATTCTAACACCAATTTACTCCTCCACCAGGATGTGTGTGAATTAGCTCAGCTGTAGAAGATGAGCGAGGAAAGCTTAGGCAGAGAATTGCCGTGGGCACCTTGTGCCAGGGCCGTGAGGCTGACCCACCCCCACTGAAATCAATGCTCAGTTAGGGCACTTCTTTGCTCCAGAAGGAAAGTTGTTGACTCCTCTTTTGCACCGTGCAAATCATTCACCAGGGCAACGAAGCAGGGCAAGGTCGCTGCTGCAGCACCCGCTCAGACCCAGCCACCTTTGTGCAGTGCTGCCCAGGGGTGTGCATTCTCTTGCCTGTGGCTTGAGATCAGCAGCAAAGTGACACCTCACAAGCCTGTTGCTCTCCCACAAGGGCAGCTTCAGAAGCTGAGTGCCTTTGGGTGCTCCACTCAATCCCATTTCCCCTTGCTGAGTTGGTTTGGGCTGTGTCCTTCTGTTGCAGGGCACAGGGCTGGCCCCAGGCTTTGCATCAGTGTTCAGTTCGGGACACTGCAATACAAGAGAGATGTGGAGGTGCTGGAGAGGGTCCAGAGGAGGGCAAGGAAGCTGTGAAGGGCCTGGAGAACAAATCTGATGAGGAGAGACTGAGGGAGCTGAGGATGGTTAGTGTGAGGTAGAGGAGGCTGAGGGCAGACTTCACTGAGGCCTTGAGCAGCCTGCTCTAGTGGGAGGTGTCCCTGCCTATGGCAGGGGGTTGGAGCTGGATGATTCTTGAGGTCCCTTCCAACCTAGACCATTCTATGATTCTATGACTGCTGTCTACAGCTACCTGAAGGGACATTGTGGAGAGGCTGCTGCTGGGCTCTTCTCACAGGCAAATGGAGACAGAACAAGGGGGAATGGCCTCAAGCTGAGGCTGGGGAGGTTTAGGTTGGACATGAGTAAAAGCTTTTCACGGAGAGAGTGGTCAGGGACTGGAATGAGCTGCCCAGGGAGGTGGTGGAGTCACCCAGCCTCGCTGTGTTTCAGGATGGTTTGGATGTGGTGCTTGAAGGTGAATCTTCTAGAGCAGGGCTCTGGGTTGAGCTTGGTGCTCCTGAGGGGCTTTGCCAGCCTGCATGTGTCTGTGAGTTGTTTTTTGTGGTGTGTGTGAGGTTTTTTTTTCAATCCTTTACAAAGCAAAGGATCCTGTGAGATAGTTGACAGAACTCTGTGCATCTTCCAAAACGAGACATGTAAAAACAAGAAGAAAGGGGAGGGGGAAAAGCCCCACTAGTTAGTTTTGTATCATTATTCATTTTAATTAGACTTTTTCTCAAGGGAATCTATTGCCTTTTTTTTCTCTATCTTCTGCTCAGATGTTGCAGTCCTTGACATTAGGCTGAGGTCTATGAACACACAGAATATTAATGCCTCCATTTATATATATATATATATATTGAGACTGCTCTACTATTTTGACCTTTACAGTACATTGTGTTTTGATTAACTGCCCACCTTGCTTCTGCCCCACAGGTCTGCAAGGCTAAGGAAGGACAAAAAAGGTGGAAAAGCTACCAAATCACATTTCTAATCACAGGGGAGGTTAAAGGAGTGAGATAAAACACAGCACCTCACCGAGAGGCTAAGGCACAGCCTCACACGTGGAGGAGGATAGAATGAATCATGGAATGGGTTAGGTTGGAAGGGACCTCAAAGATCAGCCAGTTCCAACCCCCTGCTATAGGCAGGGACAACTGCCACTGGAGCAGGTTGCTCAAGACCTCATCCAGCCTGGTGCTGAACACTTCCAGGGAGGTTGTGATCTTAGATCACATTGGGTGCTTCTCTGCTCCACAACCTCCGTGGGCAACTTGTGCCAGTGAACATCTCAAGAGAGGTTGTGAAGCACAGAATCACCCAATGACCTCCCACTAGAACAGGTTACCCAAGGCCTCATCCAACCTGGTGTTGAACACCTCCAGGGAGGTTGTGGAGCACAGAATCACCCAATGTGATTAAAGACCTCCCACTAGAACAGGTTGCCCAAGCCCTCATCCAACCTGGTGCTGAACACCTCCAGGGAGATTGCGGGGCACAGAAGCAGCCAATGTGATCTGTGATCATATTGGGTGATTCTGTGCCCCACATCCTCCCTGGGCAACCTGTGCCAGTGTCTTACCACCCTCACTGCAAACAACTTCCTAACATCCAGTTTGAATCTCCCCTCTGCCACTTCAAACCCATTCCTCCTCATCCTGTCATTACAAAACCTTGCCAATAGTCCCTCCCCAGTCTTCCTGTAGGGTCCCTTCAGATACTGGAAGGATGATAAAAAAACAGAACCAGAATCACAGAATCAATCAGGATGGAAAACAACTCCAAGCTCATCCAGTCCAACCTATCACCCAGCCCTATCCAATCAACTAAACCATGGCACCAAGTGCCCCATCCAGGCTTTTCTTGTCCCACCAACATCACAAGCACCTTTTCCATCTTGATGCTCTGCTTTACTTTCTCACCACAGCCTCTGCAAGTGCTGCCTTTCCCCAGAGTGAATTAATTCAAGTCAGAAATATCTGCCCTGCATTCTTGCAGGTAATTAGCACCACAGGTTACCAATAGGAAGCTGGCACCCACAGGCACTTCAGATAATTGTGTTGCAATATTGGCACATTTCTGCTCGCCACAAAAGGTCACTTCAGTTTCTCTCCTCGCTTTTCATCCTCTCTTTTGCTAAATTAATGAAAAAGCTTTATCATGTATTGCCCAGGGAGGTGGTGGAAGCCTCATCCATGGAGGTGTTTAAGGCCAGGCTGGATGAGGATCTGGACAGCCTGATCTAGTGTGAGGTGTCCCNTGGCTACAGCCTCCCTTCAGGTAGCTGCAGACAGCAATGAGCTCTGCCCTGAGCCTCCTCTTCTGCAGGCTGCACACCCCCAGCTCCTTCAGCCCCCCTCAGAGGGGTTGGAAGTAGATAAGTTTTGTGGTCTCTTCCAACCTTGCCTGAGTCTATGATTCTTCTGAATGCTCTAAGCAGTTGGCAAAGGCTTTGGGCATTACAGGACAGACACAGAGTGACATGGGCACTTCAGGAGGTTGCCAAACTATTATTTCCTAATAACAGGTTTCCCAATAATAGTCTTTGCCATTGGAATGGGCTGCTCAGGGAGGTGATAGAGTTGCCATCCCTGGAAGTGTTCAAGAAGAGACTGGCTGGGGCATTTAGTGCCATGGTCTGGTTGATTGGCCAGGGCTGGGTGCTAGGTTGGACTGGATGAGCTTGGAGGTCTCTTCCAACCTGGGTGGCTCTATGGTTCTAACCCTGGGGTTCAGCTATAACTGTGCTGAGCACAGCAGTAAGTGAAAGTAGTCATGGAACTGACGGATGTCAAAGAAAAGCAGTGGAAAGAACATGTAACTGTGGTACAGAAGTGTTGGCCACCTTCAGAAGGACATACATATGCTGGAGGAGGGCCACAAAGATGATCAGAGGGCTGAAGCACCTCTCCTAAGAGGACAGGCTGAAGGGATTTGGGCTGTTCAGCCTGGAAAAGGCTTCAGAGAGAACTTATAACTGCATTTCAGTATCTGCAGGGGGCCTGCAGGAAGGCTGGAGAAGGACTGTTTAGAAGGGCTCGCAGTGACAGGACAAGACTCAATGGTTTTAAACTGGAGCGGAGTAGATTTAGGTTGAACGTAGAGGAAACTCTTTACAATGAGGGTGGTAAAATACTGGAACAGGCTGCCCAGGGAGGTGGTGGAGACCCATTCCTGGAGGCATTCAAGGTCAGACTTCACAGGGCCCTCAGTTACCCAACCTAGTTGGAGGTGTTGCTGTTCACTGCAGGGGTGATTGGACAAGAGGACCTTTGAAGGTCCCTTCCAACTCAGTGCATGCTGTGATTCCCCACCACCTACCACATGGGGAAAGCTGCACTTAGTGCTGCACAGATTTGGAGGACTCTCTACCTGCTACAGAAAGTCACAAAGGGTAACAATTCATTTAATTATATGATAAATAGCTTCCACAAACAGTCTGAGCATTAGACATGAAGGGCCATGTAATTACTTTGTAAATATAGGATTATATCTGTCCTTGAAAGAAGAAAACAAGTTAAATCAGCCTTGCAAAATTGGACTCCCCACTCACAGGGAGTGAGTAATTCTCTTGCTAAAGTAAATTACAGATCATCATCTTCCTTATGGAATGGTCACAGTAAAAGGACAGCTGTGATGGGTTTGTGACAGGGGCAGACAGTTTCAAGGCAAGGCTGTATCAAGTGGTAAATTTCAGTAATGACAAAACCTTCTCTGCATGAAGGATTTGAGAGAGTGTAGTCAGCTCACAGCCGCCATGGACTGCTGAACAAACCATGTGTGCAAACAGACGCCAGCACTGGTGCCCTGCTAAGTCAAAGCTGGGAATCAGAAGCATCATTGCTGGTCACATTGGGGTGTGGAGGGGTTAAGCTGTGGCTTTACAGCCCTTCATCTACATCACTATGTACACTCTTGGTGCCTCTCCTGCCTCTTCCCAGGCATACAGCCAGGTGGGGTTGGTCTCTTCTGCCAGGCAACCAGCAACAGAACAAGGGGACACAGCCTCAAGCTGTGCCAGGGCAGGTCTAGGCTGGATGTGAGGAGGAAGTTGTTGGCAGAGAGAGTGATTGGCATTGGAATGGGCTGCCCAGGGAGGCAGTGGAGTCACTGTCCCTGGAGGTGTTGAAGCAAAGCCTGGATGGGGCACTTAGTGCCATGGTCTGGTTGATTGGCCAGGGCTGGGTGCTAGGTTGGGCTGGCTGAGCTTGGAGCTCTCTTCCAACCTGGTTTATTCTATGATTCAATTTACCCTAGCACTTGCTGCAAGAGCTCTATCACAGTTGTTTGATCCTCTCAGCCAGACATTTGCTCACTGACACACACCTCTTATGTCAGCGTACACAAGAGCAGCAAGTGAAAGCCCAAATTACCCCCAAACAGAGAGGCTTGTATGCACCATCCTGTAATACTGCTCCTTGAGGTACCAAAATGAGTCAGATTAATCCTGCACCTTTGCTTTCTGAGTTCCTTAAAGACAAGATCTTGTATGGACTGCATTAACAACAGCAGTGCTCCGAGTTGCTTTGAGTCGGTCCCTTTCTATCAGCACTGCAATACTGCACTTAAGGTGTTTCTTTATTGTATCATTAAAGTTAATGAAATCCTCTAGACACAGAGCTGGTGGGTGGTGCAACAGGGAACATTAAAATCATACTCTCATTTCAATCACTCACAAAACTGGAAAGCTAACCACTTAAACAAGACTGCAGAGAGCTTGCAGAGAAACATCATGGCCCTCAAGAAAAACACAACCAAAATAAGGGCAGAAGTGACACTACCTCAGTAAAAGAAAGTGTAGCCAGAGTACAGCTCCCATTTGCCTTCAGGAAATCAATACCTATTTCATGTGGTACAAACCTTTCCCTTTAACCTTTATGCAAGGCACACTAATACCATCAATCCATTCCTGGGCTGCAGCAAGAGCAGTGTGGGCAGCAGGGCAAGGGAGGGGATTCTGCCCCTTGGCTCTGCCCTCCTCAGACCCCACCTGCAGTCCTGGGTGCAGTTCTGGAGCCCCCAGCACAAGCAGGACATGAAACTGCTGGAGCCGGTCCAGAGGAGGCCACCAAGATGCTCAGAGGGCTACAGCAGCTCTGCTCTGAGGACAGGCTGAGAGAGTTGGGGCTCTGCAGCCTGCAGAAGAGAAGACTTTGAGGAGACCTTGGAGTGGCCTTCCAGTATCTGAAGGGGGCTCCAGGAGGGCTGGGGAGGGACTAGAAGGGGGCTCCAGGAGGGCTGGGGAGGGACTATTGACAAGGACAAGTAATGACAGGAGGAGGAGGAATGGGTTTGAACTGGCAGAGGGGAGATTCAAACTGGATGTTAGGAAAGGGTTCTTTGCAGTGAGGGTGGTGAGACACTGGCACAGGTTGTCCAGGGAGGTTGTGGAGCACAGAATCACACAAGGTGACCACACTGAGGTGTTCAAGGCCAGGTTGGATGAGGCCTTGAGAGACCTGTTCTAGTGGGAGGTGTCCCTGCCTATGGCAGGGGGTTGGAACTGGCTGAGCTTTGATGTCCCTTCCAACCTAAACCATTCTATGATCCAGCCTGCTGACCTTCCCCAGCAGCGCAGAGCCCAGCGTGCAGCAGCCTCAGCCAGCCCTTCCACATCCAGCCCTGAGCTGAGGCCAACCTCACAAGTGTTACTGGATCCCACTCCAAATGAGCAGCCTGTCACACACTCACCCCTTGCCAGTATGCTCCCAGAGAGTTTGGAAGGTGGCCCTGTGTGAGCAGCTGCACTGCTGCTCGCCCATCCTGCGGTGTGGTGCTTCTCACTGGGGTACAGCTATTAACGTATTGGTCTGATGTAGCTTCCCAGAGCCTCAAATACCTAACAGAACAATACATTAACAGGATGCTTTCCCCTCTCCCCCTGCTGGAAAGAAAGGAAGCAGATGTAGAGAGGAAGAAGGGGTAAAACACCCAAAGAACAGTCTTGCTTTGATTGGGAAGTTCAAAGAAAGACTTTAACACTAAATAAAAGGAATTTAAGGTAGGGGAGTCACAAAGAGCTGTAAGGAAGGGAAACAAGATACAAAAATACATATACACACAACCAATGGATGATGGCAATGGATGGAGGTAGATTCAGGAAGAGGTTGTCCACCATGTGGTAGGGTGGCCATGTGAAAAAAGGAACAGGAGCAGCAGGAACAAAGGTGGTGCTAGCAGGCAGGGCAAGGAGAAAGAGAAACAGCAATCTTCTCTGTTTTTATAGGGGGTCTAGACTGGAAGTGGGAGTGGGCTAACCACTGCACCTGGGGTCAGGGTCAGAGCACCCCCAGGGAGGAGTCAGGAGGACCTGGGGTCAGGTTCAGACCACCCCCAGAAGGGTTAACCCTTTACAACAGCAGAGAGAAGGCAAGGGAGGCTGTGAAAAGGGATGAAAACTCATTATTTACAGCCACCCAAACAACTCCCTGCTTGCCTAACAAAACAACAGACCACTCACAACCTAACAGACTTTTTCTTTCCTTTCTTTTCTGGGCTGTGGGTTTGATTTTTTTTCCCCCCTGCCTCCTGAAATGTGTTGGAATGGATGTGCCAGTGATGGTTGCCTTAGAAACCAGCAGAAGTTATCTTGCCTGTCAGGGGCAGAGTCTCTCCATGCTGCTGAGAGCAAGGAGGCAGCAAGGCAGCTGTGAATGTCCACACTGGGAAAGTAGGGAAAAAAGGGTTTGCATTTCTGCTTTGTGCAGAGCAGGGAATGAAGTCACAGCACCAGCAGAGCTCAGCATGCTCCAGCCTCTCTCCAGGGCCACGACATGCAGCATCAAATTGCTGCCAACCTGAATCCAACCATCCCACCAGGAATTTTGTCTCTCTCCAGGCAGAGGAGAGGTGAGTTTTCACTTTGTGGGCCCCAGATCTGGTCACAGCTCTTCTAGCTGACCTGCTTCACAGATGGAAGCAACAGGACAGATTCTGTCTTGCCCACACTGCTGCTACCCTGCCAGCTCCTGCAGCCCTCCTTTGCTCAGCCTCCCAGCACTGCTTCTCACCCGTTCATTAGCACAGCATCTACCAGCGCCAGAGTGGCTGCTTGCAGAGGAGGCAGGGGTGGAAGGGTCTGCAGGGGTGGAAGGGTGTGCAGGGGTGCAAGGGTGTGCAGGGGTGCAAGGGTGTGCAGGGGTACAAGGGTGTGCTTCACTCCTCCATTTCTAGCAGTGCAGCTGTTCTCACACCTTCTGTGCTCCCTTCAGTTTCCTGCATCACTTTCATAGACTCACAGAATGGTTTAGGTTGGAAGGGACCTCAAAGATCAGCCAGTTCCAATCCCCTGCCATAGGCAGGGACAAGACCCATTAGAACAGGTTGCTTAAGGCCTCATCCAACCTGGTGCTGAACACCTCCAGGGAGGTTGTGGAGCACAGAAGCAGCCAATGTGATCTTTGATCTTTGATCACATTGGCTGCTTCTGTGCTCCACAACCTCCCTGGGCAACCTGTGCCAGTGTCTCACCACCCTCACTGCAAAGAGCTTCTTCCTAACATCCAGTTTGAATCTCTCCTCTCCCAGTTCAAACCCATTCCTCCTCATCCTGTCATTACAAGACCTTGTCCATAGTCCCTCCCCAGCCTTCCTGTAGCCCCCTTCAAACACTGGAAGGCTACTATAAGGTCACACTTTGCAGAGGTTTTCTTGACTTGGATCCCTGATCTCCATCACCCCAAGGTTGTGAAGCCTCCCCATGGGGTGCCAGAGCCAACAAGCAGCAGATAAGCTTTGGAAGGGGCCAGCTCCTCATATTTCTGCTCTGCCATCCTAACCCTGCACTGGCAGTGGGAAAGAGGTTCTGGCTGTCTACACCTGGCCAAAAAGTGGGTATTAGGAAGAAACAGACTGGATATTGGAAAGAAATTCTTTGAAGTGAGGGTGGTGAGACACTGGCACAGGTTGCCCAGGGAGGGCAATCTTTGATCACATTGGGTGATTCTGTGCTCCACAACCTCCCTGGAAGTTTTCAGCACCAGGTTGGATGAGTCTTTGAGCAACCTGTTCTAGTGCCCCTATGGCAGGGGCTTAGAAGATGACTGTAGAATGAAGCAGCTTGGAAGAGGCCTCCAAATCCTCCAGTCTAACCTAGCACCCAGCCAATCAACCAGACCATGGCACTAAGTGCCTCCACCCAGGCTTGGCTTCAACACCTCCAGGCACAGTGACTCCACCACCTCCCTGGGCAGCCCATTCCAATGCCAATCACTCTCTCTGACAACAACTTCCTCCTAACATCCAGCCTAGACCTCCCCTGGCACAGCTTGAGACTGTGTCCCCTTCTTCTGTTGCTGCTTGCCTGGCAGCAGAGCCCAACCCCACCTGGCTACAGCCTCCCTTCAGGGAGCTGCAGACAGCAATGAGGTCTGCCCTGAGCCTCCTCTTCTGCAGGCTGCACACCCCCAGCTCCCTCAGCCTCTCCTCACAGGGCTGTGCTCCAGGACCCTCCCCAGCCTTGCTGCCCTTCTCTCAACACCTTCCAGCACCCAAACATCTCTCTTGAATTGAGGAGCCCAGAACTGCACACAATACTCAAGGTGTGGCCTGACCACTGCTGATTACAGGGGCAGAATAACCTCCCTTGTCCTGCTGGCCACACTGCTCCTGATCCAGGCCAGGATGCCGTTGGCTCTGCTGCCCACTTGGGCACACTGATGGCTAAAGTGTAACAGACAAAGAGCTTGTTCCATTGCAGGAAAAATAACTTGCCCCATGACAAAGAGAAAAGGCTGACTGATTGATCTTGATATCCTGTTCTCCTTAATGAAACTGGAGAATGATTACAGATAAGGGCAGGAATATCAAATAAAGTAATTATTAGATCCATGAGACAGGAAACAAAATAGATTGAGCTGAGCTCTAAAATTAAGATGTCAACAAGAAACACTCACTTACCCTGGGCTTTAATTAAGGATAGTTAACTTCCCCAGTGACATCAGGTACCAGAACTGGTGAGAATGACTGATGCCCTACAGGTGAATTCATTTTGCACCTTATCTAGGAGAGTCTTCTGCGGCATTTTGACCAGGAAGGAACAGCTTCTCTGCCATAGCACAGAGGGATGAACACCCAAATGAAGCAGGGCAGCCAAGTCAGCTTTACATCTGACCCAGAGCACTGGCAATGCACTTTTCCTGACTGGACACCTTTAACAGATAAGGCTGTCTCAGGAAAGGGATTCCAGCACAAAAGCAGTAAGAAAAAGTGTCTGTGGTGGCTCAGCAAATGTCTGTATCAGCTGCATCTGCGCCAGTTCTGTACCTCCTCTCCTCAGGTGCTCATGTAACTGAGAGTCAATCAAATATTCCTGAAAATGCACTCACCCAGCTCCTAAAACGCCTCTAAATCAGCAGCCCCCCGGTAGGAAATGAGCTGGTGCAGCCAAGCAGCGGAGGTTGTGCTGCTGCCAGCAATCAGCACAGCTCCAGTTTCACATTTCACCTGTTAAATGGACAACCGCAGCGCAAGCTGCAGCTGCAGGCGACTGAGGGACTCTCAAACAGAGAAAGAAGCTGCGTTTGCCAGATGAAGGAGCCATTAGAAGGCGTTTGCTCAGCTTGGCTCCTGAATTTGGGTGTTGAGAGAGATTGTATCTGAAGTGGTTGCCCCCACGAAGCAGATGTCGCTAGGTGCTGCCTGGGGCCAGCCCTGTGCATCCCAGGGGTGCAGAGAGCTACTCCCGTCCACGTCTCCTGCAGGATGTCCCTCTGGTGTGCTCAGCAACGTGGCTTGAGCTAACTCCCCACCTACTGAGGACTGAACCTGGTGTTTAGAGGAGCTGTGCAAGGAAAGCACAAACCAAGTCACAGCAGACAAATTCAGATCCTGAGGTTGCAACCTGCTTAAGGGTGTGGTTTGTGAAACCTTTTCCCAAAAGGCATTTTCCCTGCTCAGACCAAAGCATCTGCTGGAGTCATACCAGCCAGAGAGGCTTACCAGGGAAAGCTGCTCCTCCTCCTCCACTCTGCCCAGATGAGGCCACACCTGGAGCACTGTGTGCAGGCTCCCCAGTTTCAGAGAGACAGAGAACTACTGGAGAGAGTCCAGCAGGTGCTACAAAGATGCTGAGGGGACTGGGGCATCTTTCTGGCAAGGAAAAGGTGAGACCTGGGGCTGCTTAGACTGGAAAAGGGCAGACTGAGAATAGATCTCCTCAATGCTCCGCAGGAGCTAAAACACAGGGATCAAGAGGATGGAGCCAGACGCTGCTCAGTGGTGCCCAGTGACAGGCCAAGAGGCAGCAGACACAAAGTGGAACCCAAGAGGCTCCACCTGAAGATGAGGAGAAATTTCTTTGGTGTGAGGGTGCTGGAGCCCCAGAGCAGGCTTCCCAGAGATGTTGTGGAGTCTCTTCTGGAGAGATTTCAAACCCACCTGGACAGGGTTCTGCAATTTGGCCACAATAACCCCAAGCAGCACTACAGGCTGGGGACAGAGGGGCTGAGAGCAGCCAGGAGGAAAGGGACCTGGGGGTGCTGGTGGATAGTAGGCTGAAGATGAGGCAGCAGTGTGCCCAGGAGGCCAAGAGAGCCAATGGCATCCTGGCCTGTATCAGGAGCAGTGTGGCCAGCAGGACAAGGGAGGTTCTTCTGCCCCTGTACTCAGCACTGCTCAGGCCATCCCTTGAGTGCTGTGTCCAGTTCTGGGCCCCTCAATTCAAGAGAGATGTTGAGGTGCTGGAAGGTGTTGAGAGAAGGGCAGCAAGGCTGGGGAGGGGCCTGGAACACAGCCCTGTGAGGAGAGGCTGAGGGAGCTGGGGGTGTGCAGCCTGCAGAAGAGGAGGCTCAGGGGGGACCTCATTGCTGTCTGCAACTACCTGAAGGGAGGCTATAGCCAGGTGGAGTTGGGCTCTGCTGCCAGGCACCCAGCAACAGAACAAGGGGACACAGACTCAAGCTGTGCCAGGGCAGGTCTAGGCTGGATGTTAGGAGGAAGTTGCTGGCAGAGAGAGTGATTGGCATTGGAATGGGCTGCCCAGGGAGGTGCTGGAGTCACCGTCCCTGGAGGTGTTCGAGAAAAGCCTGTGGCTTGGCCTGGTTGACTGGACAGGGCTGGGGGCTAGGTTGGACTGGATGATCTTGGAGGTCTCTTCCAACCTGGTTGATTTGATTCTATTCTATTCTATTGTGATCCTGGCAACCTGCTGTGGGTGACCCTGCTATAGTGGGGGGGGGTTGGACCAGATGATCTCCAGAGGTCCCTTCCACCCAGCAGGATTCTGTGGTTCTGTGAAAGGAAGCCACAGGACAACTGCTGACTGCCAAGCTCCCCTGACCCCCTCCCCATGACTCCTCCTGCAAAGGACACAAGCTGCCACTCTTCTTTAGAAATCCTCCTCCCTCCCTCACCTCTACCACTGAAGTTCTGTGTAAAGGCAGCTGCAGACATTGTCCCTGTGACATTGCCACCAGCATAACCAGTTGCTGGGGACACAGAAAAGGCAGGGGCAGAGTGAAGTGCAGAAAGGTCTTAAATAAGAGTAATAATAATGAAAAAAGATGGCCAGGAAATAGTTGCTGGAGATGGTAGAGAGTCAACTTTGAAAAGCAGGCAGAGAACTGGGAAGAAGAGTGCTTCGTTTTCTCTGGGCAAGGTTATGTTCCTCTATATTTTATCCACCAACATTGTAATTCTATTTCTAAGCCTAATAAATTTCCCACAAAAGCCCTATTCATTCTCAAACCTATGACTGCTGAGTCAGGGAGCTGTCAGGGTTTTTTTTCCATGCCAGCATCCGTTCACACCACACAAAAAAAACCAAGATAAGAAAACAAAAGGCAATGCTGTGCTTTTTACCCAGAAGAAAGAGACAGCTTGGGGGAACTTAGTCATTTGCTGATCATCAGTCTCTGCAATGAGCTGTGCAAGCAATTAATGAAATGCAGGATGCAAGAGCCACAATTTTAACCAGAAATTTATCCTCCTTTGCCCTGAGATTTAGAGCTAAGTGTGGGGTCTGGTTGATCTCGGTGGTCCTTTCCAACCACAGCGATTCGATGTTGTGCTGAGGGATTTGGTTTAGTCAGGGACTTGTCAGTGTGAAACTAACGACTGGATTCGATCAGCTTGAAGGGCTTTGCCAACCTAAGAGATTCTGTGATTCTGTCCCCATTACCATTCAGTTCATTGCTGAATGTCTATGCTGTACTGCTCAGGCTGAGGAAGCCACCCAGGTGTGGCTATCTGGGGTGGTAAGAACACAAGAGGCAGCCCTGCACCGTCCCAAGGACCATGGTACAGATTCCCACATGTGATGGGAGACTTCCAGGCCAGGAAAAAAACCCTTCTTTTCTAATTTTTTTTCTTCTAGCTTTCATAGAATCAAGCAGGTTGGAAGAGACCTCCAAGATCATCCAGTCCAGCCTCGCACCCAGCCCTACACAGTCATCTAGACCATGACACTAAATGCCTCAGCCAGGCTTTACTTGAACACCTCCAGGGACGGTGACTCCACCACCTCCCTGGGCAGCCCATTCCAATGCCAATCACTCTCTCTGCCAACAACTTCCTCCTATCATCCAGCCTCTACTTTCCCCAGCACAACTTGAGGCTGTGTCCCCTTGTTCTGTTGCTGGGTGCCTGGCAGAAGAGCCCAACCCCACCTGGCTACAGCCTCCCTTCAGGTGGCTGCAGACAGCAATGAGGTCACCTCTGAGCCTCTAGATGGTCTTTAGAGACTGGAAGGGACCTTGAAAGTTCTGTGTTTGTATGTGATGTCATTTCTCCATCAGGTCTCCTCCACTGAAACCCACCACCACTGCCACCACCAAAGGGGGCAGAGCTGCAGCCTTTTTGTCTTAACTTACAAGCCCCCAGCGCCCAAGCAGACGTTAGAGCCGCGGCACCGCTCGATCCATCTCCTCCCTGCACAGACTCAACCCCTGTTGGCAGATTTGTCAATCACCTTTATGGGCTCCTTTCCGCTCCACAGTCAGGAAATTCTCATCTGATTTTGATCTGTGTCATA
The DNA here is from genome assembly GCA_013400475.1 of Tricholaema leucomelas. Taxonomy (NCBI): domain Eukaryota; kingdom Metazoa; phylum Chordata; class Aves; order Piciformes; family Lybiidae; genus Tricholaema lacrymosa; species Tricholaema leucomelas. The sequence continues at coordinate 475,032 of WAAF01005034.1, read as the reverse complement.
AAAATGTGCCAGGACTGATAGAGACCCAAGGACTTGCTGTTGATTTGTTTCTGTCGAGCAAGCCTCTGCCTAATTTATGTAGAACTTCTCTCATTCTATTAGATCACTTTGTAATCATATTTAATTTAGATTTATTCCCGACAGTTCAGGCTGGCTCCAGGCATTTAATTAAATTTTGCCCTCTTAAGCCACTTAGTCAGTCTAGATTTCAAACATGATGTAGTTTTCCCTTGGACAGCTCTTCTTTTTTTTTTTTTTTCTATCCATAACCTTTGAATTGATAATTTCTGCAGTTTGCATCTTGCATGATGTTTTCAGGACCTCCTTTAAAAGCCAAACTTGATGCTATGCAGTGAGCACCAGGTGAAAAGAGAGAGTGATTTGCCATTGGAATAGGCTGCCCAGGGAGGTGGTGGAATCACTGTCCCTGGAGGTGTTCAAGGAAAGCCTGGATGAGGCATTTAGTGCCATGGTCTGGTTGACTGGATAGGGCTGGGTGCTAGGTTGGACTGGATGAGCTTGGAGGTCTTTTCCAACCTGGTTGATCACCGTCCCTGGAGGTGTTCAAGGAAAGCCTGGATGAGGCATTTAGTGCCATGGTCTGGTTGACTGGATAGGGCTGGGTGCTAGGTTGGACTGGATGAGCTTGGAGGTATTTTCCAACCTGGTTGATTCTATGATAAGCCCGGGGAGAAGCAGCACAGCACCCTCCAGCCACAGTGTAACAGCAACTAAGCCATTCAGATACCATTTTACCACGCATGAGGACCTGAAATGGTGACCATCAAATCAAACGTGGCACAAGGTCAGGTGTAAGGCATCCTAAAGCTAACAAACTGCTCTACTTAGTCACAAATCTCATCTGGTTTTGAAGACTTGAACTGAGAAGCAAAGAATGGCCTTCAGGGAAAATCTGAGCAGAAAAAGCCTCTTTGAAAAACCCTAAAATGCAATTAACAAAACTTCAGATTATTTTTTTTATTCAACTTCTATTCTTATTTTATTCAACTCATGAAAAATTCAAAGTCTTTTATTGCCCTTTCGGAGAGGGATGTGAAAATTTAGGACTAGAAAGGCAGAACTGAAAATTTGGATCAGAAAATAACCATAAATATATGGTTTATTAACTGCCCTTTTCCCCCCCCTGATTTTTATTAATAACCAAAAATGAATTTTTGCATGAACAGGACTCCTGATGGTTCCTCTCTTGCTAATTACTGGCACTGTCTCTACCCTTCCTTTATTACCACTAAATCACAGTGCTCCACAGAACATTCTCTAAGCTTCCATTTCTCCTGCAGTTTTCCTCACCTTTGTTCCCCAGACTTCAACAACCCCCCCTCAGCTATCACTTCTGCTCTCCAGTTATCCCATAGGGAGGCCCCACCTGGAGTACTGCATCCAGTTCTGCAGCCTCTATTACAAGAGGGCTATGGATGTGCTGGAAGGTGTCCAGAGAAGGGCCACAAGGATGAGCAGAGAGGTGAAGCTATTCTGCTGTGAGAAGAGACTGAGAGAGTTGAGGCTGTTCAGTGTGGAGGGGAGAAAGCTCCAAGGTGACCTTCCTGTGGCCTTTCAGTATTTTAAGAGGGCTACAAGAAAGCTGGGGAAATACTTTTTAGGCTGTCAGGTACTGATAGGACTGGGAGGGGAAGGAACAAAGCTGGAAATGGATAGAATCAGAATGGATGTTAGGAAAAAGTTCTTCAGCATGAGAGTGGTGAGAGCCTGGAATGGGTTTCCCAGGGAGGTGGTGGAAGCCTCATCCCTGGAGGTGTTTAAGGCCAGGCTGGATGAGGCTGTGGCAACCTGATCTAGTGTGAGATGTCTCTGCCCATAGCAGGGGAGTTGGAACTGGATGATCCCTGTGTTCCCTTCCAACTCTGACTGATTCTATGATGCTATCTGTAACACCCACACACAGCTCTGCACACTTTCTGCTAGCCTGGAGTCCCTGAAGTGCTTGAACAGTCTGCCTGCTGCTTTCTTGCTGCTGCCCATGGCACAGCACACTGCAGAGGCAGCAGGGTTAACCATAATGAATATTCAGTGAGAATCCAGTCACTTAAACTCCACTGATATATCTTAATTTTTCACCCAGCAATATGATATATGGTGCCAACATAATTCAATCTGCTTACATTTTTCATGAGTCCCATAAATCATATCAGGATAGAGACCTTCAGCTACCCTATTTCACTCTGCATGCAGATCTCCTTCAAACAGATGCAGAGCAAGCCCCACGCCCCACTTCATTAGCTTCAAGGAATTGGAACCCAAGGATATGTGGATCCCAGGAACCAGCATGTTGATGGGCACAGACAGTCAGAATCACAGAACTGTCAGGGTTGGAAGGGATCTCAAAGATCATCCAGTTCCAAACCCCCTGCCATGAGCTGTGACACCTCTCACTAGAGCAGGTGAACATCACCTGGACACAAACATTTTCTATGTTATTATAATGAGAAATATTATAAAGGCATGTCTGAATGTTTTGGGGGACTGAGGCTTTGTAATTGGGCTCCAGCTCTGCCCAAGCTGATGCTGGACACCTCAGGGAAGGTTAACCTGCCATGCTGAGTGATCAGACCCAGTCTTCAGAGTTCGAGCTGCATCTGAAAAGGTAACTGAGTAAATATTTCTGCATTCCAGCATTCAGGGCATGAAGATCCCACGCTGGGTACTCAGAAGCTTCTAGGGCACCAGCATTTGTGTGTGTGTGTGTGTGTGTTACAGGACATTTTAGATGGGCTCTTGTCTGACAGAGATGGACTTACAGAATCATAGAATGTCAGGGGCTGGAAGGGACCTCAAAGGTTCATTTGGTCCAGCCTCCCTGCCAGAGCAGCATCACCCAGAGCAGATCACACTGGAACACATCCAGATTGGTCCTGATTATCTCCATATAGGGAGACTTCGCAACCTCCCTGGGCAGATGGACTTTGAGCCAGTCCAGTCAGGTTACCATCCCACCTCTGTGGACATTGCTGTTTCAGAGCAAGACATGAGAAGAACCTCTGTAAGGAGCATTCCTACTGCTGGTGCAGCAGTACACCCCTTGCAGAACTCTTGACTTTCTCTTTAAGGAAGATCAGTTCACAGAATCACAGAATTAACCAGGTTGGAAAAGATCTCTAAGATCACAGAGTCCAAACTATCACCTAATGTCTTCTAATTAACTAACCCATGGCACTAAATGCCTCATCCAGGCTCCTCTTAAACACCTCCAGGGATGGGGACTCCACCACCTCCCTAGGCAGCCCATTCCAATGCCAATCACTCTTACTCTGAAGAACTTCCTAACATCCAGCCTGAACTTGCCCTGGCACAACTTGAGGCTGTGTCCCCTTGTTCTGGTGCTGCTTGCCTGGCAGCAGAGCCCAACCCCACCTGGCTACAGCCTCCCTTCAGGTAGTTGTAGACAGCAATGAGCTCTGCCCTGGGCCTCCTCTGCTGCAGGCTGCACACCCCCAGCTCCCCCAGTCCAATGCACTCACAGTAACCTCAGAAACATCCACAGCATTTTAGGAAGGGCAGCATCTTGCTTTCAGCACAGCTGAGCAGCAGCAGGGAATGCCATGAAGGACATCCTCCCAAAACTGATTTGCCATTGGAATGGGCTGCCCAGGGAGGTGATGGAGTCACTGTCCCTGGAGGTGCTGAAGAAAAGACTGGATAAGGCACTTAGTGCTATGGCCTGGTTGATTAGATGGGGCTGGGTGCTAGGTTGGACTGGCTGAGCTTGGAGGTCTCTTCCAACCTGCTTGATTCTATTCTATTCTATCTGAAGGGTTAAAGAGAGCTTTGATTTGCCTCACAAACCTGGGCCACCTGGGAGTCCTGCTTGCTGCTGCTGGAGCCGAGTAGCCTACTGCAGAACCCCAGGCTCTTTTTGAATGAAACTCTGTTTTATCTCCTCACTCTTTTTACAGCCCACAGAAAAGAGCAAACGGACAATTGAGCTGAATGAAGAGGCACCATTATAAGCAAAGGTCTCAGAAAGTGAGTCTCTGAAGGTGTGAGCACTGTGGTGAGCAGATGTGATGGTTTGGGAGTTACCTGTGCCCCATCCCACCCCTCTCCCTTATGACATCCCAGACTGGACTCAGCCAGCTGGCAGTGAAGGAATGAAGCTTTATGTTCACAGCTTAGCTCAATGCACAAGCAGAGAGTTACAACAGATTACAAATCTCTACAGCTGTAGACAGAAATAGGCAAGTTAAAGGTAACACAGAAACACAGCAGCCCTCCCAGAAATCAGTCTCCCCAGGAGGGGCTCCCAACCACCCTTCCACCTTCTTCCCACCCCTCTACCTTATCTCAGGGTCTGCCTTACATACAAGGTGAGTGGGGAGGATCAGCAAGTGGAGTTAGAAGCAGAAGGATTAGTCCTATCACAGAATTAAGCAGGTTGGAAGAGACCTCCGAGCTCTTCCTTTCCAACCTAGCAGCCAGCCCTGGCCAATCAACCAGACCATGGCACTGAGTGCCTGTCTTTTCTTGAACACCTCCAGGGATGGCAACTCCACCAGAGATAAGCCAAATAAGTTACACAGATGCAAGCACAAAACACACACTCCACCAGACAGAGACACACACACTCTTATCTACGTCTGTGTTCTTGCTTTTGTGCATCTCAGCAAGCCTCTGAGTGCAGCAGACATCACCTGGGTTTCCTTCTCACAGCCTAGCATCTAATTTCTCTCGTTAAAATATTCCTGTTAGCCTCGAACCAGCACAGCAGAGCAGTGGTTTTGATGGCTCAGCTTTCAGGGTGGTTGCTGCAGGTTTGGAGAAGAGGAGGCTCAGGAGTGACCTCATTGCTGTCTACAACTACTTGAAGGGAGACTGTGGCCATGGGGGGTTAGTCTCTGCTGCCAGGCAAGCAGCAACAGAGCAAGGGGACACAGTCTCAGGTTGTGCCAGGGGAGGTCTAGGCTGGATGTTAGGAGGAAGTTGTTGGCAGAGAGAGAGATTGGCATTGGAATGGGCTGCCCAGGGAGGTGGTGGAGTCGCCGTGCCTGGAGGTGTTGAAGCAAAGCCTGGCTGGGGCACTTAGTGCCATGGTCTGGTTGATTGTCTAGGGCTGGGTGCTAGGTTGGACTGGATGAGCTTGGAGGTCTCTTCCAACCTGGTTGATTCTATGATTCCTTTTGTGTTCCATTAACACAGCATCTGATGAGTATAAAAAAAAAGGTAGAAATCCAGACAAACTGTTTCATTTAGCTGCTTTCCATTTCCCCCCTCCCTATCACAGGTCATTTTGCTACTGAACAGGAGCTCTCCTGCTCCGGCAGAGCTGCTCTTTTTCGTTTGCCTTTCATCCTTTCTTTTCAAAGCTGCTCTATAAACCTGGTATCAATCTGTTACTAATAACCCTAACAGGCTTTATGAAGGAGAACCATTATCAGGAGGCCTTTCTCTGAACCTCAAATGCTGACTTGTTGGGTTTTTTTTTGGACAATTTATCTAAAGTCAATTGTCTTCTATTGACTTTTTTTTCAGCTGCTTCCAGAACGATGACACTTTTTAGGTCTGACAGCTCCTCTGACTTGCTCTATACTCTCTCTCTCTCTTCTGGTTTTTCCCTGCCACACATAAATCTTAACAAAAAAAACCCTGCACCTGACTAACAATATCTTGCCTCAAATGAGTTTCTTTCATTCCCCAGGCAACCAGCAACAGAACAAGGGGACACAGTCTCAAATTGTGCCAGGGCAGGTTCAGGCTGGATGTTAGGAGGAAGTTGTTGGCAGAGAGAGTGATTGGCATTGGAATGGGCTGCCCAGGGAGGTGGTGGAGTCACTGTGCCTGGAGGTGTTGAAGCCAAGCCTGGCTGAGGCACTTAGTGCCATGGTCTGGTTGATTGGACAGGGCTGGGTCCTGGGTTGGGCTGGATGAGCTTGGAGGTCTCTTCCAACCTGGTTGATTCTTTGATTCCTCAGATTCTGCTGTTCTCATTGCCATCAAAACCTAGACTCAACCAAGCATTTAGGGTTCTAATCCAACAGTCAATTTAGGGACCAGAGGCTCACAGGACGTCAAGGGTTGGAAGAGACCCAAAGAGATCACCCAGTCCAACCCCCCTGCCACAGCAGGACCACACAATCTAGCTCAGGTCACACAGGAACACATCCAGACAGGCCTTGAAAGGCTCCAGAGAAGGAGACTCCACAGCCTCCCTGGGCAGCCTGTGCCAGTGCTGTGGGACCCTTACAGGAAAGAAGTTCCCCCTTGTGCTGGGCTGGAACCTCCTGAGCTGCAAGGGACGTTTCAATATGTCAGCTGTAGGATGGTGATGTGTTTCTTGTTCTTATCTCCCATTGGGAACGTTGAAGTGCAAAGTCTAATCACTGAGAGAAACCCCTAGAAGATGCTGGAAATGTCACAGGCCCCCCAGCTGCTTTGTCCCCGCTGTAGCCAGTGGGCTGTGGCCGTGTCCCTTGGGCAATCCCAGTCCCTTTGATCCATCCAATTCCTCAGTCTCCAGCTGGTCTGAGGTCTGACTGCGCTTCCTTTCCTGCTAGCTCATTACGGAGTCCCCTCATGTTCAGCAGCCAGAGAGATGAAAGCATCACTTAGAGGCTTTGCTGAGCTGGAACCACATGTCTGTTTTCCCTCTGTAACATACTTTTTTCTTCGCTACAACTCCATTTCTTACATGCTCTTTCATTCTTTATACACAAACAATTTGATCAAGCTCTGCTCTGTATTCTCTCCAATAAGCCATCTCAAGATTTATTCCAACCTTCTGTTGCTGCAGTGTCATGTTAGGAAGCAAATTAACTTTATTTTTATATCACTTTCTTACAAGCCTATCTGTTCAAACAGGGAACTCTTCCACTCCTGAATACTCAGGCTTTTTATTCTCTTTCCAATTCCCATCACCCCTGACTGACTTCCTTTCTTCTGTGTCCTTGCATTTTGCTCATCATGAACTAAAGAGGCCTTTCCTTCACAACCTGCTAGTAACACCCAGAGTCTGGACATCAAAGCAGCTCAGCTTTTCCAGTGTCCACATTTCACACACACACCAGGCTAGAAGATGCTCCAGAGATTATTGGGCCAAGGCAGAACTCATTTTCATGGGGCTGTAGGCACTCACTGCTCCCCAGTCCAAGCAGAACAGGGATTGAATCACAGAAGAATTCAGTCGGAAAAGACCTTTGGGATCACCAAGTCCAACCAATAACCCTACTCTACAAAGTTCAGCCCTAAACCACATCCCCAAGCACCACATCTAAATGACTTTTAAACACATCCAGGGTTGGTGACTCCACCACCTCCCTGGGCAGCTCATTCCAGTGTCTGACCTCTCTTGCTGGGAAACAGATTTTCCTAACGTCCAGTCTAAACCTGCCCTGCTGCAGTTTAAGGGCTTGATGTCAAACAGGACAAGGGGGAAATCTTTTAAACTGCTGGACAGAATCACAGAATGGTTTAGGTTGGAAAGGACCTCAAAGCTCAGCCAGTTCCAACCCCCTGCCATAGGCAGGGACACCTCCCACTAGAACAGGTCGATCAAGACCTCATCCAACCTGGCCTTGAACACCTCTAGGGAGGCTGTGGAGCAATGGATCAAAGATCACATTGGGTGATTCTGTGCTCCACAACCTCCCTGGACAACCTGTGCCAGTGTCTCACCACCTTCACTGCAAAAATCCTTTCCTAACATCCAGTTTCAGTCTCCCCTCTGCCAGTTCAAACCCATTCCTCCTCATCCTGTCACTACAAGACCTTGTCAGTAGTCCCTCCCCAGCTCTCCTGGAGCCCCCTTCAGTTACTGGAAGGCCACTCCAAGTCTCCTGGAAGCCTTCTCTTCTCCAGGCTGCAGAGCCCCAACTCTCTCAGCCTTTCCTCAGAGCAGAGCTGCTGCAGCCCTCTGAGCATCTTGGTGGCCTCCTCTGGACTGGCTCCAACACTTCCATGTCCTGCTTGTGCCGGGGGCTCCAGATCTGCACCCAGGACTGCAGGTGGGGTCTGAGGAGAGCAGAGCCAAGGGGCAGAATCCCCTCCCTTGCCCTGCTGCCCACACTGCTCTTGATGCAGCCCAGCACAGGGTTGGATAATCTCTTCTTCCAAACTCTCTTCCCCATTGCACTTCTTGAGAAGTCTCTGCCACACCTCAAATTCCTTGCAACCTCATGCCATGGATTCGTGCCGACTGACTGCAGCCATGGCTACACTGATAACACATCCCTCTCTACCCCATAAAATAGTCTTTAACTAGGACTTGACAGAGCTATGAATTTAAAATTACCAACTTCAACACTGAAGAGCCTTCTCCAGCAGCTTCTGCCACGCATGTTCTTAGCTATTACATCAACCCCTGCTCTGCGACAGAGGAAAAGAACAAAGACATTCTAATCAGATGCACAAATCTCCTTCCAGGATTTGCCAAGCACTGAATCTACTCTTTATCTTTTCTCTTCCTTTTTCCCTCCAGAATGCTCTTAAAGCTCAAGAGAACCAGGAAATGAGAGGGAAAGTGCAGAGCCTGCTACAAGAAATGGGAGGAAGGGAACCTCTTTGGAGTCAAGGGAGAAATCAGAGCTTTGAGTGATGGCTGGCAACAGACAGGTTGTTCAGAATGAGGAGCCCAGCACCACGTCTGAACCTCACTGAAGTCTGAAGCTGAGAACTAGACCAGAGCTTTGAGAAAATCTCTTAGGTAAAAGGGTTTAGTGTTGTTATTATTAAAGCAGAAATCAGGTAGGGATTTGACACAAGCTAGAGAAAAGAGTCTATCTTTTAGCAGAGGCTGGCAGAGCCTCTTTCCATTTTTTATATCTCCCTTAGATTCTTTATTTATGACATGCTCACAGGCTCAGAAAAGCCAGAGCTGATTCAAGGGGGAGTTTTTCTGCCCTTCTAAACAGCTCAGGACCGTGAGTCCCTTTGGCTTTTGATCACAAAGGTGCTCCTATGAGCATATGAAATCTTTAATCTTCCCCCTCTGTCAACTCCCCAAAACCAAAATCCTCAGAGACAGGCGTTTGGGTTCTGGCTGCTATGAGCACCCAGGCTAGCTTAAAACAGTGGTGTAGGCCAACACATGCTGATCTTTGAACCCAAGAATCTCTCTGTGCATTTTCAGGCTAAATCAAACCAGAAGCAATGAAGTACTACGGTGTGGCTGGGCAAAGAATGTCCCTATTGCACCTCACACATGATGTCAGCCCAAGGGGACAGTCTGTAGGATACCCCACTAATTCACAGCTCCCACCCCCACATCACTTCTTGCCTTCTCCTTGCCTTCCAGAATTAGAGTTGGCAGAAGGAGTGTGACTGTAGCACTTGGAACATGCCATAGCAACACTGGAAGCAGAGGGATGTCCTCACTCTCAGAGCCACACCAGCCTCCATTAGAGGCAAACTGCCCTTGCTTGCCCACAGCTTGGCTAAAAACACCTCCAGGAACTGGGCTGCTGTGCCCAGCTGGTGAGTGGAGCCCAGAAAAAGAATTTAAAAAGGACATTGCTGTTCCTGAGAGTGCTGGAGGAGAAAAATGATCCTTCTGTTCCTTTGGAGAGGAAAGGCTGTTGAGAAGGGGTCCCTCGTCATGTAATGAGTTAGCCTGGAAGTCATCTCTGGAGCCCAACCCCCTGCTCAAACTGAGGCTTGATTTGCAAACTGCTGGGTTTGGACTGAATGCAGCACATGTTCTGATGCCTTCATAGAATCAACCAGGTTGGAAGAGACCTCCAAGCTCAGCCAGTCCAACCTAGCACCCAGCCCTGGCCAATCAACCAGACCATGGCACTAAGTGCCCCAGACAGGCTCTGCTTCAACACCTCCAGGCACAGCAACTCCACCACCTCCCTGGGCAGCCCATTCCAATGCCAATCACTCTCTCTGCCAACAACTTCCTCCTAACATCCAGCCTAGACCTCCCCTGGCACAGCTTGAGGCTGTGTCCCCTTGTTCTGTTGCTGGGTGCCTGGCAGCAGAGCCCAACCCCACCCGGCTACAGCCTCCCTTCAGGCAGCTGCAGACAGCAATGAGGTCCCCCCTGAGCCTCCTCTTCTGCAGGCTGCACACTCCCAGCTCCCTCAGCCTCTCCTCATAGGGCTTGTGTCATTTAAAAACTATTCCAGCTCTGGGAATTCAGTTTTCAGATCTATTCATAGATGTGCCATACAAAAGCAAACAAACTTACTCTGGAAAACCAAATGAGCAAATCCTGGTAGCTCCTGCTACTAACCAAGGTTTGACTGCAACTTACTGAAGCCAAAAACATTGATGAGTAAGCAAGTGTGCTGGTTTGAGGCTAACTGGAATATTTTAGTAAGAGAAATTAGCTGATAGGCTGTGAAAAGGAAACAGTGGTGATGGCTGCTGCATTACAGGCCTGCTGAGATGGATAAAAGCAAGGACATAAACGCAGATGGGACAGAGTGTGTGCCTCTGTCTCTGGGAGTCTGTTTCTCCCTGGGCTGCTTCTGTGTAACTAATCCTTCTGCTTCTAACCCCCCTTGCCAATCCTCCAAACTCACCTTGCATGTAAGGCAGACTCTGGGATAAGGTAGAGGGGTGGAAAGAAGGGGGAAGGGTGGTTGGGAGCCCCTCCTGGGGACTGATTTCTGAGAGGGCTGCTGTGTTCCTGGATTACCTTTAACTTGTGTACTTCTGTATACAGCTGTAGATATTGTAACTCTCTGCCTGTACATTGTGCTAAGCTGTGAATATAAAGTTTCATTCCCTAACTTCCAGCTGGCTGAGCCTAGTTTGGGTGGTTTCATAAGAGTAGGGGGGCAGGTAACTCCCAAACCAGCACAACAAGCGAAACTGTCAAGCTGCAATCCGAGCACCACAAGCTGTTCTTCAAGGGAGTTGTTGCAGCTGCTTCTGGAAAGCAGCCATGTAACATTCCACTCTGTCTTGCAGGAGCAGAGGGAAGGAGGACAGAGCCAGTAACTCACATCACCCCATCCTCCTCACCAGAGCAGCAACATGCTGCCTCCTGGGAACCAGCGAGCGATAGGAGACAGCAAGTTCCAGCAGGACAAGGGAAGCATTCAGTAGGCTGCAAATTCAACACCATTTCAACAGGTCCTGTTACACAGCCCAGGAAGAGAGTGCTGGATCAAGTGACACAAAGCCATTAAGCATTGGATTTCCCCAGTGCAACTCCACTAATGAGACATCTACAGTTAGATGGCTCCGTGCTGCTCTGGCCAGGAAACATCAAAGCTGCTGGTACCCAGGAGCTGTGCCTGGACTAAAGGGGACCACACACTTGAGCCAATGGAGATCAGAAATCAGACACATGCAGGCTGGCAAAGCCCCTCAGGAACACCAAGTCCAACCTAGAACCCTACTCTACAAGATTTACCTTCAACCACAGCCCTAAGCACCACATCCAAACCACCACCTCCCTGGGCAGCTCATTCCAGTCCCTGACCACTCTCACCGTGAAAAGCTTTTTCCTTATGTCCAACTTAAACCTCCCCAGCCTCAGCTTGAGGCCATTCCCCCTTGTTCTGTCTCCATCTGCCAGTGAGATGAGCCCAGCAGCAGCCTCTCCACAATGTCCCTTCAGGTAGCTGTAGACAGCAATGAGGTCTGCCCTCAGCCTCCTTTACCTCACACTAACCATCCCCAGCTCCCTCAGTCGCTCCTCATCAGATTTGTTCTCCAGGCCCTTCACAGCTTCCTTGCCCTCCTCTGGACCCTCTCCAGCACCTCCACATCTCTCTTGTATTGCAGTGTCCCGAACTGAACACTGATGCAAAGCCTGGGGCCAGCCCTGTGCCCTGCAACAGAAGGACACAGCCCAAACCAACTCAGCAAGGGGAAATGGGATTGAGTGGAGCACCCAAAGGCACTCAGCTTCTGAAGCTGCCCTTGTGGGAGAGCAACAGGCTTGTGAGGTGTCACTTTGCTGCTGATCTCAAGCCACAGGCAAGAGAATGCACACCCCTGGGCAGCACTGCACAAAGGTGGCTGGGTCTGAGCGGGTGCTGCAGCAGCAATCTTGATGCTGACACCATGAGCTCTGTCTGTCTGCCAGGCGTTTGCACAGTTGCTGCCAGGCTCTGCTACAGCCAGCCTGGATTACCCCAGGGAAGACTGGAGAGTGACAGTGATGCCACCTTCCATCTCTACTCAAGTGCTAAAGGTTTCCAAGTGAGCTGGAGAGACACAAGAAGTAGCAAGGGGTAAGAAGGGCAAGAGCCCACACTGCTGGCAGGCAGCAGGTGAATGGGTAGAGGGCTGTCCCAGACACAGGAGCTTTCTCACAGTCACAACAACTGGATAGGGCTGGGTGCTAGGTTGGACTGGGTGATCTTGGAGGTCTCTTCCAACCTGCTTGATTCTGTGATTCTATGATTCTAAAACCCCAAAAGACAAAGCAGTGAAACACACAAAGTTAAATGGTGATAGGGCAATGCAAGCACAGACCAAACGTGACTGAAGGCAAACAACAACCTCAGCAGGCGACTGCCAGCTTCCCAGGAGCACAAAACAGCCCTCCACAGCTCCTCCACTCAGGAGAAAGTTCCCAGAGCTTTGTTTTCCTTAAATCTCACTCTTTTTTAAATGTAATTTACAAAGGGCACTGCAAAGCTACAAGAGGAATGCAAAAGAAAACTCTGCAGGTGCAGGCTGATTTTACCAACACCGTGCCCATGCCAATGGTTTAGCTAAACCAACCTAAGGCCTGCAAGCTATTAACTGAAACCCAACCCTTGGCTAATGTGAATTAGTGCTGGGTTGTAATGCTACATCATGATAAGCAGCTTGGAACTATTTCAAACAGAGTAGGGAAGTTGTTCCCCATTAGATAATAAATACTCTTAACAAATAAAAAGCCATAAAAGAGTCCATCACTTCAAAGGGGATCTTCTGGCTGGTCTTCTTTTTAAGCAGGGGAGCTGAAGGTACACAGTTTGCTAAGCCAAGTTTGAAAGCAGAAAGCCAAATCTAGAATTGTTATTGATTCCTTACATTATTAACTGAAGAACTGAACAGGGTAAAGGATAAAACATGAGCTAGAGAGAATAAGGGATAAGACATGCCAAGCTTTTAGCTCTGAACGTTAGCAGCCTTTGAGGGTACAGGTGAAAGCCATGAAATGGCATTGGGCTTCCTCTCCAGAATGGTGCTGGGGACAGCCAGGACAGACCAGAAGATTATCAGTAGTCAGCATGGATTCACTGAGGGGAAGTCATGCTTGACTAACCTGATAGCATTCTGTGGTGCCATAACTGAATGGGTAGATTCAGGGAGAGCAGTGGATGTAGTCTACCTTGACCTTAGCAAGGCTTTGACACCATCTCCCATGATATTCTAGTGAGCAAGCTCAGGAGGTATGGGATGGCAGAGCAGGCAGTGAGGTGGATTAGGAGCTCATTACAAGACAGAGTTCAAAGAGTGGTGATCAGTGGTGCTAGGTACAGCTGGACAGCTGTAACCAGTGCAGTTCCACAAGGATCAATGATGGGTCCAGTCCTGNGGCCAGTGGGATCCTGGGGGGCATTAAGCAGAGTGTGTCCAGCAGATCAAGAGAGGTTCTCCTCCCCCTCTACTCTGCCCTGCTGAGACCTCATCTCCAGTACTGCCTTCAGTTTTGGGCTTCCCACTTGAAGAGGGACAGGGATCTGCTGGAGAGGGTCCAGCAGAGGGCTACAAGGATGATGAGGTAATTGGAGCACTGCCTGATGAGGAGAGACTGAGCGACCTGGAGCTGCTTAGTCTGGAGAAGAGAAGACTGAGAGGGGATTTAATCAATGTTTATAAACATCTGAGGGCTGGGGGTCACGAGGAGGGGGGGGACAGGCTCTGCTCACTGCTCCCTGGGATAGGATAAGGAGCAAGGGATGGAAGCTGCAGCACAGGAGGTTCCAGCTCAACACAAGGGGGAACTTCTTTCCTGTAAACGTCCCAGAGCACTGGCACAGGCTGCTGTGTGACCTGAGCTAGATTGTGTGGTCCTGCTCTGGCAGAGGGGTTGGACTCGATGATCTCCTTGGGTCCTTTCCAACCCCTAACCTCCTGTGAGCCTGTGACCAGAGCAATTGTGTGGGCTGAGGAAAAAGGACAGGGCAAGGCAGAGCTTTGGCAGAGGACAGCATCTGAGACACCCAAGCCCTTTGCTGTGCCCTGGTTAGCAGTTTGTGAGACAGTCCTTACTGACAGATCCACCTGAGGTTACGCCTGCAGCCATGCAAACGCAGTTAAAAGAGCAGCGGCAGGCAAAGAAGTCCTTCCCAAATGAACCAACTGCAAGGAGATAACGAAACGGAGCAGACAAGGGCTCCTGAGGGAAAACCAGATGGAATTAAACTTGCCACCAGCTGATCAGCATCCAGTTCCCTTTTCAGCAAAGCCCATCAAAAGAGATGTCAAGTGCAAAGCACTACTTGGAAACCAGCTCTCATCACAGGCTTCTGCATTGTTCTCCTGCCTGCTCAAGCAAACCAGGCAAACTTTGCCTTGCTCTCGTAAGCAGTGTTCACAGTGATCCTGAGTGTGCAGGGGTTTCCTGACTCCCTCTCTGTGATCACAGCTCAGTTGCCCCACTGAGACCTATTTTGATGCTGGAAACAGTGGTAACCCTGTAGATCAAACAGGTCTGTATTTAGATTGCACTGTCTTGCCACAGATAACCAGGTTATACCTGCCAGCGATGTCAGAGTGCTTCACAGAAAGGATTACCCTGGGATCCATATATCCAATCCTCTTGTTAGCACAGTCCCCTTCTTCCACATTGCCAATCTAGTCCCTGTGGGCAGCTTGCCTCAACAGCTACAAATCCCTCATAGAAACCATAGAGCAGGTAGTGACACATTTACAGCACTCTTCATCTTTACAGCACTGCGTGCTGGTCAGTTTTTATTAGGCTTAGCAGACAAAGTGCCTTCCTTAGTGTCCACTAGGAAAGAGATTTCTTTCCCAGACAAGCTCTTTGCCTGGCCAGCTGTAACTGTACAATAAAGACATAAATGGATTCTCCTCTAATACAGCAACTGATGGGAAAAGTTAGGTCTGAGCCCAGTATGTTTCTGTCTCTGTTCC
This sequence comes from Tricholaema leucomelas, assembly GCA_013400475.1. Taxonomy (NCBI): domain Eukaryota; kingdom Metazoa; phylum Chordata; class Aves; order Piciformes; family Lybiidae; genus Tricholaema lacrymosa; species Tricholaema leucomelas. Next base: position 460,011 of record WAAF01005034.1, on the reverse strand, counting down.
CAGCTAGCCCAGCACATCATCCTGAAAATGTTCTTTTTTTATGGTACCTTAGTACTTGGTACCATCTGGGCCTGAAGTGCTCCCTCAAGGGTTTGCATTAGGCTCCAAAAGGATGAAAGGACGAACTAAACAAGATCAGAGCTGTTGCAGGTTCAGCTTTAGGGGCTACAGAAAGTAAATTCCTATTTTGGAGCAAATGCTTATTCCTAAAGTTATTAACTGCTCCGCTGCAGTATTTATAGCTGGGCTGCCTGCCTCCTTTTCCCCCAAGCAAAACTGTGGCTAGTTTAATGCTATAATAAGAAGTTGATTTGCTAGTGTAGAACTTCAAAGGGAAACTTTCTTCTGCTGCTTGATAAAATATTAATGGGGAATCAGAAGCATGGTGGCGTTACACAGGACCCTGGGACGAGGCTCTTCTGGGGCTCCAGAGCCGCACATGCCCTGCTGGGCACCTTTTGTTCCTGCCAGGTTATCTAATAAAGTTGCTTGCAGGAAGCTCTCTGTCTTATTTTCCACATTGTGGCCAGCAACCAAAACTACTTTCCCAGCACAGTTCCTTCCTTTTGAAGCTCCAAATCTCCCAAGCAAGGTCACGCTGGGAGAAGCAGCTGCGGAGTGAGCTCCTTCACCACCTCACGCTGCAGGGGGAAGGGTTTAGCAATGATGCAACAAGCTGCGGGGAGAGCAAGGCAGAGGCAGGAACAGGCCAGAGCAAGCTGAGGTTTAAAGTCTTCTTGGATGGGTACAATAAAGATGCATCCACCAGCCCAGGCTGCATCTGCCAGCTGGGCACATTTGCAAGCAATACTCCAAGGTTATACACAAGGTACAGCCAAAGAGCCTCTCCTTTCAGTGAGGAAGGACCTGACACAGTTCCCTCAGCCAATATCTGATACACAAATATGCCTGGCTAGCAGGTCAAGTACAACAGATGCCCCATGGTGTGTTTTCAGGATCAGTCCCCACTGCCTTCTGCCTGTGCAGAGCCCTGCCAGCACAGGAAAGCCTTCCCAGGAAGGGTTGCTAACCACCTGCACAGAGATGGTTTGCAGACAGGACCATCAGAGCAGATTTTATGCTACTACTGCACCATGCCAGACAGCCCAAGCAGCCAGGGAAGTGTGCAGAGCTGCTCCTGCATTCAGATGCATCAGCAGGAACCGTGCACAGAACTGCTGGAGCAATTCGAGCATCTAGGGGGCTGGAAAGCTGCAAGAGGAGCTGGCAGGGTAAAGGAAAGCTGCAGAACAGCTCCCACAGCAGATCTTGCCTGGGGGCTAGAAGCCCTCAGGTGCCAGCCTTGCACTGGTATTTACCCACAACAGGGGTTACTGAGCTAAGGAGGGACATCATTTTGGCTGAGATCTTCATGCCCCATCATGTCTGTCAGTCTCTAATAGAAGCTCAAGCATGCAGCTGTGCTCTATAATGTTTTATTCAATTTCTCATTCAGCTGTGGGATCCTTTCTTCCTGCCTTGCCAAGAGTTATCTGAAATGAAGATGCCTTAAAGCTTGGCATGACCAGCTCCAGAGGCATGACCTAGCTCAGCTAACACTGGCATTACAAAGAGCTGTGGCAAGTTATGCCCTGCACTAGAATAAAAATCACCTGAAAGCTGGTGAGTTTGGCCACCCTTCTCGGGAGAGACTGAGAAGTTCAGTGTATCATGAAGACCAGAAAGGACAAATACTGCTACTCATCCTAGTTTTGGGTCCTTGCACCAACAAAAGCCACCCTTCCAGGCAAGATTCAGATCCTAAGCCCTTCCAACAGACTGAAAAGGACCTGCAGGGAAAGCCTATTGCCTGAGTATACAGCACAATGTGTTCTCTGTAGTCATCAGCACAGATCGCTGAGCACTTCTGCTGCTTTTTCATATGGAGTCTTCCATAGGTAGGCCACCCTGAATCTCCAAACAACAAGAGCTCTGGGAATGCACAGGGGGTAAGCTGCACCATAGAATCGAGCAGGTTGGAAGAGACCTCTGAGCTCATCCAGTCCAACCTAGCACCCAGCCCTGGCCAATCAACCAGACTATGGCACTAAGTGCCCCAGCCAGGCTTGGCTTCAACACCTCCAGGGACGGTGACTCCACCACCTCCCTGGGCAGCCCATTCCAATGCCAATCACTCTCTCTGCCAACAACTTCCTCCTAACATCCAGCCTGAACCTCCCCTGGCACAGCTTGAGGCTGTGTCCCCTTGTTCTGTTGCTGGCTGCCTGGCAGCAGAGCCCAACTCCACCTGGCTACAGCCTCCCTTCAGGTAGCTGCAGACAGCAATGAGGTCTGCCCTGAGCCTCCTCTTCTGCAGGCTGCACACCCCCAGCTCCCTCAGCCTCTCCTCACAGGGCTGTGCTCCAGCACCCTCCCCAGCCTTGCTACCCTTCTCTGGACACCTTCCAGCATCTCATCTCTCTTGGACTGAGGAGCCCAGAACTGGACACAGTGCACATAGAGAAGAACTGAAAGAACAGTTAGAGAGAAATACAAATCTCCAGAGGAGGTGACTTGTCTCTTCAGTCCTCCCAAGTCTTCCCAAGGTAGAGGACAGTTACTCTTGGCTCACAGCCTCTGTACACCAGAAAACATATCCCAGCACATCAAGTTTTAGGTATTCCACAGCCACTACTAAAGGAAAAGTAGGCACATGAGGCAGAGGAGACAGGTTCCAACAGGAGCATCTGCTAGCTAAAAATGAGAACACTCTGATGATGAGCTGATTCTTGCAATTCATGGTCTGGGTTGGAAGGGGCCTCCAAAGGTCACACAGTCCAATCCCCTCTGCAGTAAGCAGGAGCATCCTCAACAAGATCAGGCTGCCCAGAGCCACAGTAGAACCTCTATGCCTAGAGAGCAGTGAATTCTTGACCTCAGCTGTCCCTCTGGGCTCCGCATGCACAGCACTGAGGTTCCTGTTCATCTGCTGCGTGCAGACAAACACAGCAAGGGCTCACTGGAGGCAGAGTTGCTGCTGGGTACTGCCTTAGTGATGGTGCTGTGTTTATGGAGCTGCTTTCAGATCTCTCACTACTTTCCATCTCATTTCCTAACGACTGCCTGATGACTGCCCTAGCCCCTAAACACTCAGGATTTCAATTAGTTACCATAAGATGAGTAGCTAATGACAGGATGAGAGGAAATGGCCTCAAGCTGCACCAGTTTAGACTGGATAGTAGGAAAAAATGCTGCAGGAGCAGTCAGAGGTTGGGACAGGCTGCCCAGGGAGGTGGTGGAGTCACGGTCCCTGGAGGCATTCCAAAGATGCATAGGCATGGCATTTTGGGACATGGTTTAATGGCCATGCTGGTTTTAGGTCATCTGCTGGACTTGATGACCTTACAAGTCTTTTTCAGTCAAAAAAAACTCTATGATTCTGTTTGCCCAGCACTTGGAAATAGTTCAAATCTGAAAGCTACTACATGAAGAAATGGCTCCTGTACCATCAGTCCCATCCCACAGGTTTAATGTCACTGCTGGCTAATCTCAATCAACATTGCAGTGCCCCACTTCATTATTCACTATGGAAACGTTGCCTCCTGCCCTCAGTAGCAGGTCCATTACACCAGGTCCTGCAGTGGGGCCAGATTTACCTGGTGCCAGGGCTGCAGCACCCAGCAGCATCGCGTGGGAACGCCGCGGCAGCCGAGCGGCTCACCCGGCCTCACGCAGAGGAATATTCATTAATGTTTACTGATGTAGAATGCACACACTACATTAGTCACAATCCCATAAACAAACATGTTTTTCATCCACACTACATTAATCTTGATCCTATAAATAAACAGAGAGAGCACAGGCGAGGCTTTCCGAGATGCCCCCTGCAGAAAGAGCGCTGCTGTACCAGAATGCCTCACGGAGCAGGACCACGGCTTCAGCTGCTTGTGGAGAGACCACGGCTGTGATTATTGCTCTGTAATGAGAGGCTTAGTGAAAAGAAAAAGGGTGGAGGTTTGGTACTTTTAGGGGGGCTGGTAGAGTGGGTAAGGTTGTATTTTGTAGTCCTGACTTTAGTACTCACTGGATTTAAGGGGATGCCCACAGCCTCGGGTCAGAACTTTATTACAGAATCATGGAATCAACCAGGTTGGAAGAGACCTCCAAGCTCAGCCAGTCCAACCTAGCACCCAGCCCTGGCCAATCAACCAGACCATGGCACTGAGTTCCTCATCCATTCTTGTCTTGAACACGTCCAGTGATGGAGACTCCACCACCTCCCTGGGCAGCCCATTCCAATGCCAATCACTCTCTCTGCCAACAACTTCCTCCTAACATCCAGCCTGAACCTGCCCTGGCACAGCTTGAGACTGTGTCCCCTTGTTCTGTTGCTGCTTGCCTGGCAGAAGAGCCCAACCCCACCTGGCTACAGCCTCCCTTCAGGTGGTTCAGAGAGCAATGAGGTCTGCCCTGAGCCTCCTCTTCTCCAGGCTTCACACCCCCAGCTCCCTCAGCCTTTCCTCACAGGGCTGTGCTCCAGGCCCCTCACCAGCTTTGTCTCCCTTCTCTGGACACCTTCCAGCACCTCAACATCTCTCTTGAATTGAGGAGCCCAGAACTGGACACAGCACTCAAGGTGTGGCCTGACCAGTGCTGAGTACAGGGGCAGAAGAATCTCCCTTGTTCTACCTGGCACACTGTTGAGGCTGTCCCTAGAGATCAAGGCCACTGTGCTCCTCTTTCTCCAAAGAGGAGGAGACCAACCCAAAAGCACTTCAGGAGGAGTGCAGATGATTGCTACAGTGTCAGATGTATTGGATACAGAGAATGACTGAGGACCAAGCAAGTTTCCATCCAACGCTTCCATCCCAACGTTTTCACTGACTTTTCACACGAAGCCTTACCTTTGCAAAGCACTTCAGCAATCAGCAATGAAGCTGACTGTTAATAAGGCTGCTTCCTTTTTAATTTCTGCTTCTCAAGAGGGTGCAATCAAGGGAAATGTAATTGTTTGTGAAAGTCAACATCTGCATCACGTATCCATCATCCTTCCACTTGGAAAGCTTCCCAGTGCGGCTGCTCTCTTTGGTGTGCATTACCTTTACACTCATCATTAAAACAGAGTTGATTTTGTTATTAGAGGCCTGGAAGCTGTAGCAGGGGCTGATATTTACATCCAGAGCATCTGTGTTCGTTTTATAGGGGAGGCAGTTCAGCAGGAGCCGCTACAGATGACTAAACCAGTGGGCAAGGTATGTTGACTTTGTCTCTTATTTAACAGTAATGAAATGTAACAAGTGCACCAGAGGGATGCCTTTTCATAAGCAGACAAGCAGATGGGTGAAGGAATTCGACTTGCTATAAAAAGCTCATCACTGCCAAGCAGTCTGAAAGACTCTGTGGAAAGAGTCGTCCACAGCGCAGAGTATTCCCCCCTCAGAGACTCCAGGGCGTATTGGCAGCCTCTCTCCTCTTGGCATTTGGGATCCTACAGGTGATGAGCCTTGCAGCACGGCTGCTGGCAGCTGCCCACAAAGCATACACTTCCAGCCCATGTCTCGCTTTAGCTCCTGCAGATTGCAGAGGTTTAAACACGAATTGGACACTGGACTGATTTCACTGCCCCGTGGGTAGGATGTTCCTTCAGTAAGCTGAACTGGGGTGTCACAGGCTCTCAGCTTCAAATGCTTCAACATCATACAACTGCTGGAAGAGGACTTGATATCAACTAGCACCCGGAGATCTGGCCTGCAGACTAACCAAGCAAGCCACAGCAAAGCAAATCCAGGCTCCTCCCCATCTGCACTGCACTGCTCAGCAAGGTAGACACATCCCTTCTGTGCCTTAAAGTGGAGACATTTGCAGCAGCACTTAGCTGTAGTATCATAGAATCAAACAGGTTGGAAGAGACCTCCAAGCTCAGCCAGTCCAACCTAGCACCCAGCCCTATCCAGTCAACCAGACCATGGCACTAAGTGCCCCAGCCAGGCTTGGCTTCAACACCTCCAGGGACAGCGACTCCACCACCTCCCTGGGCAGCCCATTCCAATGCCAATCACTCTCTCTGCCAACAACTTCCTCCTAACATCCAGACTAGACCTTCCCTGGCACAGCTTGAGACTGTGTCCCCTTGTTCTGTTGCTGCTTGCCTGGCGGAAGAGACCAAACCCCACCTGGCTACAACCTCCCTTGAGGTAGATGTAAGACAGCAATGAGGTCTGCCTTGAGCCTTCTGGTTGATTCTATGACTTCAGAAGATTAAACATGAATTGGACATTGGACTGATTTCACTGCCCCGTGGGTAGGATGTTCATTCAGTAAGCTGAACTGGGGTGTCACAGGCTCTCAGCTTCAAATGCTTCAACATCATACAACTGCTGGAAGAGGACTTAATATCAACTAGCACCCGGAGATCTGGCCTGCAGACTAACCAAGCAAGCCACAGCAAAGCAAATCCAGGCTCCTCCCCATCTGCACTGCACTGCTCAGCAAGGCAGAAACATCCTCCTTAAACTGGAGACATATGCAGAAGCACTCAGCTGCACACCTCTTCTGGGCTATGTCTAAGTCTGGGATGACTTTTGAACCAGTGATGAAAGTACCTCTGCTCTGACTGTGCTGCAGCTACACAGCTAGATTTTAATGGCAAAAATGCTTCAGAGGCTTTGTAGTTGGACTCAGATCACTGAGTCCACCCAAGGTACCTACATCAGGGCACCAAAGCAACAAAAGTGACTGAGCAAGAGGGCACAGTAAGCGAAGCACTTCTCCACGCCGAGTGAGGAGCAGTGTGCTGCTGCTGAGTGCAGCCCTGAATGGCAAACCCTTCTCCTTCGTGCTCATAGCACACAAAACACAAATTTAACTTGCCAAAATCACAATCAATAAGAGACATTTCTTAAATTAAGTAGATTCAGAGGAGAGGAGGAAAATTAATTAGTGTTGCTCGCCCCTCAGTGAAGGCTTAGGCTGAAGGTCCGGATCGATACTTTTGAGTACAGATGCCAGAAGTCAGGCACATCACCCTGACAAGCCCAGCGGGTGCCTGGCACCCCTAAAAGCCAGACAGCTCACCAACAATTTCCCACAGGCTCTGTCTTGTACCAGCATGCTGGACTCAGAGCAGCAATTGTGGTCACCCTGCTCTGCTGTTACAACAGACCTAACTGTTGCTTTGCTGTGCTCGAGTCTTTTGTCTTTGGTATCTCACATGCAAACCAACTTCCTTGCTTATTTGTGTTCATCTACGAGAGGCAGAAACCATCAGGGGCAAGAGCCAGGTGAATTACCCCCACACACTGTAGGTTTTCCTTTCGATACCGACACAACACACGGAGCCAACTTGAGCCATGCCTGTTTATAACCAGTCAACCAGATGGGTGCATAACCAATCTGATTTGCTCTAAAAAGCTTATAGCTGCTGAAAATCTCAAGGATTTGCTGGGAGGGACTCAGCTTTAACAAATCGTGTCAGGGTACTACACAGACTGATCCTGCTCTGCCCAACTGTTGTCTCAGCATTAGCTCTCCTGCCACCGTGCCAAGGCTGTAGCTACAGTGGGACGTGCAGCAGGGGACAGCTGGTGCTGAGGAGGCAACAGACACAACAAATGCTACAGGGGTTTGCCTCACACCAGCCCTTGTCTGCATGCTCCAACCCTAAGGTGCAGATTGCAGCTACCTGCACCACTCAGGTGCATTTGAAAGGAATCTGCTCTGGGCACTTGGAGCGGTCTCTGCGAGGCATGAGGAGGCAATCGGGGGACTTGCTGCCAACTCACAGCACTGCCACAGCCACACAAGCACCTAAGGATTCACAGTCAGCATGGAGTTAACTTCAGTCGGAGCTCACCTCTCTACAAACCCCTGCTGCCCTCTGAAATCCAAGTCCCCACCTCAGTTACGTCTTCTAGTGAGACACAGCTCCCAAGGGCCTGAAGCCCTCCAAAGGAGAAGGAAATGCTTCTGCCAAAAGACTTCTTGTCAAAAGCTGTTGTCAAGCCTTCAGTGCTGGAGAAGATGCTCACAACACCACAGTGGCTTGCAGAGTGCCCCAGCACTCCACCTCCCAGCTTTCCCAGGGAGCCCTATTCCTACACTCTTTTCCCTCATCCCCACCCAGCAGGGACTGTTTTACTTTCTGCTTATGGCTGATGTGTTTTGCAGGCACGACTCAAATGGGCTTTTCTGCAGGCTGCAGCCTCTCTTCATCATCCCCACGCAGAGCACACAGAATATAAATCTTTTTGCCTTCACATGCAAAACAAAACTTCCTAGTCTTCTTTTGCACCTAAAATGAGACCTGCAGAGACACAGAAGCTGTCCAAAAGCTGCCCTGAGCTGCTAGTCCAGCTGAACTGGAAGCTCATTGGAGCTTGCAAGCCCTGCTAAGGCACTGGGAAATGCTTTGCCTCTCCTCTATGTGGTTCTTGAGCCTCTTCAGGCATACACAGATTGCATCCTGATGGGTAAGAACTGTTACTTGTGTTATAATTTATGTTTCCTTGAAAGGGAGTTTTCATACATGAGTCTATGGAATCCTGGATTAGAAAAGGGTCAAGACTCTCCAGCTTGCAGGACAGGGAGTGCAGTCTGGTAAGAACCAAGTGCCTCTTCAATAGAAATGCAAAGAAGGCACAGGCAGTAAAAAACAGCCAAAATAATAAGCTGTGCAGATTCACACTGGATTTTGACACTGTAATATGTCAGATCAATATCCTTAAAAGCACTTCAGAAGCAGCCTCATCAGCCCTAAACACTTAGTAGACAGAGCTGCTGGCACCACACCTGCTGAGTGCCAGGTTCCCCATTTCACGACCAGTAAAGATTCAGCTTCCCACTGGTGATGCGAAGAGCCCCAGCACACAGCCCTGTGGTGGGAGGGCACCAAACACACCAGCATCCCCCCCCTCGGGTATCACTCCTGCTTGCCTCCTTGAGGCTGAGGAGAGGGAGAATCACCCAGATGCCCCCATGCCTTGCCACTTGAAAACCCAGCAGCCACGACTGCAATCCGTAAATCAGGTTGGAGGTAGTTTTGGTTTGGGTTCTTATTCCCAGACCTGTGGGATTGCTCCAAGCATAATTAGGTTTTGGGTTTACAAAAAAATATCAGCATCTGTTGCCTGTTCTGTGCCTGCTGCCAGTCTGAGGGGACTGCTCCAGGCTCACTACAGCTTTTGTTCTCACAAACACAGAAAACTTTGCTGAGCCTGGAGCAGGGCTGCTGGCCAAGGGCCTCAGAGATTCGCCTCGTACGTGGGACTGGGAGCTGAGGAAGGAGGAGAGGAAAGGTGTTAAACTCAGAGTGTTGCATCCTTCAGCTGAATCTGATGAGTCTCCATTTAATTTAATATAGGGAGAATTCCCAACCCCAGCTACTGCCAACAATCCCATTACAACATAATGCTGGCCTGCAGCAATCACAAACATGTGCCCAGCTCCAGCTTCAAAGCCAGCTCCAACCATTTAGAGGTGACCAAGCCCCTTGCTGAGCAGCAAGGAAACATCCTCCTGTTAGATGAAAAGCCTTTATTTCCCCATCCAGCAAAAGGGGGGAAACATCACAGCAGCTCTACCAGAGCAAGACTGCCTCCAGAGAACAGGGGGACAGAGAAGGGTTAGAAAACCACCTCTGACTCTGGTGTTTCCCCAAGAGCAGCAGCAGGGCACAAAGCTGTGTAATGCCAAACCCCAGCCTGTGGAGACTGTAAAAGATGACCACAGCTTACCTGGGTTACACAGAGTAGCTGTAGGCTGGGGACAGAGTGACTGGAGAGCAGCCAGGCAGAGAGGGACCTGGAGGTGCTGGTAAAGAGTAGCTCAAGATGAGCCAGCAGTGTGCCCAGGTGGGCAGGAGAGCCAATGGCATCCTGGCCTGGATCAGGAGCAGTGTGGCCAGCAGGACAAGGGAGGTTATTCTGCGCCTGTGCTCAGCACTGCTCAGGCCATCCCTGGAGTGCTGTGTCCAGTTCTGGGCTCCTCAATTCAAGAGAGATGTTGAGGTGCTGGAAGGTGTCCAGAGAAGAGCAGCAAGGCTGGGGAGGGGCCTGGAGCACAGCCCTGTGAGGAGAGGCTGAGGGAGCTGGGGGTGTGCAGCCTGTTCCAGTGCTGTCACCCTCACAGGAAAAATCTCTTCTTCAGGTTCACATGGAACATCCCATGCCTCACCTTCCACCCATTGCCCCTTGTCCTGGCACTGGGCATCACTGAGCAGAGGAGGTGATGGATATGTTATGGATGAGACTGTGAACTAAAAAAAAACCAAAAAGCTGAATACTGAAAGAGCCAAACAGAGACCACCAGTTTCAACACAGGGATTTTGTGATGTGTCTGCCCTGAGCCTCCCCTTCTGCAGGCTGCACACCCCCAGCTCGCTCAGCCTCTCCTCATGGGGTTTGTGTTCCAGGCCTCTCACCAGATTCGTTGCCCTTCTCTGGACACCTTCCAGCACCTCAACATCTCTCTTGAAGGGTCCACAACTGGACACAGTACTCAAGGTGTGGCCTGACCAGTGCTGAGTCCAGGGGCAGAGTACACCCCAAGGACACTGTGCTGAGAGAGACAGTCTGGGTAGAAACTCCTGGCTTGCCCTAGCATGGCACAGTCCTGCCTGGCCAGTTCCAGAGGCAAAAGCAGTGCTGCTTAGGAATGATCTAGGATGAGAGCAACATGTGATGCAGGCATCTCACTGCAGGAAGTTGCAGGGGACACCTTTGCTCCTTGATGGTTGTTACAGTACAGCAAACCCCGTGAAGCCAAGGGGAGGGCTGCTCCAGACGGGTCTGAAGGCACAGATGTGGTCACTGCTTTGATGTTTCGGTGCAATATGGAGAAGAGTTAAAATACTGTGAGAGGAGCACGAAATGCCTGCTGGTGCCTCAGCACTCGAGTGCTTTTCACAGTGCAAACTTAATTACCTCCTCCATTAGCAGGCCACCGGGGCTGCTGTTTGGAAGCAGCCCCCTCCTGGTTGTTTGGAAGTGCTCATCCAGCAGTTTTGTCAGAGACCATCTAGATAAAACTAAGAGAGGAGTCCGAGTAGAACCGCTACGGAGAGAGGCTGCTTTGAAAAAGTCCTTCCTCAGCTCTGCGTCAGCCTCCTCTTGTTCAGCTCTCCAACACCAGCCAGGCTGAGAAGATAGATCAAGGCAGCAATATCTTCTGGGTTTGTTTTTAAGGGACTGTCATCGATAGCAATCACAGGCCAGGCTTGGACACCTGCTAGAGCAAAAACCCATCAGCTTCCCTGGAGGTTCCACGCCTGGAGCATGTGCAGGATCAAGCACAACCATCACTGCTACAATAGCACTTACAAGAGCATTTTATGCTCCAGAAATAAATTGACAGCTGCAAGAGGAACAAATGAGTGTGCAGGGCACTGGGCAGCTGAGCAGAGGATCAGCATTGCCTGGGCTACACAGGTTGCTGGTTAGACTGGAAGGGCTACCAAGACCATTCACCATCTCATGCTCCTGCTGAAGCCTAGCACACAGTAAAGACACTGAAGCCCATGGCTTATGAGGCCAGGCTGAGTGTGTTGGGGCTTGGAGAGGAGGAGACAGAGATGTGACTTTGTTCATGTTGATAAAGATGCGAAGGGCAGGGTCAGGAGGACAGAGCCAGGCTGTGCTCAGAGGTGCCATGGGGTAGGACAAGGGGCAATGGGTGCAAGCTGGAGCAGAGGAGGTGCCACAGGAACACAGGGAAAAACTTTAGCTGTGAAGGTGACAAAACACTGGAGCAGGCTGCCCAGAGAGGCTGTGGAGCATCCTTCTCTGGAGATATTCAAAACCAGCCTAGAAGGATCCCAGGTGATCTTACTGTGACCTTTCAGTATCTGAAGGGGGCTGCAAAAGAGCTGGGGAGGGACTTTTTAGTCTCTCAGGGAGTGACAGGACTGGGGGGAATGGAGCAAAACTGGAGGTGGGGAGAGTCAGACTGGACGTGAAGAGGAAGTTGTTGAGCATGAGAGTGGTGAGAGGCTGGAATGGGTTGCCCAGGGAGGTGGTTGCGGTTCCATCCCTGGAGGTGTTTAAGGCCAGGCTGGATGAGGCTGTGAGCAGCCTGCTCTAGGGTAGGGTGCCCCTGGGCATGGCAGGGGGTTGGAACTGGCTGATGTGGTCCCTTCCAACTGACTCCTTGTGGTCCCTTCCAACCCTGACTGATTCCCTGTGTCCTTGTGTGCCCTGCCCTGGGTGAGCCTGCTTTGGCAGGGGCATTAGACTGGATGAGCTTTTGAGGTCCCTTCCAACCCCTAACACTCTGTGACTTCTCCTAAAAGCAAGCAAACCTCATCAACTCTGTGAGTCCTATAAACACCAAAGCAACATTCCAAGAGCTGGAGGAAATAAACCTTGGGCAGCTCTAAGCTGTAAAACAGGACAGAGGAGAACCTGTGGTTAGCACCTGGTAAACCTGCAAACGCCTTGTCGTGACCTTGTGATGCCCTGAGTTACAGCCCCTAGCAGGACGTTTTGGTAACCACTGCTTTTAAAACTCAATCAGCAAGAAAAAAGAAGATATAAAGCAGTAAGAGGTAAAAAGAATGAGACTTTGTTTTTTCCTAGCTCTTTGTAGAAGTGTGGCTATAGTAGAATGGTGTAGAGAGCCTTTTCCTCTGCTTACAACAGGTAGAGGGTATGAAATTGGATTTTGGAAACCTCTCTTAACAAAAATAAAAGAAGAAAACAAAAGTTTAAAAAAATCTAAACAGAAGGGGAAAAAAAATAAATAAACCAAACTAAAACCTAATAAAACAAAAACACCCAGAAAAACAAAACCAACCACAAAACAAGTTAAAAAATAAACACAAAAGCAGAGTGGAAAAAGAAAAACATAAACAAACAGACCAAAGCAAAAGCCCCCACATAGAATCAACCAGGTTGGAAGAGACCTCCAAGCTCATCCAGTCCAACCTAGCACCCAGCCCTATCCAGTCACCTAGACCATGGCACTAAGTGCCTCATCCAGTCCTCAGGCATGTCACAGCTGTGACATGTCTGAAAAGACCAAGATGTGCCAAGATATTCTAAGATCAGTAGCAGCTTCCCACTGGATTTGTAATAGCAGCTACAAAACTATCTGACCTAACATAAACCTCTGACCAGCTGCTGGCTGTCCACAGACCAGTCCTGAAGCCACAGAATCAACCAGGTTAACCAGGTTGGAAGAGACCTCCAAGCTCAGCCAGTCCAACCTAGCACCCAGCCCTGGCCAATCAACCAGACCATGGCACTAAGTGCCCCAGCCAGGCTTTAAAAGGAGTCCTTTAGGCAGATTTTTCCTTTAAGCAAACTTTATAGGAGTGCTTAGGGGATATGGTTTAAGGTGAATCTTGTAGAGTAGGGTTATAGGTTGGGCTTGGTGATGCTGAGAGGCTGTGCCAACCTGCATGTCTCTGTGATGATTTAGGAGGCCACACAGAGTCAAAAGGGAGCCCTGAAAAGGGAATGGCAAACAAATGTATGTGGAGCATCTTGATGAGGGTTTCCACAAAGCAAACTGCAGTAAAGACCTTTAGAACACATTAGATGGGTATTAGACAAGGGTAAATATTGTTGTTAGCTTGAACAACTGATAGGCTTTAGGAGGCCTATGAGGGATCATAAACCCACTTAGCTCTGCTATGCCCAAGCAGCAGAGAAGCATTTGCAAGCAGGATTCTGGTCCTGCCAGTAGAAGCAGCAGCAGCAGCAGCTGCACTGCTTAATCTGATGAGCAGTAATTTCATTTTCTGCATCCAAAATAAGCTCTTAGATAATACAATTTTGGAGGAGACACTTGTGTGACAAATGCTTGCTTCCTACCAGTCTGCTATTCATTTTTAAATGCTTTTCTTTTCTGTCCTCTCTCCGAGATGCTTCTGCAAGCTCATCCAGTCCTTGCCTGCAGAGCTGATGCCATCTCGTGGTGCGAAAGTAACCCTCAAGCTCCTGATGTTCTCAGGCTCCCTTAATCATAGAATGGTCTGGATTGGAAGGGACCTCCAAAGCTCATCCAGTCCAACCCCCTCTGCACTCAGCAGGGACATCCTCACCAAGATCAGGTTGCCTACAGCCCTGTCCAGCCTCATCTTGACTATGTCCAGGCATGGGGCCTCAACTACCACCCTGGGCAACCTGTTCCAGTGTTCCACCACCCTCATGGTGCAGAACTTGTTCCTAACATCCAATCTACATCTGCTCTGCTCTAGCTTCAAACCATTGTCCTCGTCCTGTCCCCCTGCAGGCCTTTGTGAACAGTCTCTCTGCAGCCTTCTTGCAGCCCCCTTCAGGTACTGGCAGGTTGCTTTTAGGTCTCCCTGGAGCCTTGTTCTCTCCAGGCTGAACACCTCCAGCTCCCTCAGCCTGTCCTCATGGCAGAGCCGCTCCAGTTCCCTGATCATTTTCATGGCCCTCTGGACCTGCTCCATCAGCTCCATGTCCTTTTTGTGTTGAGGGCTCCAGACCTGACTGCAATGCTCCAGGTGAGGTCTCAGCAGAGCAGAGCAGAGTGGCAGAGTCACCTCTCTGGATTTGCTGGGCACACATCTCTGGATGCAGCCCAGGCTGCCACTGCCCTTCTGTGCTGCAAGCTCAAACTGCCTGCTCACGTCCAGCTTCTTGTCCCTCAGCACCTCAAGTCCTTTCCTACAGGGCTGCTTTCTATCACCTCATCCCCCAGCCTATGTTCATAGCTAAAACAGTCCCTGCCTAAGTCAGTATCACATCCCAAAGCCATGTCCCTCCCCACACTCCCAGCCTTCAGAACTGGATTTCTGTTAGGCTGAAAATGGTTATTCCAACACTGTGACATGAGCTGAAGTGGAAGGTTTCAGAAATTGAAGCTGCATGCAGGTTTCTCCCTCACAGCTCAGGTACCAAACCTGCATCCTGCCTGCCCACCCTGCCCTCTTCTATCCCAGCTAGGAGCATGGCCCCGAGCACCATCACAGCAAGCTGGGCTGTGATGCCTCATGAGCAGGAGGGCACCCAGAGATGCATGGTCAGGGGTCCCCAGGCTGCCCTAGACCCTCTCCAGGCCACAAAGGCACTCTGAGCACTTTGACTTGTGGAGTTGGAGAGGGTAATGGCTCTGAGCATACCTCAGAGCAGTGCTGGCACAGAGGGGAAGGAGCAGGAGTCAGGGGTTTGCTGCTTTAACTTTGCCATCCTAGCAGGGAAGTTGTCAGAGAGCTTGAAAAGGTGAGATCCAACCACCTCAAAGATCTCCTCCTCTGTGAGGTGTATTGCACTGTCCCAGGCCAGGAGAATCATTTGCCTATCAACCAGCACAAGCTGAGTAACAGCAGGAATAAAAACCTCCTCAGGCATGCAAGTGGCCATGCTGGCTGAATGACAATGACAGTACTCATCTCCACTCCTGCTTCTCAGAGAACCTCCCAGACACAGGCAGGGAAGACAGAAAAAGGGACAGGTTTTGCACTGCTCCAGAGCACCAGACTAGAGTCACCGTCACTGGAAACCTTCCTGGCTTCACTAAAATTCACAGGTAGCTACTAACTGAGAGGCCAGGGGCTTCTTGCTGGGCTCTGGAGCACAACCACCTCTGTACCCTGCACAAGGGATAACACAACCTGCAGAGACCAAGCACTGCCCTGCCTTGGTGAGATCCTCATCTTCCCCAGGCCCTCCTTCCTCAGGGGCTCTGGAGCACAACCACCTCTGTACCCTGACAAGGGGTAACACAACCTGCAGAGACCAAGCACTGCCCTGCCTTGGTGAGATCCCCACCTTCCTTATGGGCTCTGCACCACCACCGCCTCTGTACCCTGACAAGGGGTAACACAACCTGCAGAGACCAAGCACTGCCCTGCCTTGGTGAGATCCCCACCTTCCCCAGGGTCTCCAGAACATTTTTTTCCAGTTTTAGGGCACAAACACCAGGCTCTTCCAAACAGCATTAACTACACCTACCTGCTTTGTGACAGACAAGGAGCAGGGGGAACCTCTTGGTAGCTTTCCTTTCCTGTAAATTAATTTGCTGTTGCTTTATTGAGTATTGGCTTTTGGTTAATGCAGAGGTAAACAATGTTATCACACAAATCTTAATCTTATAATTGCAGCCTCACTTGAATCACTTGGTGATTGGCCTCTAGGCATAACGCTCATCTCCTTCAGTTTATACCTTCATTATCATCAGACCCATTAATTTAATCCTCCCTGTTCTAAAACACTGCATGGTTAAAGGCAACATTTAGCAATATCCAGCACACTGGCAAGGGTTCCCATCCTCTGCTGAAGAGTTTGTAGAGGCAACATTACACACCGAGAGGATCCAAAAGGTAATTCTGCCTTTCAGTCCCTGAAGCACTGAGGTAATAGTTACAGTTAAAAATATTAGCACTTCATTATTTAATTGTGGTTTCAGTGCATGTGGAGTGTAACGAGTGGCCTTGAGGGGGACCCTGAAGAGGCTTTGGCAGGGCACAGCTGGTGAGCGTCTCCCTCCTGCCAGTGCGGCTGGAAAATCTGGGGTCTGCCAGCAGAGAGGACTCTTGGCCCCTGGGGTCAGGGTTTCCTTGCTGAATTGCTTCCTGCCAGCAGCTAGGTTTGCTAAGCCTCCTATCAGCCAGGGCATTGTAAGGAAATTTGTCTTTTTTATTCCCTAGCTGATCTTGGCAGTGCCTTAGGCTGCCAGGCTGCACACAGCTCCTCTGCAGCCAGTTCCATCGCTGCTGCTTCAAGCAAACCCCTTTGGAAAGAGGCCAGGAGATCAGGTGGTCACACAGCTGGGACATGAACGTTGGAAAGCAGCCATCAGGACTAGGAACTCAAGAGAAGGCATCTCTAAGGACGCAGGTCAGGTTCACAGGCTTAAGTCAGTAAGGTGGCGGGTCCAGACACGGCAAGGTTGGCATGGCCTTCCCAAGCCTCCCACGGCAGGCTCATTAAAGTGCTGTTGGCTATGAGAAGTAAAATGAGCTATCATTTGAGAGAGTGATTGGCATTGGAATGGGCTGCCCAGGGAGGTGGTGGAGTCACTGTCCCTGGAGGTGTTGAACAAAACCTGGATGAGGCACTTAGTGCCATGGTCTGATTGACTGGATAGGGCTGGGTGCTAGGTTGGACTGGATGAGCTTGGAGGTCTCTTCCAACCTCTATTTAAGGGGTCCTGGAAACTTTGAATGGCATCTGCCTGCACTTTGGCAAGATTCCTCCACCCTCCTCTAACAAGGGTAAACCCCTTCCAGAAGCTAAATCTGCCCTTCAAGAACTGTAAGGGGTACATCTGTAAAAATTAATAGTCCAAGCCTGCCTCTGTATCAGCTTGTAAACACTTTCATACAGCACTGTCACAGAACCACAGACTGTCAGGTTCGGAATGGACCTCAAAGCTCATCCAGTTCCAGCCCCCATGCCACAGGCAGGGACACTTCACTCCAGACCATGTTGTTCAGATTCCTCATCCAGCCTGCCCTTAAAAACTCCCAGGGATGTGGCTTCCACCACCTCCTTGGGCAACCTGCTCCAGTGTCTCACAGAATCACAGCACCATGCAGGCTGGCAAAGCCCCTCAGGAGCACCAAGTCCAACCCAGAGCCCTGCTCTACAAGATTCACCTTAAACCATAGCCCCAAGCACCACATCCAAACCACCCTGAGACACATCCAGGCTGGGTGACTCCACCACCTCCCTGGGCAGCTCATTCCAGTCCCTGACCACTCTCTCCGTGAAAAAACTTTTTCCTAATGTCCAATTTAAACCTCCCCAGCCTCAGCTTGAGGCCATTCCCCCTTGTTCTGTCCCCAGTTGCCTGTGAGAAGAGCCCAGCAGCAGCCTCTCCACAATGTCCCTTCAGGTAGCTGTAGACAACAATGAGGTCTCCCCTCAGCCTTCTCTTCCCTAAACTAAAGCTCACCACCCACATGGTGAGGACCAAAAAAGGTGCTGTAGGAACACAAGACATTATCAGCCCAGTTCACAGCATCCCAGGACATCTCTGTACTCTTTGATCATTAAGAGGAACAAACACACGGTTTACAAAAGTAGAGCTTCCAGCTGGAGGCAGAGTGACCAGGACAGCTTGAGTGGTCCTGAATTCAATCGTGTGTCACAAACACAACATTTCAGCTTCTTAGCAAGTCAACCTCTTCGGCAGCACACAGAAATTGATGCAACACCGCTTGGAGGCGAGAAGTGATGCATCTGACCTGCCAGCATGTAGAGCAGAGAAACATTCCCCTGGCACCCTGAGTGTGTGAGGCAAAAGGAAGGAATTAAGTAAATACACATGCAAATAGATGGAGGTGAACTGAAGAGAGGCCTCTGAACTCCAGTGCTAACATTTGCACAGCTTATGCCCTGCGCATCTCCTGTCTGCTTCTAAGCTATCGACAGCTTCATTCAACAGTTCAAATATGATCTGCATTAGAAGGGAAGGTGAAATATTTCCCTGACCTGGTTTCCAGGCTTGGAGCCCATAGAGAGGAGGAAAAGTAGAACTGGGAATACACTGAATGAAAAGGAGATTTCTAGGCACGGTTTGGAGCCTGTAATACTTGTTCTAGGGAAGAGAGGTTGTTCCAACGGCTGCCCACAGAAGGCAGCGCCCCTCGGCACAGCAAGGCTTCAGCAGTTCACAGGTGCTGCAGCACCAGCCTCGTGGTGCTTTCCACAGAATCACCATCCAGCTGGAAGAGACCTCCAAGCTCAGCCAGTCCAACCCTCCACCCAGCACTGCAGGGTCAATGCTAAACCACATCCCTGAGTGCCAGGTCCACACACTGCTGGAACACCCGCAGGGATGGTGACTCCAGCACTGCCCTGGGCAGACCATTCCAACGGTTGAGAACCTCTCCTGGGAAGAAATATTTCCTAGCATCCAGCCTCAACTTCCCCTGGTGCAGCCTGGAAGCATTTTCTCGTGCCACTCACCACCAAGGAGCAGAGGCTGTCCTCTCCTCTCTCCAACCTCCTCTCAGAGAGCTGTGGAGAGCAATGAAGTCTCCCTTCAGCCTCCTCTTCTCCAGACTGGACACCCCCAGCTGCCTGAGCCCCTCCTCACAGGCTAAGTGCTCCACATCCCTTCAGAAAGGGAACCTGAGACACTTGCAGGGTTACAAATTGTACTTCCCTAATGTCTTGGAGCTTCCTCACAGCTGGCTGGGAAGGATATTAAACAGAGTTAGGGAGGAGAGAGCTGTGCTGATGTGCACACAAGTCCTCAGCTCCACAGCAAGGTGCCCCTCCAAGCACCATCCTATACCAGCCACAACTCATCCAGGCAACTTGCACCTGCTCAAAGAAATAAATAACACCTTTAAATCAGGACTAAAGAACTAAAAGCCACCCGAGCTTCTCAGCCATTTGCAAGTTTACAGTCAGCTGGAGAGCCTGTGCAGTCTCCTGCTATCTTTACACTCCTTTTATAAGGGCTCTGGACCAGCTCTTAACGACACTTGCGACCGACTGGCAGTGAACTGGCACTCGTACAGCAGCGATGAGAACACGAGCCTGGCTGCTGACTTCCTCTGTGCAGAATCATGCCCAACAAATTAAATTCAATTAAGTTACAGTGAAGCCAGCCACTGCTTAGGGACCATTAAAATGTCAGTTAATTAAAGCTGGATTTACCAAAGGTTATGAGACAAATTGTTATCTGTTAATCTGTCAAAATCCTGAAACTGAAATGCCCTGAACAGTTTAGAGGATATTTTAAGGTGATCAGATAACAGAGCCAGCTGCAGGGATAATTTTTCCCCCCCACCTTGCCTTACCTATGCAGAGCTGCTTGCCTGCCACAAATTAAAACGGGCTTCAAAAAGCTCTTTTTGAAGAGGGGAAATTAAAAGATGGGGGAAGAGGGAATTACCATTCCCTCAAGAAGCCACAACTAGACCAGGTTTTACTAATAATCCCATCCATAAATCATGAGATTTGGGAGATCAGTTGTAGCTTCTTAAGATTGAAAATGTCAAGGCAAAATATTTAATTGAAAGGGTTCAATCAGTTCTAAAACTAAGCAAGAGTAAAATTCATCTAGTACCTGGATTTTGTTTCCCCTGTTGCTTTTACGTTTGCTTGGGATCAGACCCAGGCAGGCTCTCATTAAAAGCAACAGGCAGAAGAAAGATGCTTTCTACAGACAGTAGAATCAGAGGAGTCCTTCCCCTGTTTGTCTAAAAGGCAATTACAAAAAGAGTTAAGTGCAGGAAGCTGTGGATTGCAGCAGCAAACCCCTCCTGCTTAGCAGCCAGATGAGGAGTTGGTGGTGTGTGCATGTCTCACCACACCTACCCTGTCCAAGCAGCTAACTAACCCACACCATGGTGTCAAGCTTTTGTGCAAGCCTAAATCTCACCTCCATCAACTAACAGAAGCTTTTCTGATTGTCATGGTAGGCCTGGATAGGCCAAAATAGGCTTATCCATGTCCCAGCTTGCCCAGACATGTTTTATCTGCTCTCCCTCCTTCTGCTATAGGGAGAAGCGACCGCAGGAAAGAGGACAAAGAACCTCGAGCCACTGAGTCTAAGGACTCTGGCTTGCCCAGACACCTTCCCCTGCTCCCCCTCCTTCTGTGCTGGGGGAAGCAACCACAGGAATGAAAACAAAAGCCCTGGCTTCACCTAAATGGCCAGGCTTGGCAAAGTGCCATTCTGATTGTCTAATCTGTGTCCAAAGCCCCATTAGTCTCGGTCTGTATAGCTAGAAAGAGATGAGCAGGTAGCACAAGGTGCTCTGACACTGCATTCATGCTTGCTTGCTGCTTGCTACTGCCTGCTGCCGCTGCTCACTGCCCGAGGGCATCCTGAACTGCCTGTAAATTCCACTGCCTCCAGTTTACCAGGAACAGGCTCTAAATGCCTCCATGCCATTGTCACGCTGCCCATGCAGGCCGTTGTGCTGAGACTGCACATTGCAATACCTCCAGCCCACACCTGCCAAGACCAAATTTCTCCCAGGCATCGCTGGCATGCCCCAGATGAGGAGGCAGCCTCAGCCTCCCTCTTTCATTTTCCATCAGTGAGGGATGACTTCTGCTTGGGTGGATTTTGTGGGGAGGAGGCAACAATTAGCAGAGAATCAAAACTGTAAAGTGGGGTTAAAACCTCTGAAAGTGTCACTGTTAGCTTCATTGAGGTTCCTGTGCCACAGTGCACAGGTCTGTCCCCTAAGATCACTTTAAATGCTCTCCCATCAGCTGGGGCTCAGCTCCCTGCCCCTCCAGGCACCTCTTACTAGGAAAAAAGAAAGAAGATGACAAACTGCATGGCTTGAAAAACAACCCCTTAGGAACTCCCTTGCTGGTCTGCAAGTTATTTTTCCTGCATATCACCAACTGAGGAGCTGAGACAGTGGAGCTGGCAGATGGAGCAGGCAGGATTCACACCACACTGCTTTTGATCCCAGTCTATATGCAAAAAGCAGCACAGGTGCCTGCGTTATGAAGTTGTGCTGCTGCTGCTGCTTGGGAAGAAAATGATTTCTTCTCTTTTTTTCCCCCTCAAATGCTATTTCCAGGAAATCAGCCTGCACTGCAAAGGCTCTCTCTAGCCACACTTTGCTCATTTATTTGGCTGTGCTGACCCCCAGAGTCCAGAGCTCCATACGGCACATCCCAATGCCCAAACCCACGGGGGTCCCTGCCGCGTTTTCCACCCAGTGGCGCTGCTACCAAGAGGGTTTGCTGAAGTGATTGCTCCCACAGGCCGGGGATGGCTGCTCCGACACAGACACTTCCCTCCCCTTGTCCCCACTTGCTGCACCTGCAGGAAAACGGCAGAACTAACGAGGTAAGGAAGAAGGGAAAAAGACCACACTGCAAGAACAGCACAGAGAAACTCACAGGGATGCTGCCTGGCAGAGTATCAGATACTACACCCGAGGTGTCCAGCTGCACACCTGGCAAAAGCCGAACTGTCACCAGCTAGGCACCAGCTACGGCAGAAGGGAATCCTCTCTGCCTGCTCCCGAGCCAGGAGGAAGCTGATACCGTTTTCTGCTGTACTGCACACTGTTGGGACTCTCCACTTCCATTTGCCTGCAATAATTGTTGGTTTATGAATCAATTACTCCCCTAATTGAAAAGGATTCTGTCAAATGAGCACATCTGCTTTTTATTTTGGCTTTGGAGTTTTGTCTTAATTCACTTCCCCCCCACTCCCCTCCTTGGTTCAAGCCTGAAACGTGGGAAGAGGAACGGAAGTGTCAAGATCTCACTGAGAATCACAGAATCAGTCAGGGTTGGAAGGGACCACAAGGATCAGCCAGTTCCAACCCCCCTGCCATGCCCAGGGGCACCCTACCCTAGAGCAGGCTGCCCACAGCCTCATCCAGCTTGGCCTCAACCCCCTCCAGCCATGGGGTCTCAACCACATCCCTGGGCAACCCATTCCAGCCTCTCCCCACCTCCAGCTTTGCTCCATTCCCCCCAGCCCTGTCACTCTCTGAGAGGCTAAAAAGTCCCTCCCCAGCTTTTTTGTAGCCCACTTCAGATCCTGGAAGGCCACAAGAAGGTCACCTGGGAGCCTCCTCTTCTCCAAACTGCACAGCCCCAACTCTTTCAGTCTGTACTCCAGGTGAGGTCTCAGCAGAGTGGAGTAGAGGGGGAGAATCTCCTCCCTGTCCCTGCTGGCCACACTTCTCCTGCTGCAGCCCAGAAAGGCAACCAGAGCCTGGGCTGCAAGTGCACACTGCTGGCTCATGTTGAGCTTCTGGTCCAGCAGCAGCCCCGAGCCCCTCTCCTCAGAAGAATCCCCATTTCCCATTTACCAGCAGCCATTCTAGGCTACTTTTGTCCCCCCAGAGGACTTCAACATCCCTTATAGTTGGGGCATATTTTTTGCAAACCTTTACTCCTGGCATGAGTTTGGCTCACAGCACTTCTCCTGAGAACTATGGATGCACACTGGTAAATGACCAGGGAAAAGGTCTGGGAACTTCAGTACTGTTTCAACTCTGAGGTGCTTTGTGGGGCTCGGTGGAGAGGGGGAAGTATTTTTTCATTGCTTAGCATCAGATTCTTGCCTTGTGCCTTCTGCTTTGATCTAGGAGCTAACTGACCTCCCTTTCTCTTGCATGCAGGACTAAAAAGCCTCTACAGTTTCCCTCACCCAAACTGAGGTCATCTCATGGATGTGGGCTTCAGGTTTGTTTTCTGTGCAAGTTTAATATACCTACACCCTTTTTTAACTTTGAAAGCTCAATGTCACCTTCAGCCCAGGAAAAAATACTGAAGTTTGTCTTCAGGTAAGAAACATTTTTCAAAACCCAGCTGGGAATTATCCTTCCTCTCCCCCCAGCACCAACAGCAACCTGATAAATCTGTATCTACCCTCCTGGGAAGATAGGATCTTTGTTCTTGGCTGTGCTCCACCTCGTAGCCTGACATGCATAACCTCAGCCAGGTGATGAGCAAGGACATCCCCCCTGAGCCCACTCAGGAGCTGTAACATGCTCCCTAGCTGCAGGGCTGGTTGTCACTGACACTGTGGGCACACTGGGGACAAAGGGAAAGTGCTGAAGCAAGAAAACAAAATAAGACAGAAGCAATACTAACTAGCAGCCTGGAAACGAGTCAGAGGAGAGATAGTGCTTGATGTATCACTCGGGCCCACGCACCATTCAGAAACCCTGCGTCAGCAAGCAGGCCACAACAGCATCCATACATCACTCCCGGCGGGAGCTAGAACCAGCGCTGGCACCTGGCAAAGGAGCTAGAGCCCCTCAGCAGCAGCACCTTGGCCACAGCCAGCGCCTCAGTGCCTCCCACCTCCAGCAAGGTGGAGTCCTGCACTCCCTCACTCAGCACCGGAGGCTGCAATGCTTTGCCACAAACAGGTGTGATAAGCACTGGGACGAGCTGCACGAAACGAGCTGCTCAAGAAAATATCCAGCTCCAAGGACAGGCTGAGCCAAGCCACAGCATCCACCCTCCATGCAACATCTCCTCATAGCAAAACAGCCTCTGCAGTTCAGGGAGAGGCGCCAGCACCTTGCTTTCTTCCAGCACAGGTCGTTAGGGACGCAGAGAGAAGGCACAGCAAAGAAAACGAGAGCTTCACGGTGCCCTGGGACCAACACCAGCAACTGCCAAACACCCAACTGCAGGCTCCTTCGCAGCAAGAGCAGCCTGCCTCTGTCTCTACCAAAGCACCAAGCACCCACGAACACGCACGACCCAGCGCTAGGAGCTTCCACCGCTCGCGTACCTACCTCATCTGCTGCGGCTTCGTCCTCGCCTCGCAAGGCCTGTGGCTGCAGTGGGTAGGACCTCCTCTGGAGCCGGCTGCGGGCCCTCCGCCGGCGTCAGCAGCACTTCTCGGGCTCCTCTCCTACCTGCTGCGCTGCTTGGGACCAACAAAGAGCGCAAGGAACTTTCGCGAAGAAAACCAGAAAGTTCCAGCAAGAGATCAAACCTCCCAGGCAGGGAGCGGCGCGGCTGAAGGGGCAGAGTGCCCCCGGCCAGTGTGCTGCGGGAGGAGCTGGCACACCTGAGGGCTGCGCTGCCGCTCGCAGGGCCCGCGCAGCCGGGACAGGTGAACCTCATGGAGCTCAAGGGGGGAGGATGAGGGCAGAGTCCTGCACCTGCGGAGGAGCAGCACCGCGCGGCAGGGCGGGCCCGGGGCTGGGCTGCTGGAGAGGAGCTCCGCGGCGGAGGAGCTGGGGGGGTCCTGCTGCATCAGTAGTCCGCGGGACAGCAATGTGCTGTGGGGACCTCACCACCTCCCTGGGCAGCCTGCTCCGGGGCTTGGCAGCCCTTTGGGGACTGAGCTGTTTCGCAGTGACGGTGTGATCTGTGCCCAGGGAACTTGTCTCCACCTCGCTGTGACTAAACATACAGTCCAGACACAGAGGGACACTGGCATTAGCCAGGAGGGCAAGTAAAACTGTATGATTTCTTGTTAGCTAAACCAGGCTATCTTTACATTCAAGATACAGCTTTTTAAAAGCAGTGCATGTGGCCTACAACTGGACTGAGTTTAGAGACACAGCAGTTCTTGAAGACATGCAGCCCACAAGCCCGTTCACACTGGGTTCTCCTAAGCCACTGCCCTTTTAAGCCTCCTCTTACCTTTGCTCCATCCATTGGGTTAAGGCTGGACCGTGATGATGCACAGGAGAGGCTAAGACGTAGCTGGCAGCCTTTGTTCTTGTCCAGGCCTGAGCTAAAGGGAGATTTTCAGAGCTTCAGAGAAGACAAAGCAAGTTGAGTCCTGCAGCACCATCTCAGAGGAGCCTGCTCACAGAGGGGCATTGTGGCAGGATGCAGTCAGATGGAGGATAAAGGGGGAGGAAGAGCACTTGGGAGTCACAGCCAGCAAGGGGTCAGGGTAGGTGGTAGAGACAGGTCCTGAAACCTTAGGAACTCATTTATTGAGGCATTTAAACCTTCAAACCTAGCCTGAACTCAGAAAGTCAATTTAGAGCAAATCTCACACTCTTGCAATGATTTTATCACGTTCACCTTTCTAGGTAACCACAAATGAAGTGTCCCAGGCTGTTTTCCATTAGTTGACAAATTAGCTGCTATTTATCAACAGCAATTTCTCCACTCCCTGCCCAAGGTCTGCTATCACTGCAGGTCTGTGCAGCTGCCTGGGGGCTTTCTGGGCACTGGGACAAAGCTCTCCAGTGCTTGGGCACACAGCTTGTGCCCTGGGATGCCAGAGCACCACATCTGAGCACGTGTGACTGCACACTTCATAGCCATGGGTGCATGTAGTCCTGAGCTGGTAACATGCAGAGGGATGAGCCATTTAATTTGCTCACATAGATAAGAAATATCATCCAGCTCTGAATTAACTTAGGAGCTGTCTGGAGCACTGTGGCTCTATAAATAATGGATTTTTCCATCAGAGAAAATTCTGTCATAAAAAAAAATCCACCACCAAAACCCAGAGTAAGGTAGGAAGGATTCCAGCTGAGGAGGAGGTGGAGGGGCTGCAAGTTCCTTGGTCATTAAGACCTGGAGTCAGATCTGGCTCGGGTGCCTGTAGCTCCAGCTGGAAGGGCAGCTGGCTGAGCTCCCCACCACATCACCAAGGTGACTTTGGAAGCACAGGAACCCTGCAAAGCTGGAGGCTTCAAGCCATGCACACCAGAGCTGGGTGGTATTTTACGATACATAGAGCAGGCACAATCATAGAATGCTTTAGGTTGGAAGGGACCTTTAAAGGGCATCCAGTCCAACCTCCCTGCAGCCAGCAGGGACAGCTGCAATTAGAGCATAGAATAGACTCACAGAATCAACCAGGTTGGAAGAGACCTCCAAGCTCATCCAGTCCAACCTAGCACCCAGCCCTAGCCAATCAACCAGACCATGGCACTAAGTGCCTCAGGTTGCTCAGAGCCCCACACAGCCTGACCTGCACTGATTCCAGGGATAGGATATCTCCCATGTCTCTGAGCAACCTCAGCCAGGCAGGAAAAATTTGGGAATGCTGAATGGGGCACCAGGAAGAGCAGAATGTAAAGCAAACCACCGCTTTCAGTCTCTGTGTGTCCCAGATCCGTGTGGCCTTCCCAGTTTTGAGGGCAGCAGGCCAGAGCCTGGCCATTTCTTTAGGTAGATTCAGTAAATCTGAGCAGTGTGGAATAAAGTGCAGGGCACTAAGAGATGCACCTGCCCAGAGGTGGAATTAAAAGAGAGAGAGAAACAAAGAGAGGGAAAATGGCAAGAAGCTGCCAGGATATAAACTGTGATCCATATAGTGCAGCTACATCGCAATGCAATAAAAAATGACTGATGAACAAGGCAGGTTTTCTGATGCAGCCTGCACAGGTCTGGCAGCTTGGGACTCAAGCAGCCAAAATTGCTTTAAAATCCTCAATAAATATCAAACAGAATCTCAGGGCACATTTCTGTCCCCACACAACTCTGACTTGGAGAACGTGATTTAAGTTATGATTCAGTGTCTGTCCTGTGGGACAAACTCACCACTGGGTGAGAAAACATTGCAGGAAGAGTTGGAGGTAAAGAAGTGTGAGAAGGATGTTGGAAAATAACATTTAAACCTCTTGTGCTTCAGAGAAGAGGAACAAATCCTTTGGGATGGGCCTTGTGCCCCCTTTAAAGGGCCCCTGTAGAAGTTCTGCTGCTCAAGAAGGGAGGCTTTAGTGTTTTCAGAGCTGTAATTTACTGAGCAGTCTGCTCAGCAGAGGCTGTGGAGGTTTGCAGTGGAAGAAAGAGAAGGAGGAGGAGGCTCATGATAAGGCAGTTTATAAATCAAGGCCAAATCAAATACATTGAGCTTCGGCAGCTGTGCCAATTAAATCTCATTCAATTTGCTGAACAAGAACATTAACATTAATCACTTCGGCAAATTTCTTGGAATGTTTGGAGTCCCTGAGTAGTTAAAGTGGTTTTGTGCTTGTTTACACTGCAGAATAACATTACATGAAGCAGCAACATCAGTCACTGAGCAACTGCAGGATGCTCTGGGAACCCTGCTGTGGCTCGTGGCAGTGTTTCTCTGCTTGCTCCTGTCCCTCCTGCTTCTCTTTTCAGAAGTACCCAACTGATTCTGTTTAGTTTAATTGCAGTTATGCTCTGCCATCACACAGCACCCTCAGCACGGCCACAGAACAAGCTGCCAGCTGGGGCAGAAGCAGCTTTACCTTCTGAAGCCACCTCTCATCTCCAAGCCACACCATCA
The DNA here is from genome assembly GCA_013400475.1 of Tricholaema leucomelas. Classification (NCBI taxonomy): domain Eukaryota; kingdom Metazoa; phylum Chordata; class Aves; order Piciformes; family Lybiidae; genus Tricholaema lacrymosa; species Tricholaema leucomelas. Next base: position 432,468 of record WAAF01005034.1, on the reverse strand, counting down.
TAGCTTGGGAAAAGGAGATCTTGTGCAAACTTCCCACAGCAGCTGAGGCCACAGGGATGCAGGAGGTCTCTCTTTGGCCATACAGATTGCTTTAGGTTCATCTTTTATCAGCTGTTTGCAGTTTCCAGAGGTGAGGATCTTTCCTGCCCTACCTTTGGTCCTGTTTCCAGATGACTGGTAACAAGTTAATGCAGAAGGTCTGCCTCATCCTGGGTTCTTTCATCTGCTACCCAGCAAAAGAAAGGGGAACTGCTTCCCTGAGCTGCCACCAGCATGGACCCATGGTGCTAAAACCTCCTTTTTCATGCTTCGTCTCTTCCCAGTCACATTCACCAAGAGGTTCTATCCCCTGCCATCAGTGCCCCTAACCAGAGGCTAGCCCACCCCCAGGAGAAACACTCTTCTCCTGCATCCCAGCAGTCAAACAGCCCTAAACCTCTCTTGGGAAAGGAGCAGCACAGACCCAAGGAGAACATGGAAGCTGGGCATCAGGACAGCATAGAATGGTTTAGGTGGGAAGGAACCTCAAAGATCATCTAGTTGATGATCACCCAGAGATGGGCAACGAAGCTGGTGAGAGGCCTGGAGCACAGCCCCATGAGGAGAGGCTGAGGGAGCTGGGGGTGTGCAGCCTGCAGAAGAGGAGGCTCAGGGGGGACCTCATTGCTGTCTGCAGCTACCTGAAGGGAGGCTGTAGCCAGGTGGGGTTGGGCTCTTCTGCCAGGCAACCAGAACAAGGGGACACAGTCTCAAGCTGTGCCAGGGGAGGTCTAGGCTGGATGTTAGGAGGAAGTTGTCAGCAGAGAGAGTGATTGGCATTGGAATGAGCTGCCCAGGGAGGTGGTGGAGTCGCCGACCCTGGAGGTGTTGAAGCCAAGCCTGGATGAGGCACTTAGTGCCATGGTCTGGTTGATTGGCCAGGGCTGGGTGCTAGGTTGGGCTGGATGAGCTTGGAGGTCTCTTCCAACCTGGTTGATTCTACAATTCTAGCTCCAACCCCCCACCATAGGCAGGGACACCTCTCACTAAAACAGGTCACTCAAGATCTCATCCAGCCTAGCCTCCAGGGAGGAGCATCTCCTCCAGCATTTGGACCTCTCAGCACAGACAGTGGCACCACCCTCCTCCGAGGGACACAGAAGTAAACCCAAGGTTTGCATTTGCTGTAAAAGGCCACATGGAGTAAAGAGATTGTTCCTCACTGTCAGAAGCCAACAAAATCAAAGCAGACCCAGAGGAGTTTCAGGAGCCCAGTGTTTAATCAAATTAAAGGGTGGGGAATTACAACATGGTTTTATTCTGTGATATAAATACGTCAGTGAAGAATGTTTCTGGAGTCATTTGTCACACTGGACAAGACAGCTGGCAAGAGAATTACTTTGCAAAGTCCTTGGTCCTTCACACTCATGCAGGGGTGGTGGTGGTGGGGAATGATCTTTGATTAAAAAATTAGCTTAAAGAGTCAACCAGCTCAGCAGGGTTGCTGCCAGCTACCAAACCAACAAAGAATTTCACAGCCAGATAAATTATTTCACAATCACTCACTGCTCTTAAAGCATTTGGGTTTGTTGGTTTGGGTTTTTTTTTCCCTATACATAAAATACACAAAGGAAAATTCTCAATATTTATTGACACCATATGAGGGGGGGGAAATAATTTATAAAGCTACAAATGAAGATAAGGGCAGAGGAGGCAGTGAAAGAAGTTCTTTCCAGGCTGTCACATCTGACACACTCCCCAACCACTGCAGCTTTGAGCAGCAAATTCTGCTCAGGTGGATGTGACTCGTGGGCACGCTGCCAAGCCAAGGGGGCAACTGCTTTGATAAGTACATTTGATTAGGCACGAAGCCCAAAGGCTGAAAAGCAGCTGCGTTTAGCCATCACCTTAGCCTGATGAACATCGCCGGGCAGAAAGGATTCTGCTCTCCAAAGGCTGCCGAGGAGAGGACAGGATTGAGCTGTTCGCGGTGCTGGCTGCGAACGCTGCCAAGGATATTTATGGTAATTACAGTGCCGTACACAGCTGGACCAAAAAGAAATGTATTTGGCTAAACTGAATGAACTGGAAATTGGGTTTAATCACCCACAATTTATCTATTAGGCACAAATGGGAAAGATGGGCTTGATTCAAACTTGTTTAAACAACAGATTGCTTGAGGCAGCTCACTCCGGCTCGCATATGCTCGCCTGCTCTGCAAGCCCCACGGCGCCTGCACCCACACAGGCTGCTGCTGGCTTTTGTGGGTGCACATCCCTGGGGGTGCTTTGCTTCCTTCACCAGTCACCTTTGAGAAACCCACAGCCAGAAGCCCAAAAGGAGGCCAAGCACATGGTGACCCCCCCAAAAGGAGCCAATGACAGAAGAGAGCTGAGGAAAGCTTCATATTACAAAGGACCGTTGTGAGGAAGGAGCCCGAGGTGGGTTTGTGGAGCTTTTATAAAGCCTCCTGCCATAGTGTCACTGGGTTTGGCAGCCTGGAGGGGTGTTGCACATGTGTGCTGTTGGGTGTATGGCATCCTCCATCCTCACCCAGCAGTGCAGGAGCTGAGAAACAAAGCTGCCAAGGGACAGCTTGTCCACCAGGCTGAGCAGGGAGCAACACATGGCACGAGAAAATCAAATCAAGAGGCTTTGAATTGCCATAAACCAACTGAATAATCCAAGAGCCTGCTGATGGCTGAGGTAATGCATTTTGATGTGTCCCATGATGTTGAGCCCAATGCCATCCTTCTGTGGTAGAATCAACAGAAGAACAATCATAGAATGGTTTAGGTTGGAAGGGACGTCAAAGCTCAGCCAGTTCCAACGCCCCACCATAGTCAGGGACACCTCCTGCTAGAACAGGTCGCTCAAGGCCACATCCAACCCAGCCTTGAACACCTCCAGGGAGGGAGCAGCCACAACCTCCCTGGGCAACCTGTTCCAGATACTTCATACAGATTCACAGCCACATCACAGCCAGAAAGAAAAAAACAACCCCAGCAAACTGCACTGGAGTGTTGAGATTTAGATCCAGAACTGAAGAGAAGCGTCCTTGACAACCATAAAAAGCAATCCCAGAACAAAACAATTCATTTTGAACTGTCCTATAAAAATATTTACAGCAGGATTTGTTAGGGCTAATTGCTACGTTTGCAGTCCTAGAAAAAGGCAATCTTTGAAGGAGCTGGCTCAGGTGCTCAGGAGTTACCACACACACATAGAACCACACACCAAAGGCAGACCAACGCCCAAAGCATCTGGAGGTTGGGGTGGGGAGGACCAGAGCTGGCTGCTCACGGGTTAGGGTTGTTCATATTGCATAGCTGGAAAACGAGGTCACTTGGCTTGCATAACACTGCAACGTTTGGGGGGGGAGGAAACGTGTCATTTGCCACCCAGGAGAACTGGCTGCAGCCAGCAGCAGCACCACTCGGCCCTGGTGAGGGCTGCTGTGCCTAGCCCCACACAGAGAGCCATGGGCTGAGGGCAGCAGCGGGAGAAATGCCATGATACAATGGCAGGAAACCATCCACAAGTGCTTTCCTTGTCAGCAAGGAAGGTTTAGACAGAGATGTCTAGCAGGGGAAAAGTTACCCAACCTTCAGGCATCACCTTGGTTGGGAGAGACCTCTAAGATCACCACATCACAAACACAGCACATGTAAAACATGCACCTCCAGCCCTACCTACTGGGCTTGATCTCTAGCCCACAAACTCTGTCTCTTGACAATATTTGCTACACTCCACTGAGTGAGAGGTGAGGGGTTAGCTGGCAGCTGTCCCCAGCCACCCAGCTGCAGTTGGGCTACACAGCAGCTATTTATTGAGCTTTATGTTCTGTGTCTACAGCAGACCCAAGGAGGGCCACGTGTGCCCAAATGCTTGTCCACCCTTGCCCGCTTATCCCAACCTAAACAAGAGATTCTTCCCCTGACCAAAACATTTTGCCTGTCTCTATTCCCACAGGCCGCACCAAAAGTGTCTGCTTTGGGGGCAGTGAATCTGAGCCAGTCCAACCCAAAGCATCAACTTGCTTGTGTCCTGGTAAAGATGCAGGTGAGGACACAGCTCTGAAGGCAGCAGCAATCAGGGATACATTCCTACCAGCCTCACAGTAAGCAAGAGCTCCTCAAAAGCAGCATGTCATCTGCTGCTGTTTTGGCACGTTCCACTGGGGACTGAGGAACCCAAAGCAAAAGGTTTAAAGAGTTTTATAGGAAAGGTAATTTTGTTCTTCTCAAAACCTCTGAGCTGAGACACAATGGAAGGGGAGATCAAGGATAACGCTGCCATTCCTTTGGACAGTCTGCTTTTGTTTGGAGGGACAAGAACATCCAACCTCACATTCCCCACGAAGGGTCATTCCCCTCCGTGGGAGGCAGCACAAAGGTAGCTGTTGTTTCCTCCACAGGAAACAGGCATCCATCTTGCAAGGGCTATGTCAGCTCCAACACCAAAACCATTCAAATCCATCTATTCCCAGAAGTAGCTCACTCCTCTACAAAAGCTGCATGAGCTGATGCAGCCTTACAGCCCTCTGAAATAAAATGGTAAGCATTTTTCCTTGCTGCTTTAGGAGGCCACATGGAAACCTTGTAGAGGAGCTCTGGAGAAAGCAAGCAGCAGAACAGCACTGGCAGTGCTGGAGCTCAGCACTGACATGTGCAGATCAGGTCCTGCAGGCCAGAGCTCAGCGGTACCATGTGTAGATAGGATCCTGCAGGGCAGTTGCCCCCTACAAAAAGCCTCAGCTGATCTACAGAGGGTAAAAGACAAAACAATCACCAACAACAGAAGAGCAGAGCTAAGATGTCTCTTCAGACCTGCTCTTTAGCTGGGGAGTCCTTTGGGAGCCCACTTGTGTCTGCAGAAGCACACCAGAGCTCAGAAGGAGACAGGAAGGGTATTTTGATGTCAAACACCTTAAATAGGAAGCTGTAAGAATTTGGGATGTAAGAATGACAGCTACCATAGAGCTGGAGCTAGACTGGTCTGTTTTGAATCATCTCATCAGTCCTTCACACTAACAGAGGAACACCTCCAGTAGGGGCAAGATAAACCAGCCGTTAGAGTGGCAGGGAGTAGTTACTCTCCATGGGCTGGAAGCATTAAAACACTGCAGGTATTTCACTTTGCTCATTAAACCCTGCTTGGGTGAGAGAGGATTCTCCTATTAATGTCTCTACATTCGTGGCACCACAAGGTATGTGTTACAACAGCTAAATGCTCTCCTATGAAATGGCCTCAAGATGCTGGGCAGAGCTAGGACTGGGGCTTTCAGCACAGCTGGGGGTGCAGGGGTTGGGATATTTTCTGTTCCAGCACCATCCGTTTGCCTGACAGAAGCAACAAGTCCCAGGGGAACAGCAGAGGTCTTGCAGGGCTGAGACATTTTGCATGGCTCAGGTGCTGAGACTTCAGCCCCAGGGAAGGCACTGCCCAGCAGGTCCCATCAGGTACAGCAAAGAGCATCCATGGCAAGTAGAAAACTCACATGGTATTTATTTCCACCACATGACAAGCATTCCAGGGATACAGACAGTGGTCCAGTGGCACATACCAACGTACGACTGAGACAGTGTCACACTCAAGCCGGAGCACCCTGTTCCAGTCCATTGCTGCTGACTGCTTTTCTCAGCCGGCACTCAGAAGTTTCCACGGCCAGTAGTGAAGTCCACCCTCCAGGCACAGTGAGTAAATAGTTCAACCAGTCATGTGCATGGAGCATCAGTAGTGAGGAAACCCAGAAGTGTTCCTTTTTTACTCACATGCCCAAACGCAGCAGTTCTGTTTCACACAAGAAATTGAGTGCCTGCAGTTCAAGCAGAGTGTTTATCTCAGGACATCAGCCATTGAGAAGAACAGTTGATTGCACCACAGATAACAAGCAACACCTCGTGTCTAGCATGGAGTGTCCCCACAGGGATTTTCACTTTGCTACACAATCCACCACAGAGCAAATGATGTTTGGAACAATCACTTGTCATGCCGAGACATTAACAGCAATGAGATGGGTCAGGTCAGAGCTCAGCCATCTTCCTAACATCGCCCAGCTGGATCCACTTCACTTCTCTTCTCCTTGCATTGGCTTGATCGTGTGTCACAATGGTTTGTGGATCACAGCCACACCTGTTGTAAGAACAGACAGACACAGCTGTCAAAGGAGCAGCTCCTGGGTTGTGATCTGGCTAAGACCACTCTGCAAAGCACAGACCAGCAACAGACGAGCAGAGAGAGAGGAGTCTGCTGTTTCTGTCCAAGTTCCTTCTACTGAAAGCAGCACCAGACACACAAAACCAGAAGATTAAAGCTTCAGGAAGCACAGCCCTCAAGCTGACAAATGACTCCAGGTGCTGCAGCTTTCCCACAGCCTACTTACCTGCATAGCTTCTCCCTGTGCTCATGCTGGTTGGCAGTAACGTCCACTTGTCTGTGATGGGGTTGTAGTATTCCACCGAGGCCAAGTTGCAGGAGCCATCATCTCCTCCCACCACGTAGAGGAGCCCATTCACCGCGCACACACCTCAAAGCAGAGCACAGTTAGGCAGGAGCCAGCTCATCCCCCGTGACACATCACCTGCCACATCCTGATTCACTCCCAAGCAGCTGCCTCGTCAATACCAATCACTTACATATTAGTCACATGAAAAGCCACCCAGGCAACTGCAATCAAACACCACAGAAAGCTTTAGTCTGGTTACCTGCATTTCTTCTACACATATTCATGTCTGCTACTTGCTTCCAGGTGTTTGTTCCTGGGTCGTAGACTTCCACACTCTTCCTCACTAAGGGACCGTCGTGGCCTCCGGTCGCGTACAGCAGCCCACTGAGAACACCAACACCTGCCAAACAGAGCCCACTGTTAGCCACAGCTGCAGGGGAGCTGGCTCTACATCCCTGCCTCCTCCAGTGGGTATTGCCTTGGCCTCTCCAAGGTGTTTCCAGAACACAGGAACTGGAAGACCACTATAAGGTCTCCTGGAAGCCTTCTCTTCTCCAGGCTGAGGAGCCCCAACTCCTGTAGCTTGTCCTCTCCTCACAGCAGAGCTGCTGCGGCCTTCTTCAGCAGCACTTCCATGGCCCTCCTCTGGACTCGCTCTAATAGGTTCAAAGGCTTCCAGTAAAATTAACGAGGTGGGATATTAGTTACTAAATTAACACAGACCTGAACTGCATCATTTCAAGCATGGGAATCATCCAGCAGAACAGCCTCTCTGCTCCGAATACAGACTCTGGATGGAGGCTTCGAGGAGGCCTTACAGCGGCCTTCCCGTATCTCAAGAGGCCTACAGAAAGGCTGGGGAGGGACTATTGACAAGGTCTTGTAATGACAGGAGGAGGAGGAATGGGTTTAAACTGGCAGAGGGGAGATTGAAGCTGGATGTTAGGAAAGGGTTCTTGACAGTGGGGGTGGTGAGACACTGGCACAGGTTGCCCTGGAGGTGTTCAAGGCCAGGTTGGATGAGGCCTTGAGGGACCTGTTCTAGTGGGAGGTGTCCCTGCCTATGACGGGGGTTGGAACTGGCTGAGCTTTGAAGTCCCTTCCAACCTAAACCATTCTATGATGCTATGATGGAGGAAGAAAGGCCTGGCAGGGGACATGCAGGGAGGAGAAGGACCCTGGCACTGTAAAGCCCAAGGGTTTCAAGTTGTCCCCTGTACAAACATCTCTCCCGTTTGACACGTTGCGGCACAAGGGAAACAGAGCACAGGCAGCCTGGCCGGGGCTCAGCCCGGCACTGGGAACACCTGCCCTCGGCTCCACTAGATGGCAGCAGCGGAACGGCAAGGGCCGCGCTGAGCACCGAGCGCCACAGTGCCGCAGGCCAGATCGCGCTGCGGCACCGCTCACGGCGGCGCTGGGCAGTGCCCTCCTCGGTGCCGGCTGCACGGGCAGCTGGGTGACTACCAGAGCGTGATGAGCTCAGCTCCCAGGTTGGGAACGGAATACTGCAAGGGTGTTCAGCAGGCTTAAGAACCACAACAACCCCAAGCAGTGCTACAGGCTAGAGACAGAGTGGCTGGAGAGCAGCCAGGAGGAAAGGGACTTGGGGGTACTGGTAGATAGTAGCTGAAGATGAGCCAGCAGTGTGCCCAGGTGGGCAGGAGAGCCAATGGCATCCTGGCCTGGATCAGGAGCAGTGTGGCCAGCAGGACGAGGGAGGTTCTTCTGCCTGTGTGCTCAGCACTGCTCAGGCCACACCTTGAGTGCTGTGTCCAGTTCTGGGCTCCTCAATTCAAGAGAGATGTTGAGGTGCTGGAAGGTGTCCAGAGAAGGGCAGCAAGGCTGAGGAGGGGCCTGGAGCACAGCCCTGTGAAGAGAGGCTGAGGGAGCTGGGGGTGTGCAGCCTGCAGAAGAGGAGGCTCAGGGCAGAGCTCATTGCTGTCTGCAGCTACCTGAAGGGAGGCTGCAGCCAGGTGGGGTTGGGCTCTTCTGCCAGGCAGCCAGCAATAGAACAGGAGGACAGAGTCTCAAGCTGTGCCAGGGGAGGTCTAGGCTAGATGTTAGAGGAAGTTGTTGGCAGAGAGAGTGATTGGCATTGGAATGGGCTGCCCAGGGAGGTGGTACAGTTGCCATCCCTGGAGGTGTTGAAGCCAAGCCTGGCTGGGGCACTTAGTGCCATGGTCTGGTTGACTGGTTAGGGCTGGGTGCTAGGTCAAACTGGATGATTTGGAGGTCTCTTCCATCCTGTTTAATTCTATGATTCCTAATCCTGGACTTGGCCCATGGTGATGTGCTTGCAAAGTGGCACTTGGAGCAGGGTGTTCCAAAGAAAAGACACTAAAAGCCACCTCAGAAGAGGCACAAAGCACTTTTCCGTGTTTCAACACATTGTCAACAGCATGAAATACTCTTTCTGTTCTGTGGAGTTGCACTGGGCTCAGTTTCACATCAGGAAGATATCAAAACCCCTGCCACTGAATTCAAACCAACAGGGAGTGACCACTTGCCTCACCTGCAGTTATGGAAAAGTACTGGATTGAAGAAAGAAAGATGGTGTGGAGAGAGCAGCCTCTCAACCAGCCAGCTAGGAAGGGAATTCCCACTACAGCTTAACCTGCAGGGTCACTGCAGCAAAGGGCAGCCTCCGGGCCTGGCTACCTCTCAGTAGCTGCCACCTTGACTGTTGTGCAAGAACTCCTCCACAATCTGACACCAAGAGGGACCCACTGCATGCACTGAGCAACAACACCAACACTGACACTTTCTCTTTCATCTGAATGATTTTAAATGCAATGGATAAGAATAAATTACCTCTTTCAGAGAGCAATGGCCACAGAAAGGACAAGTCCCTACTTGGCCTTTCGTCACACAGTAAGCTAGAAACCATCAAGACTAGAATGTAATCCGTTAACGTTTGCTTTCCTTTAACCCTCCTGACCACCAACCCTTGCCAGCAAAATAATTTGCTTAGCAGGGGCAATCCCAGATGATTTTTTTATCTTGACTGGGTCTGCACATCACCTACTGCACAGATGCACTTTGCACTGCAGAGTACCCACTGGATGCTTGCAGAAAAGATCCAAATAGGAAAATCCCTCTGACAGCCCTCAAGTGATAGGGAAGGAGGTGGTGCAGCTGGGCTTCCCAGTCCCCAGCTGAGCCTGCAGCTGGGCATTTGGAAAGAGAACTCTTCGCTTACAAGTGAGCTGCATCTGTTAGCAAGGCTCCTCCGAAACACGGAGCCTTGTTCCATTAATCCCCAAATTCACTTCAGTTCGGCAGATTTTAACAAAGTCAGAAATGCTGCCGAGAGCTTCCAGGCCATTATGGCTGCTCCCCTCCTGGGAAGCGAGGAAGTAACAGGCGGCACTTGCCAGCCCGGCAATGCCACCAGGGACTTCTCCTTCCCTCTCAGGAGCTGAGGAGCCCCCTGCCAGAGGCAGTACCTGCCCCGCTGCGCCGTGTGCTCATGTCGGCCACGTAGGTCCACTCGTTGGTGGCAGGGTTGTACTGCTCCACGGTACTAAGGCACTGGCGAGAGGCTCCGTCGTAACCCCCCACGGCATACAGCTTACCTGCAACAGACACAGCGGCGTCAGCGGCAGCCTGCGGCTGGCTGGCATCACCATCGCACCTGACAGCCCCAGCTGAGAGCAGAGCCTGGCTGCGGGAAGCCCTGGCAGATGTACCCGAACCTGCTGAGATGTCTGGAGGAAATCCTGGGATCTGAGGTAAACTCTGCAGGCAGGCAGGAATGGCTTTTACAGCTGTCAACTAAGGCAAGGCAACAACACAACAGCTTGATGAAAAGCCACGAGCCCAGAGTGTCTTCCAAATGACTTTCTGGCCCAGATGCATGAAGATGTGCTGTTGGCTGAGCATTTCCTCCTGTTCACTCAAGGCAAGCAACTGCAACACAGAAGGTGCCACAGGAGCCCCCCAGGGCATGGTGTATCTGTCCCTTCCTACCTCGACTGCATTACATACACCTAGGGAGTCCAGAGAAGCACAATCAGACGTCACAAGACTGTATCATACTTGAAACAAGGCTGACAGTCCCAGTCCTCTGCTCTCAGGCTTGATACTCTCTCCTCATCTCCCCACGTCATTTAGCAGCTTGTTTTACTTAGGCAATAAAGTCCCTGGGCAGAGGGTTTCGTTCTGCCTTTTCACCTAGTACAAAGGCACCCTGGTTGAAGACCCAGCCTTCTACACACTGCACCAAATAACCATTAATAAAGTTCAGCAGATAGGCAGAAGCCAAGCTGAGGTACAAAACCCATGCATAAGACCAGTTTTCAATGCCTAGCAGCAGAGCCTGGCCACCAATGAGCTCTGCAACTCTTTGCAGGCACATGAGTCTCCCACCAGCAGCAACCATCTACCATTGTACACTTTGGTATCCTCCCTTCTTGTTTCCTTTATGTTTGCAAGGCTCTAAGATCAGCTCAGCTCAGTTCTTTCTCACTCAGCTCCACTCATGGCCTCCTCAGGTCATGACCACTAGGAGAGGTCTGCAAGATCAGGCTCATGATTGTGCTCCCTTTGCATTTTCCTATCTCTGTAAGCATTTTATACCCTTACTTGTGCTGTTGGTTCAACCCATTTAGCATCAGCTAATGAGTTAGGGCAAGAGTGCCCAACCAAGCCAAGCCAAGATAAAGTCCCCCAGCTAGCACCAATTACTGCATGTTTTCAGTGCCCCCAGTCTGGTACTTCACAACACTCACATGAAGACTGTGGACTAACTGCAAGCTGCAGCTTGCTCCCCACACCAGTATGGATCAGCTCTCCCTCCCTACCACATGCCCTCTTGGTTTATCATCAGGGACTACAACACATGCAACGCTTACTTGTGCTTTCAAACAAAGCAAAGGAAAAGGATTTCATGCCTCTAGGAGAAGTCTGTCTATAGAAATGCACCTCTCAGGTATGTGCTTAATATTTGCTCTGCATTCAAACTGCTTCAGCAAATCCCAGCTGCCGTCAGCAGCCCAGCACTTCACAAGCTGGGGCCGACTTTGAAGGAGATGCTTCTTAAAGATGCAACTTTAGCACAATCACTGCTACTTAATTGGACTTTATCTCCCTCCCTCTTCTCACATACACCCAGTCATGTACATAAACACATTTCACTTTAGGCCCCATTCAAACAGGTCAGACCCAAACACTTCCAAGCAGAGGTTGCAACAAGGCTTGTGCCAGCAGCTGTCCTGACTGGAAACTGCTAGAACAGACTCAAGACAAGGTCAAATAAAGCCCCTCACTTGCTTCAGAACTGGCTTGTCTAAAGAAGGAAAACATTCCTAGTTAAACTGCTCTTTCTCCTGGATCCAAACCAAGCCACTCAGTTCCAGCTCACTTGTGTGGAGCTGACACGTAGGTGCCAACAGCTGCCGCAGTCGCTCCGAGTACCCCCTCCGCCCACCTGGCCTTTGCTGCCGTCAGTCCCTGCTCATTTCCAAACCAAAGGGGAGCGTGTGGCACATGCCAGCCAGCCTGGTGTCAACAAACACAGGCTGTGGCATTCCTGCCAACCACCAGCCTGGGACTGTGGGATGAACCACGCTTCCCTCCCTGAGCGGTCCTGCTGTGGTGGCTACTCCATCCAGGTGCTGCCTGCTGACGGCAACAGCGCACGCTGCACAGCATCGCTGTCACCAGCCAGGAAGAACAGGGATTCAAAGAAAGCTGCACACACCTAAGGGCATTCAAAGGGGGCATGGCCTGCTCTGGTATGGAGCTGAAGCTCTTGGAAAGCTGCACATGATTTTTCACTGTGATAAAGAGGAGAGTGGAAAAAAGCTGCAGCAATTACATCACGTAAAATAAATCTTCACCAGCTAGAGAAGAGTTCCTGCAGGTCCCTCCTACTGCTTTTAACCATTATGGCTTCTGTGGGACACAGTCACATTGGCTTGCTGGAAATGGCTGCTGATTTTCTTACCCTCCACAACTCCAACTCCAACACTGCTTCTTCTCGTGTTCATGGGAGCCACAAAAAACCACTCATTGGTTTTATAGCTATAGGCCTCAACTGATGCCAGACCTAGTTAAAAAGGGGATACACAGGTTTTCTAATTAAAAAAAAAGAGAAGAAAAAAAGATTGGTGTTGCACTTCCATCTGCCTTCCACCTCCTCCCAAGTCCCTCATTCCCCCCACACTCCTGTACCCCAGCTTTCTAGTCCCTTGGCCTTTCAAGGCTGGGACCAGCATGTCAGTGGCACCTGTTGAACCTGTTACCCCATCACCCCTGCCCTGGGAGTGCTGCCCCTCTGGTGTGCTGGAGAGTCCAGATTCCAAGCCCCAAAGTCTCACATCCTTTTGAGCAATACAAGACATCCATGCTAAGGTTTAAAAACCTCCCCAGCCCCTGTTGCATGTACTCATCAGCAGCTGAAATGGTTAATTTAGAGCTTAACCAAACAGCGAAGCTCTACAGCAGAGGCAGAAGTGTGAATTTAAACATGCTGTTATGCCAAGATAAATCCCAGACACACATAAGATGCCTTGCTGGCATTTTACTCCTGCTGCTAGGAAAAATTTAATTCAAACAAGGAAAAAACTCCTTTTCAGTCCAGAAAAAGCATATTCATACAGAGACTGAAAGAACTGTATTATTGAAATAAAAAACACTGGGGTGAGCTTCTCTGGAATTACTGATGGGCCAAAAGACAGATGTGATCAGTTACAGCGGGCAGCAAACCCCATCTCTGGCTCCTCTCTCTACTACATTATAGAGGAAGGAGCAGCGACCTCCCTAAAGCTCTGCAGCCTTTGCAAGGGTCTCTGAAACCATTTTTTTCAGGTCAGGCACTGCCTGTTTTTGACTCAGCCACCTACCAGTGCTGCCATCAAAGCCGCCCACTGCATACAGGAGATCATTGAGCACGGCTGCTCCTAAGGTGCTTCGCCTTTCCTGCATGCTGGCGATGGATGTCCACTGGTCCTTCACGCCGTCGTACACATCCACTGTCCGTACCCTTAAAGAGCCATTAAAGCCTCCAACTGCATACACATTGCCAGCCATAAACACCACACCTGAGGAGAGAGGAGAGAGATTTCACTGAGGTTTCACCAACAGTCTGGGAAGCAGGTATCTGTTGGGGGGTGTGAGGCAGCAGGGGAGAGCGGAACATGGGCAAGTCTTCAGCGTTTCCTGCAGGTTAAGAGCGTTGGAGCCAAGCAGGATACAACATCCTGTGGAAGGTGAAGTGCAACATAAGGCAGAGATGGATTCCACACCTGAGTGAGTAATTCTCTGAGCCACAGAGAACATCAAATGGTGATTCACATTCACAGCCCTGTCAGATGTCATCAGAGGAAAACTCCCAACTTGCAGATCTGCTCTCCATCGCCCACTTCTCAGCACTGTGTGGGATTGACTCAGCTCCTTTGATTTTAACTAGCAAAATGGGATCCAGCAGGACTGGAGGAGGAGGGGAGACCCTGATGGGAGAGCAGCCAGGAGAGAGAGGTGATGAAGGGGAAAAAGTGGCTGTGAAGGACAGACAAGCAAGAACAGCAGCTCTAGCAAGCAGGGCATCCATCTGAACGAGCAGGGTGCACGTCTGTAGGGAAAGAGGAAGAAGGAATGGCGAGAAGAAAGAGCTGCTTGAGGAAGGTTGGAGGAACGACTGAGGACAACCATCCAGAGCTGATGAGCTCTGGAAAACAAAGCAGAAACTCCTGTTACCTGCTCTGCATCTCCGTGAGGGAAGCTCAGCAACCTGATCCCACCGCTCCTCCTCAAAATCATAGCACTCCACACTGCGAATGGCTTTGGGCGCCTGCCCACCCACCACGATCATCACCTGCAGAGGGAAGACAAGAGCTAGAAAGCCTCGGACGCCAGCCCAGGCAGCTGCTCTCTACCATCACCGCAATCCGGTCAAGAGCAGCTGCCTAAAGCAGGCTGCAGGCCCACCAGAAGTTTCTACAGGGACACTTCTTGCAGTTACTTCTGTTGCACAGGGGAAAGTGATCTCCAGTTTATCTCACACCCTGCTAATCCCTCCTCATCACTCCCGAGGTGGGCAACCTGCCCTCCTTCCCCACGAAACACAAAACCACTGGGCAGCAGGCACGGGCAGGACTCACTGCTGAAGTATCTGTCAGTGAGGATGATCCCAGTGTCACTTCCCCAGCCAACCCACCGTTTAGTCCTTATCTCCCTGGCTGGGCTAAAAATAATCGATGCCACTCAGCAAATAAGAGCTGACAGCTGCGTTGCCACCTGCAGGGAAGACGACACTCAGGGAAATCTCCAGGACTATTAAGACCTGGGATGCTGAGCTGCCAAAGGAAGTGATTTGTCAGCTTCATTAAGCTTTCTGGCTGCAACGTGTATGGATGCAGATCCAGTTATTAAACCCTAAGTTCTTTACAAATAGGGAAGATCTAGGTGGAAGTGATCAAGGGCAGTCTCAGGAGTGGGAAAACTGCCCTGCTCGGTCAGGCTAAAGGTCCGTCCAGCCCCAGATTCCATTCCTGCTGGGTGAAAAGTGAGAAAACCTGGATGACACACAGAGTGGTCCTTCCCAGGTCTGCCCCATCTGTCACCACAAAGACAAACTCCTCATGGACTTGCTGTCCTGTCCAGGAGCAGCGGTCCCAGGAGCCTGCAGCTCAGCCCTTGCTGGCTGCCCATCGC
Source organism: Tricholaema leucomelas (assembly GCA_013400475.1). Lineage (NCBI taxonomy): Eukaryota > Metazoa > Chordata > Aves > Piciformes > Lybiidae > Tricholaema lacrymosa > Tricholaema leucomelas. The sequence continues at coordinate 417,383 of WAAF01005034.1, read as the reverse complement.
TGCTGAGCCCTAGCTGGGCACTGCAAACCAGCCTGTGCACAGGTAGCATCCAAACCACCTCCATCTATAAAGAGCTCGACCTGCACTTTGTTCTGAGCACATTTCCTTCAACTCTCCACAACTATTAAAGAGGGAGGATTTACTCCCTTATCACAGCAACGTGCAGGAGCAAACACTGCCCAAGACAATCCGATTTGTACCAAGCCAAGGAGCTAAGAAGCAAGATAAAGGGGCTTCAAATATAGCCAAAAAGTAGATGGGAAAGTGGCTTTAGTCTCTGCAGGGTGGTTGGGAGTAACCAAGGGGATAAGATTGCCACCTGAGGTCACCCAGGTAATGAGCTCAAGTCCAGTCATGGTTGCTTTGTAAGTAAAGAGCTAGACAACCACTGTAAAGAATTTGAAGAGTATGAGAGGAGTGAACTGTTTGATCTACAAAGGTGAGAATATGACATCAGAAAGCAAACTGAGTCTAAATTAGCATCATGACTGCTAGCTGTGCAGCCGACTTCCAGGGAAAGCTGCAGAGCTCCACATGATTACAGAAGTGAGAGATTTCCTAGCAGACAGTAATCCCTCCTCAGAGGGACCAACAGAGCAGATGAAAGTGTCTCATAACAGGATTGCTGAAGGATCATCACCTCTCCCTTTGCTTCACAGTGAAGGGAAGGGAGGAGGAACCTGCAGAAGATCTGGGCTGGTACTTAACAGGTCATACTATAGAAGATGCTAGAGAACCTCTGAATTTGCTGGTTCACTTTGTCCTTAACTACTTCAGTCCTTGAAAAAAAGTCACACCAGCCTTTCACAACACCTCTGAAGCTATGTTCCACCAACTTCATCTCAGTGCCAGCAGGCAGAAAGGACATGACACAAAACACATTCTGCAGAACCACAATGTCTTGACAGCCAACACATATCTAAAGGATCTGACCAGAGCCTCACAGCACAGATCACAGAATCATAGAATCAACCAGGTTGGAAGAGAACCTGTGAGCTCATCCAGTCCAACCTAGCACCCAGCCCTAGCCAATCCATCAGACCATGGCACGAAGTGCCCCAGCCAGGCTCTGCTTGAACACCTCCAGGGACAGTGACTCCACCACCTCCCTGGGCAGCCCATTCCAATGCCAATCACTCTCTCTGCCAACAACTTCCTCCTAACATCCAGCCTAGACCTCCCCTGGCACAACTTGAGGCTGTGTCCCCCCCTTGTTCTGTTGCTGGTTGCCTGGCAGAAGAGATCAACCCCACCTGGCTACAGCCTCCCTTCAGATAGCTGCAGACAGCAATGAGCTCTGCCCTGCTCCTCTTCTGCAGGCTGCACACCCCCAGCTCCCTCAGCCTCTCCTCACAGGGCTGTGCTCCAGGCCCCTCACCAGCTTTGTCACCCTTCTCTGGACACCTTCCAGTACTTCAACATCTAAAGATCTCAAACATCACCCCACAGAACAAACTCTCTATGATTTGTGCTTAGATGAATGACACACTGTGGTTTGGATGTCTTATAATCACCAAAACAATTATTAATAGCTTCAGCAACAGTCTGCTGAGAGACACTGTGCCAAACTGCGTTTGTCTCCAGGGCACAGGAAAATTTGCTCTTGTTGTCATTTTTATCTGCACTAATGAAGTGGTGGTCACAGCATCACATGCCTGCAGCATAAATGTGGGGAGTAAGAAGGATTATTTATTCAGTAGCTGCTTTCAGTCTGTTGAAATTTGCTTCAGCCTTCCTGCCCACGAGTCTGGCTGCTGTTGTTTCCTGCTGTCCTAGCTTCCGATTATGAATACAGGAAAAGGAAAGACACCCACTGTGACCCTCCTCAGCAAGGCTCCACAACAGTGCTGAATGCCAGAGCAAACCTCAGCCAACCCTCTAAGCACTTCAGGCAGCTGCCTGCAGCCACTCCATGGGTCAGTGATCCTCAAGCTTGGCTCCATGAGCAGCCACCCTGCACAACCCCACTTGTGGCTGGCAAAACATTTCCAGGGCAGATCCCTGCCCCTGAGAGCAGAGATCTTGCTTCTCCTTAGGGTTTATCTAAGTTTATCCAAATTCATGATCATGGAATCAACCAGGATGGAAGAGACCTCCGAGCTCATCCAGTCCAACCTAGCACCCAGCCCTGGCCAATCAACCAGACCATGGCACTAAGTGCCCCAGACAGGCTTGGCTTGAACACATCCAGGGACGGTGACTCCATCACCAACCTGGGCAGCCCATTCCAATGCCAATCACTCTCTCTGCCAACAACTTCCTCCTAACATCCAGCCTAGACCTCCCCTGGCACAACTTGAGGCTGTGTCCCCCCCTTGTTCTGTTGCTGGTTGCCTGGCAGAAGAGATCAACCCCACCTGGCTACAGCCTCCCTTCAGGTAGTTGTAGACAGCAATGAGTTCTGCCCTGAGCCTCCTCTTCTGCAGGCTGCACACCCCCAGCTCCCTCAGCCTCTCCTCACAGGGCTGTGCTCCAGGCCCCTCCCCAGCCTTGCTGCCCTTCTCTGGACACCTTCCAGCACCTCAACATCTCTCTTGAATTGAGGAGCCCAGAACTGGACACAGCACTCAAGGTGTGGCCTGAGCAGTACTGAGCACACAGGCAGAAGAACCTCCCTCATCCTACTGGCCACACTGTTCCTGAGCCAGGCCAGGATGCCATTGGCTCTGCTGCCCACCTGGGCACACTGCTGCCTCATCTTGAGCTACTCTCTACCAGCACCCTCAGGTCCCTTTCCTCCTGGCTGCTCTCAGCCACTCTGTCCCCAGCCGGTAGCTGTAGCCTGATGTATCATTGGGCAGAGGCAGTAGCAGAAGAGGGAGTAACACTCTTCAAAGGATAATAACAGTTAGTGAGAAGTAAGTTGGCAAGTCCATCATCTCCTCAAAACTAGAAAATGCCACCAGGAATGCTGTCAAAGTGAAGCTCATAGCTTACCTTTGGCAGGCTAACAGGAGTCCTTGGCTTTGTTCTGGGGTTCTTTATTAGTTGCCTTTGATCCAGAGGAAGCAAATGGTATTTCATGGCCTCGATGAGGAAGTCTTTACAGGTGTTGTTATTCTTGATTAAAGCTTCTTCTTCAACTGTCTGAGAACACACACATATAGGGAAGATCATCTCAAGTGAAGTGTTTGCCAGCACAGGTCACAAGCTTTGTAGAAAGAAGGTGAAACCTGCAATTTCTCTTCCAAAGTTCTAACATAAGTGAAGACAAAAATGCAGAAGAGAAGCACAGACTTGTTGCTCTTCCCAAAGAAGAGCCAGATGTGGTCACATTCGTCCACTAGCACCCATGAGTAGCAGTGCTCCTTCTGTCTACCACCTTCTGCCAGACACTTAACTCAGCAGAGAATTCACCAGGAGTCTGGGTACAAAATAAGGAATTTCTTTTATCCACATCAGAATGTTTAAGGTCTTAAAGCAGTCTTTTACTCAATCAGAAAATAAACTTGAGAGAAAAATATTAGGTGGTGAGGTCATCTTGTGAATACCAGTTTTATTTCAATGACATTGTGGGGTTTTTTTTAAGACAGATGATAAAAGCACAGCAGTCAGAAAGCAAATACATTTGGGGGGAGATTCTCAGCTCCTTATCAAGGCTGAGATCCCAAAAATTAACCCACCAAGAGCAATCTCTAAGTCAGACTAAGTCAGAGAGTGTCTCATCTACCAGTCACACAGACCCATCTCTATGCACAGAACACATCTTAAGCCAAAATTAAGATAGGTGCATTAGGAAAGCAAACTGCACAAGCTTGTAACCCCACCACCTAGGTGAAAAATCCCCCAAAATGAACTCCTAACTGCTCCCCCCACGAGGGGCAAGAGCTCAGCTCTCAGCACTGCCTGGCAGAGCACGGGGCACACTTACAAGAGGGTTTCTGTGCAGATTTATTTCAGAGTCCACCCAGTTTTTCCTTCCATTCCTCTGTTCACAGACTCAGCAACGGGCCAAATCGCCCACCTCACACACAAACAGCCAAGCCATTGATTAAGCAGCTATCAGCAGCTTCAGGGCAAGTATGAATTACTTCTTTGCAGACTAACCTGTACAAGGTAATCTCTGGGCAAAAGGGGCAGGCGAACATGCTCCATCAGTTTAGCCATGTGCTCTAAGCGAGATTCCTTCTCATAATTTATCCAAGAAATAACAGCTTCAAAGACCTGCACAGATAAAGCACAGTTAAAGGCAGAAGAGGGAACTGGCCTGCACGCTCACCTAGCCAACATCAGCAGCTGTGTGACTTTACAGCACCGGAGGAAGGTGGTGCAAGGCCTCTGTCAGACAGACAAAGCTGTGACTGCCCAGAACACAAGCACCACTGTAGCAAGGAGGTGAGCTGACCATGCATGTTAATAAGCGACTTCACAGCTAGATGTGCTGTATGGCTCTCAAAGCTAGGAGTGTGTCCAGGACAATCATACACCTCTTGGACATGAGTGCTGGAAGGCAGCCAGGAAAGTTAATTAGCCTGCTGACATTTGCACTGGGCATTATTCATGAAATCAGCCACAAGGATCACTTCTGATAAGAGAGATCTCCCCTCCTGGAGGAGCCTGGCCGCACAGCAGGCACTGTGCTCACCATCGTGTTTAATCACTGCGCCACTTCCCCCTCGAATCAACCCCCCAGGAGCCTTTAGGACAAGCTCAGCACACGCAGAGGAAAAGCCCTGCTCTGCACGCATGGCACTGCTAAAAATACTCAGAGAGCCCAGCTGGGAAGCAAGGACGATTGGTCTGAGCTGAAATCTAGTTCTGCTCCCAGATCCAACCGGTTCAGATAAGCATCCAAACTTTGACTCCGTGACGAAGCGCTCACAAACAACCCCATGCAGCAGGAGCCGCTCAGAGCCCTGCAGGAGGAACAGATGTGGGCAGAAGCCTCCTATGTGGGCTCCTGTATGAATATGCATGTGCTTATATAACCAACAGCCTCACTCCTCCTGAAAGAGAGGCCTAAAAATGTCACCAGGAGTGGGAAAGGCTTCCTCAAACACCCAGCAAGGCAGGCAGAGGGGATGGAGCAGTCTGAGATGCTGCACAGCAGGATCTAGATCATTAGTTTCCCCACAGGGTCAGAATTAAACTCCTTATCTACTGGCAAAATTCCCCAGCTGCTCTCATCACCCAGTTACTTGAGGGGGGAGCTGAGCACAGCCCTCTCCTCACTGACCCCAGCCCCTTGAAAAAGCGTTGCTGGCCCTTTGCCCCAGCACACTTGGCAAGTGCCCTTGGTTTCAACCTCACTCTCGGGTCACCAAATGGTCAGGTCAATTTGCAGAGATATTTTTTTTCCCCCTTTCTTTCCATCCCTCCCCAGGAAACCATTTTGTGTGGTCCAAGGTCACTAATTGGACAAAATCAACCAGAACTGAGGGCACAATCTCTCAGCCCTCAACTACTGGCTGGCAAATTTATTCACAGGAGGCACTGGCAGATGCACCCTCCCACAAAGGAGAGGCAGAGCAAAAAAGGGTTTCTTCTCTTAGGCTAAACTATAGACTTTTTAAAGAGGCAGTAAAGCACCAGCCTAATTTCCCATGCCAACGAATGCTCCTGCTGAACCGCTTGGAATTCAGGATGCTGCCACGAGGATTTAAGCAACGCAACAGGGAGCCATGGAACCAAACCCCAGCAAGCACAGGGGAAAACATCTCCTGCAGAACCTCCAAGTATTTTTAAATGGAAATAAATAAACAAACTATTTCTCTTCGGCTACAAGGCCCTGAAAGGAGAAACTAGGTTGTGAGAGTCTTTTTATCGCAAATGAGGGTGGCAGGAGCATAAAGCAAGAGGTTTAGCCACCAGACAGGCTTTCTGTTAACCTCTGCTGCACAAAGGCTGAGCTACCAACCAGCTCACAGGACTGGGCCATGCCCAGCTGCAGGCCAAGATGACAGTGCACAAGTCTTAAGGGAAGGTAAAGTGGATGTGCAGGAGGAGTAAACTGCTTCCTTGGTGCTGGAGGCCACTCCTGAGCACCACACATGCTGACACCACCCTGCTGCGCCTACTCAGTAACAGATTTTGCTTTTATAATCACATTCTGGCACCTTCCATGGGCTACAATTCCTAATTTCATAAGAAGGATGTGGGGGGGAATGTTAATCCAAGCCAGCAACCTCTCTATTTAAGAGCCACATCTGTTCCCACTAGTGCCATACCCTCCCTCTGCAACACTGTGCCCACTGCAGACCCCCGAGCAGCTACCACTGGTTCCCTGGCTGAGAGGCTTCTCCAGCCATGCACGACCCACTGCCAGGCTGTGATGAAGTGAAGCCACGACCCACACAGCTTGAATCAGAGCAGGGGCATGCCTGGCACCTGCCTGGCTGCAGGAGCAGGCTGAGCTGGGAGAGGCAGATCCCCTGCTCCACACAGCACAGGGATAAAAGCCTGCAGCATCCTCTTTCTGCACACTAAGCAAGCAGCAAGCCCAGGTGCTTGCCCAGGCTCTCCAGACAAAACTCCACTTGTTAGATGCTCCCAGGAGCGAGGACCAAATTGTGCATCAGCTTCTACTGCACGTTAGCAGCGTGAGGTAAGCCCATGCCTGGATTCTGTGTGAAATCCCCAATCCAAAAACCTCAGCTCTTTTAAAATATGTATTCCATTTCTTTTGTCACCCTCCCCAGTTGGCAGGAGCCCTTGCCCAAGGGCTGGCAGCTCCTCCATTCCACACTCCAGGAGTAAAGATGAAAAAAAACAATAGGATTTTTTTTTTAATTACTTTACCCTTGCTTCTAATCAGCCAATTAGGTCAGGTGCAGAAAGCATTGCTAAAACTCTTCTGATTACTTAGCTACAGCAAAAAAGAGCAGGCAAGGACCAAAATAAACAACTTCCCTCGACCAAAAAGGGCCTTATGCAAGCACAGAGGCTGGGAACAGCAAGGGGGAGAGAGAGAGAAAGGAGGATCATCTTGGAGTAATGGGGAACTGCTGCCACCATTTTACAATTAGAACAGATTTCTGTGGAAGCAGAAACCTTTTGCAGTCCTGATGGCCTGGGGATATAATTATGTCCAAATTTGTGGAGATGACAAATGTATTTTATTAGGCCAGTTGGTATTAGTGATGGAGGTGGCAGAGGTTGGGGGAACACACAAGCTCTTGGACACACATGCCTTGAGGCTTTACAGGGCAATGCTTCCCTCCCTGGCCTTGTTACCTTCTGGCCCTGGAAAGACTCAGCTATAACACTTCCCAAGGAGCTAGAGATGGGAATGCTCTGGCTCACAGGCTTCTGTGCATGTGTAAGACATGGTAAGAACAGGAACAAGAAAGCCTCTCCTGAAATCTGGCTGAGACAATCTAACTCTCAGATGTTTGGAGTATTTGCCTGCTTACATCAGCTGGTTCTCTATCCCCCACATGGGCCCAAGCACACACACAGGTGAGTGTCTGTGTGTGTTATCTACACACAGATACACACACATACACTTTTATATATTTATTTATGTTTAGATTTATCCCATCCATTAGCAGATGGGAAGACTAAAGGTCAGGCAGCCTGCTTTGTCTGTGGTGAAGCTAACACAAACCAGCAGCCTACCTACGAGTCTGACCTCAATCCTCAGCACTTCTTTGGACTCCAGCACTGTTTTTTCACGTCTGTGTTACAATCCCATTCTCTGCCTCTCTCTTGTTGTTTTGAAGGCACAGCTCATGCCTACATTTCCTTCCACTGCCTTGCATCCTCAACTTTAACAATCAGCTAAAGAAATGCTGGGTTTGGCTGCATAAAGCTCAGATGCGGGAGGGAGGCAGCACTTTGATTTCTCTGGGCATGGGGCCAATAAAAGCTTTTTAACAATGCTGCACAGGACTGGAAAAAATGGGTTACTAAACCTGCACTTCCCTTTGCAGGCTGTTTGGCTGATGCACAGCAATTCTGCTGCAAGTTCAGGCCATTTGTTTTTCCCCTTTCTGGCCCTGCCTGTGTGGCACCTCACAGCAGCCTGCCAAGGCGCCCGCGCCACGCCTGCGGAAACATGCTCCCAAAGCCCGCGAGTTTGCTGGCTCAGGACCTGAAGGAAGCCTTGCTGCATTCACATCTCGCACGGGGCAGGCTCTCTGACAAGCTTTACAGTCCCTGTGGCCCAAGTACCCACTTGTCTGCAGCCTGGAGGGAAGGAGCCAGGACGGGTGCACACACATGGGTGCGCACAGGCCAGCAGCACCAAGCACAGCCAGGTCCGCATCATCCCACCAGAACTCAGGCAGCCACAAGTTACATAACCCTCAAGCTCTTGGTAGCCTCTCACAAGTGTGCATCTTCCACAGCCACAATTTAGAAGCGAGCTGAAGGTCTCAGGGTAGGTACTTCTGTCCAGAAGCCTGCTGGCTGTCACACAAGAAGCCTACACCAGAGGAAGGCGCTGGACCTGGTGTTCATCAAGTACCACAATTAGTGATCCTCATCCCCAGGACTACAGGCTACATGACATGTGAACATTTCAACCACGAAACAACATCAAACAGTGCCTTTGTCCTCCTCTTCCATTCAAAATATTAACAATGCTGGAAAAATGTTTGCTTCCTTCTCTATGGTTGCAAGCCTCCTGTAGTCATTCTGTCTGACATGCAACAGAAGCCTAATGAAATTCACCCTTTTTTGAGGTTTTATAGCAGGCAATAAGAGCTTTACACAACAGCAGATGGGAGGTTCCTAGTTTTCCAGAGAGGAAAGGTATTCAGTTCTGGCCCCCAGGGCTCTTGGAAGTGATATGGATCTAAGAATCATTACTTCCTGCAAAGAATAACCAAGTGAAGGTCAATTTTATGTGGGGTTTGGATTCACATTGTTTTTATTTTTCCTTTCCATGTGATCACTGTTGGAAAATGGCCCCAAAAGAGTATCACATAAGAACAGTTCCTGATGTAAGATCTAGAAACATTACAGCATTCTTCCATTCACTGCTGCTATACAATTTACTGTACCTTTTCTTCAGAGGAGACTGTGAGCTTGTCACTCGATATTAAACTGCAAACCTGGTCCAGACTAAGGCTAAGAAATTCTTCTCCTAGCATCACCTCAGGAAAGTGCTGCTCTGTTCAACAAATGAAAAGGGGGAACAGAAGATTATAATGAAATCCATGCTTTCAGTCAACAGAAGGACAACAGCATTCAGAGAGCCACTCTGAGCACCCGAGGCAAAGGACACGCGGCAGCTGCACGGTGGAACAGAAAATAGCCTCAGAGCAGGTGAAAGGAACTTGATGTCATTTCAGGTAACACAAACCTCAAGAGACATTCTCATAAATTATATTAAATGAAAAGTTAGCTTTCTGCAAAGCCACCAAGGACCTTCCAGTGGCAAACACAACTTGAAGTGGCAACTGAGCGAGTGCCAGAGCCTTTGTGAGGCAGTGACTTGGCCACCTCCAGTCAGTTCTTGCTGCTTCCACAGCAAGACAGGAGCAGATCTGCTCAACACCTGGATGAGAGACTCCAGCTAGGGTCCTCAATGTTCACATTCAAAGGAAAGCCCAACGTCAGTGTGAAGCAGCCAAGCAGTAGGTTTAGTGCATACCCACAGCAGCATACCATGGGGGTGCCAAGGCACCCAGCTGAATCTGGGTGAGGGGGCACATGGACAGGGGGGAAGGGAGACCCTTGTCCTATGCACGCACATGGGATCAGCTCTGCTCTCTTCCTCCTTTTACTTCTTTCCCCAAAAATGTGTAAATTCAACCTTTCTGCTGCTCCAAGCGCTCAGCACCCATCTTCCCCAGCAGCTTTACCCCTTTTCTACTGAAGCCTGCAGCTGCAGACATTTCTTTTTCTCCCTTTTTGCCTCCAAACCCCTTCATGCTTTAACTTTGGGAGCCAACTGAAAACAATGAACGTCACTGCTTAGAATCCCGACCATGGATTACAACACAGGTCCAAATAGGATTATCAAATCCTGTAAGGAATATCATGTCCCTGCTCAGGGCAGGAAGGATGGAACTAGATGATCTTTAAGGTCCCTTCCACTCCACAAAGGCATCCAGACAAAGCTCACTAGGAAAGGGTTACTCTCTAGAAAACCACTTTCTAGGTCACAACTGCTGTTAGCCTGTCAGTGACAACTTCAGCTCTGCAAGCATTTCTTACATAGACATGCCAATTTAATCTCACCTGCTAAGTCTCACTTATCTTTGGTTGAACTACAGAAACATGGATCTCAGACACCTTATCTGAAGCAGCTTTTTCAAGTTCTAATCCTTCAGCTTTGAGCAGCTTAGACAGATGTATCCCAAGAGCTCCCTCCGCAGCAAGATCTGCCTCTTGTTTTCACATCTGCAGATTCTGCCTGCCAAAAAGCAGTACCACAGGGACATGAGCTGGCAGAACTTCCAGAGAGGAGCTCCTCAGAGATCACACCCAAACAAACCCTCACCAGTGCTGGTGCTGGGATGGCACTTGGGCTTCCCTAGTCCTACTTGGTCTAATGAAGACACCACCACCACCACAGTTAAGGCAAAGGTTCTGACTACAAATAGCAGTATTTGGATAAACTTTAATACTCTGTGATGTGGGAAATCATACCCAGATCTAAGGAACTCTTTTGGCCCTGAATACTTGAGAAGCAGGAAATGATCCCCACGCAGCAAGGCTGGATGCACTCAGACTTCTGGACACAATCTCCTACTCCTTCTGGACTGGCATCTGGTAGTACAAAGATGTTTGATCTCTTCTTATTAGTTGGAAGCAGGTAAACATAATTTACTCATTTTAATAAAGTAACTTGTGCCTGCATCAAGAAGGTTCCTCCACCTACTAAAGTTATCCATTGGCCAGAACTAAGGATTTCCCAAGCAGCTGAGCCCATGCACGCAGGGACTCTTGAGCTTGGAGACTTGTGTCTTGGTTTAAGGCTGTTACATAAACAACAGAGTGAAAAGAATTTTAATGGCATTTTTATTAATGAAGTTCCATTAACATTGCATGGGCTGCTGTACTAACTGGGACTTAGGAAGGCCTATAAAACAACAAAGCAGACTTTCTAATTGCCAAACAACCAAATAAATATACAGTGAATGCACTGCTTGTTGGGTTAAAGATTAAACGGGGCCTGGAAGCAAGGATAATGAGATATTACAAGAAAGCCTTTCTACAATTAACCATTCCTTCCAGGGTACCTTTTCCTCCAGGGGATAATACAACCAGAGCAGCTGAAAAGGTTTTACTTTTATTTGCAGGAGAATAGGGGAGGACTTGGTGGGCACTTTTTTATTCCACTGAGCCTACTTACGGTCCAATTAAGGACAAAACCATACCGAGGGAAATGTTGCAGGCCAGAGCAGGTGCTCTGGCAGACAGGTGTATTTTTCTCTACACAAACAGGCTGAAAAGCAGAAAAACAAACTGAGATGAGAAAACTACCAGCTTCTCCCAGGCAGAGGTCAAGGGCAACCATGCTGGAGGAAACTGGAAAGTACTGGGAGTTAAGAGCTTGGAGCTGCTTGGAGCAGCTTCGCATTCACGATGTGGAGCAGAAATGCTGCAAAGCATTGCCAGAACCTGCTTATTGTAACCAGCCACTCTCAAGGAAACAAGTCCATCCAGGCTGGGGGTTAAGTGCCCATTGCTCCACAGATCAGAGGCTCCAATTAAATGACAATTTTAGCTGTGTTACCACTCCCACCCTGTGCTTTTTATTCCTAGAATGCACCAACCCCCAGCACTGCCTGCTGCTCTCACAGGACATACACGGGGAGGACATCAGCAACACTGTGCTCCTGAACAGACAAAATGCTTACTAGGAATATACTAATAAAATACTGCATGGGCTGGGATTCAGAGGGTCAGGAGGTTTTTCATCTCCTTAGGTGTTCCCCTGGGACCAAAGCAGAGTTTGCAGTGTCAGAGGAAGTCACAAGCCTACGCGCTACAAGGGCATGCAGCAATAGGGCAAGGAGCAATGGTTTTAAACTAGAGAAGGGCAGATTTAGACTGGACATCAGGAAGAAGTTCTTTACAATGAGGATGAGGGAACACTGGAACAGCCTTGGGAGGTGCTGGAGGCCCCATCCCTAGAGATATTCAAGGTCAAGCTTGGCGGGGCTCTGAGCAACCTGCTGTAGTTGAAGGCATCCCTGCTTACTGCAGGAGAGTTGGACTGGATGACCTCTAAAGGTCCCTTCCAACCCAAAGCATTCTGTTTTCTGTTCTTATACTACAAAAGCATGAAGAGAACAACCAGGACGTGCTGATCTTGCTCAACCTGAGAGTCTCTGTGGCTGGAAGCAGGTTGAACTGCACAGAGAGAGGACCCTGCCCTCACCTGCGTAGGCGTTCGCCTGCTGCAGCAGCTCCGTACACGCGTGCACGTCGGCAAACGCTCGGATCCCAAGGCAGTTGGTGGGATGCAGCTGGGACTGAAGGAAGTCACAGCAGTTTTTCCTAACATCCATCAATTGCAATAAACTAGCAGCTGGCAACAAAACCTGCAAAGGCAAGAAAGGGGAATTAAGAGTTAACAAAGTTGGGTTCACAGTGTGCACGCATTAGCTGCAATTCCCTTTTGGACAGGGACACATCCCTGTGGAGTGCCAGGAGGAGGTTAAAGTATTTTAGCATATTTGTATGTAGAAAATTGCCACCTGTGCTGCCAGGGATGGAAATGGCTACCCCATGCTGGGCTAAAAGCAGAGCTCTTCTCACACAACCTCAAGGCAGGTAAAAGGAGGACAAAAGACAAGCAACCACAGATGCACCTGAGCTCCTGGCTTTAACTAAGTCCCGCCACAGGGTTGGGTTTTTTTAATTGTTGTTTGGCGTTTTTTTTCCCTCCCCTGAAATGCTTTATGCTGTTTCTCTGCATTACCATCACATCCAAAGCCCATAGCAGCCCATCATTTCCCAACACCCTGAACTGTCTTATGGCCAACAAAGCTATACTGGCTTGTGAGCAGGGTGTCCAAAACACCCTGTAAAGGAGGGAGTTCACAGAAGCTCAAGAAGGTTCTGGTGACAGTAAAGCTCTCAGAAAGGATGAGGCCAGCTCTGCAAAGCAACAGCTCTCTTCCCCACTCACACACAAGTCTGTGGACACTTGGTCACAACTCCATCTGAAGACGAGGTACTGCTTTGCATCTACAAAACTGAGTGCAGAAACGAGAGACAGAAGCGCAGCGGGAATGTGACATCTGCTGGGAAAACCACCTCTGAGGCCAGCGAGAGGGAAAGGAAGCAGAAAATAAAGTCAGTGGGGATGTTACAGCCTGTGACATCAGCTACTTCCTTTCTTAGGTCGTACAGCAACTGCAGACGTGTCTCATCCCAGCTCTTCCACAGCCCTGGCTGCATCACACATGTCCTCCCAGCTGGGCATCTGCGCTCACCATCTGAGCACAGATTTCCGGAGAAATATTCCCAACCCAAAAAAAGCACCACCAAGGGGCTCTGAAACAAAACTAAGAGGTTAACAGCCTTCACCTCCCTGCACCTCCAAGGCTGGGAAGGGAAAAGGATGCCCCTTCCATGTCCCTGCCTGCCTGTCCCCAGAGTCCCCAGGGTGAGGATACTCACGACCTGCCCCCAGGTCTTTTCTAAGCCACTGATGCATTCCAGCTCCAGCCCAGCTGTACACTGACTGCTGCCAAGCAGCCACTCCAACAGGCAACCATAAAAAAAGAAATCAATTAACCCAGGAGCTCGTTTTGGCCCAAGCCTCTTGATGCCAGGAAGAGATTAGTTAGTGGTTATGATTAAATCAAGATAGGAATGCTCTTGCAATTCTGAAACCTAGCTGTGAACCACTTTCTATCTAGTTGAACCATCTCCTCATATCAGCAGAAGGTGAGCAACTGAGCTGCACAGAGCTGTGGGTAAGGAAGTCAGACTCCCTGCACACTGTATCCCTGGCCAGAGCTTCCTCCATGCACCCCCATCCACCCAGTGTGCATGCATGCAAGTCCAGGTGGGCTGCTTGCCCTGAGTGGTTTGGGACACTGCTTTTAAACCAGACGGTACTCACTACCATCACCACTACCCACGTGCGGCAGCCCCTTCAACATTCTCATGCCGCTGAACAGCCTCCTGCTGGTCGAGAGGGCAACACAGGAGCCTTGCAGCACGGCAGGGAAAGGGGCACTATCATAGCATACTGTTCTGAAGTAGGATATAAACAGCCCCTCAAGAGAGGAGCAGATTTTCTCTCTCTTCTTTCCCAGCTGAACAGCTCACCGCTCACCTTGTTTTTACCAGGGAAGGCAAAAAGCAAGCAAAGGATATCCGCTAGCACAAAGTCTGTTTCCTTCAGAAATAACAAGAGGAAATGCCCTGCCTAAACATGCAGCAGCACCAAACTGCAGCCCCATTAATATCCAGGCCAGTTACTCACTGGGGTCTGATTTGGTGCTCAAGATTCAAACTGCAATCACTGCGAATGATTTACAGAGAGGAGGCTTCTCCACCAGATCAGCCTCCCTACCAAAACCCAGCAGGCTCTAGAAGCTGTATCCAAAATATCTGCTATTCCTTTGCTATGTCCAGAGCCTCTTCTGCAGTGTATGTGCGTTTACAGACATGGCCAAAGCCAGCTAGCCAGCAGCTGTGCCCTCTCACTCTGCAGACTGCACCAAGCCGCAGCCTGACACAGCACTGCCTGTGCCATTTAACACTTCCACAAACCTTTGATGTCTCCAAACCAGGACACCTCTCAGCCCAAAGTGTTCTCTGTTGCTCTAAGCCTCATTGAACAGGTGGGACTGCAGAGGCTGGGGTTAGTTCTCTGCTCTGACACAGCCTTCCAGGTAACCTCGGCCAAAGGTTAACCCATTCCTCCCCTGCAAAACTGGGAGAACATTTCCCCAAGGCAGGGATGCATTAAAGCTTCTAAGCAGCTTTGGCAACTTAGTCGAATTGGAAGCCAAACCCAAGTCCTGGCTGTAATCCCTCAGCAGCACATCCAGGGCCACAGCTGGGATCACACATCTGCCCAAACAGGGAGACAGCTCCCAGGGGAATCTGTGACCAGAGACACAAGCAGATTGTGTGTCTGCACGGCAGGTTAAATGCTTAGTTTTAAATAAATGGCTCTAAACTGCACAAGTAGTGGAGATAAAACTACATGACCCTAACGTGGCTTTGCAGTGCAAGGCAGGCAATTAGGCTTTATCATTCCCCAACTGCTGCCAGCAGCACAGAGGGTGAATAATGCTGCTTTTAGTTAAATGCTCCACCTGGGATAAAATAGCTCCAGCAAAAGCATGTGGGACAGGATCAGGCAGCCACAAAACCTCTCCAGGAGCAAGCATTCAAGGAATACAGAGGTGAGCAAGAACACAGGGGAGCAGCTGGTACCTTCCCTCCTGATCTACCTTCTCCAGTTTCACCACATGGAACAGACACACCATCCCTTGGTTAAAGGGTGGGATAAAAACACAGCAGAGTCCCCTGCTGCCACAGCCACAAGTTTCTCCTCACGTTTCTATTGGGCCAACTCGATTTAAAAGACTCTCCATGGGCCTTGGAAGGGCTCCCAAGCCAATGGCTGTAGCCCTCTGGAGAATCAGCCCTGCCGTTGGTCAGGGCTCTCCAGCACTCCAGGGATGGCAGTGCATGGCCAGGAGGAACATTTGCTCAATCACAGAATCAGCCAGGTTGGAAGAGGCCAAGCTCATCCACTCCAACCTAGCACCCAGCCCTGGCCAACCAACCAGACCATGGCACTAAGTGCCCCAGCCAGGCTTTGCTTCAACACCTCTAGAGACAGTGACTCCACCACCTCCCTGGGCAGCCCATTCCAATGCCAATCACTCTCTTTGTGAAGACAGCTCCTAAAGCTGAGCTGAAAGCCTCTGCCTCAGCCCGGGCTTGCTTTTGGAGTGAAGCACAGGAAGGGAGATGAAGTGACCCACTTATCACCCCTTTATCATCAAAACTGCATCTGTCATGGATACTCTGCTTCCTTCTTGTGAAGCCCTAACTCTCTAGGGAATGGCATAGAGATGCAGAAGCACACTTCAGAAAAGGAAGTGCTACAGCTTCTAGCAAGGCTTTTTACCTCCTTTTCCAGGCCATTTTTTATTACAATTACTCCACAAAGCTGACACTTTCAATATCTGTTTCTCCCAGACAGCTCATCTCAGATTTCATTCTGCAGATGAGCCACATCTGGAACCCTGTCAGCATACAAGGCCACATCACACCACAGCAGGTACGATGCAGCTCCTGTCTAAGAATGCAATTGTGAAATGAGGTTAATCAGGACTGCTCCCAAGAAATCATTATACCTCTAAGGGTCATGACTTTCTTCACTGGGAGGGTGACTGTCAGGCTGCCTGCAAGTCCTCAAGTCCTAAGGATGGGTGGGACAGGCTGAGGAGGGCATATATTCACTGTCCGTAGCCACAGGACTTGGTTTTCTCTCAGGACCACCTAGGAGAAGTAGAAGCCTCCTTCCACATCTCCTCTTCATGCAGCTCTGCTCAAGGGCACTGTGTTGAGCCCCTGCTCCAGTGCCAGATTTTGCTCTCCTCACTCTTCTCTGAGCGGGCAGGTTTGATATGAGTGCTGGAAAGTGAGAGATCAGCTGCAAACTCAAAGACTTCACTGCAAAGTTCAAGGGATGATCTGCTAAACAGCCAACTGCTCTGGACAGGTAAGGAGCAAAAAGCTCTCTGCTTGCTTTGACATGTGCATAGGCCTTCTGTTGAAGCCAGCCAGGGCTGCACACAAGCATCCATCTACTGTGTAGACTTCTGGACCCCCCAACACAAGAAGGACATGAAACTGTTGGAGCCAATCCAGAGGAGGTCACCAAGATGCTCAGAGGGCTGCAGCAGCTCTGCTATGAGGACAGGCTGAGAGAGTTGGGGCTCTGCAGCCTGGAGAAGAGAAGGCTTCGAGGAGACCTTGGAGTGGCTGAAGAAGGCTACAGGAAAGCTGGGGAGGGACTATTGACAAGGTCTTGTAATGACAGGATGAGGAGGAATGGGTTTGAACTGGCAGAGGGGAGATTGAAAATAGATGTTAGGAAAGGGTTCTTTGCAGTGAGGGTGGCAAGACACTGGCACAGGTTGCCCAGGAAGGTTGTGGAGCACAGAATCACCCAAGGTGATTTTTTGATCACATTGGGTGATTCTGTGCTCCACAACCTCCCTGGAGGTGTTTAAGGCCAGGGTGGATGAAGCCTTGAGTGACCTGTTCAAGCGGGAGGTATCCCTGCCTATGGCAGGGGGTTTGAATTGAATGAGCTTTGAGGTCCCTTCCAATCTAAACCATTCTATGATTCTACTTCCCCAAGTCACTCACTTCAGTTTCCCTCACCTCCACAAACTGCACAGCACAACTTTCTTCCAAATGAATTTAACAACCTTCACCTTCAATCAAGTAACATCTTCTTGTCACCCATGTGAACCTTTACAGCAAACCTTGACGTAGGGTGCAACAGAAGAGGAAAAATAGAAGGCAGAAATCTCAGGATGGATTTTCCTGAGGCTACAGCACAACTGCAATGAAGACAGAAATTGTTCCTCTGCTCCATGCTTTCCAAACAAGTGGGAGGTTAAATTCCAAATGTGCATTCAGGGGCAAAACACTACTCAGCACAGAAGCCTCTCTATCATCCCTCATCCAATGGGATGAGATTTAACAGGGCCAAGTGCAGAATTCTACACTTTGGCCACAACAACCCCAAGCAGCACTACAGGCTGGGGACAGAGTGGCTGAGAGCAGCCAGGCAGAAAGGGACCTGGGGGTGCTGGTAGAGAGTAGCTGAAGATGAGGCAGCAGTGTGCCCAGGTGGGCAGCAGAGCCAATGGCATCCTGGCCTGAATCAGGAGCAGTGTGGCCAGCAGGACAAGGGAGGTTCTTCTGCCCCTGTGCTCAGCACTGCTCAGGCCACACCTTGAGTGCTGTGTCCAGTTCTGGGCTCCTCAATTCAAGAGAGATGTTGAGGTGCTGGAAGGTGTCCAGAGAAGGGCAGCAAGGCTGGGGAGGGGCCTGGAGCACAGCCCTGTGAGGAGAGGCTGAGGGAGCTGGGGGTGTGCAGCCTGCAGAAGAAGAGGCTCAGGGCAGAGCTCATTGCTGCCTACAACTACCTGAAGGGAGGCTGTAGCCAGGTGGGGTTGGGCTCTTCTGCCAGGCAACCAGCAACAGAAGAAGGGGACATAGGCTCAAGTTGTGGCAGGGGAGGTCTAGGCTGGATGTTAGGAGGAAGTTGTTGGCAGAGAGAGTGATTGGCATTGGAATGGGCTGCCCAGGGAGGTGGTGGAGTTGCTGTCCCTGGAGGTGTTGAAGCAAGGCCTGGCTGGGGCACTTAGTGCCATGGTCTGGTTGATTGGCCAGGGCTGGGTGCTAGGCTGGACTGGATGAGCTTGGAGGTCTCTTCCAACCTGCTTTATTCTATGATCCCTAAGCCCTCCTACTCCTGCTTCCATATCTCCTTGAAATCTGCCTCTGCAGCTGAAGTTCCAACACACAAAGCAGGCCTGCATTTGTTGGGGCAGTTCTCACCCACCCATGCCCCTCACCAAAGGAGTCAGAAGAGAACATTCACCCCCACGTGGCCTCAGTCCTCTCCCTCAGGGGACCAGGACTGAAAATCCCCTCCAGCTGCACACTTGGGACACACTCTTGAGGAGAAATTGGATGAACCTTTCCGGTAAGTCAGTACATCAGTGATGACTGGAACTGACTGTCCAGGCTTGGCTCCACACACACACATCCTTCCTTACTGAAGGGAACAAAACAAGCCCCACTTCGTGCAATGAAATGACAATCAGCTAGAAAAATAAGTGCTCAGAGAGCCTCACTTCCTGAACAGCACACCAGGCCTGCAACAGAAAAAAGATAGGTCCTATTATTTGCAGCATTCAAGCACTCTTGAGAACACTCATTCCCACACTCCCTGTTACCTTTGCTGCTCATCTTCTTCTCATTTCAATTCTACTCATTTTATTTTGCCCACTGACAAGATACTGTCTTATCTGTTCACACCTTTTTGGTAGCTTGGCTGCACCTGCTCAGTTAATGCCACTTAGGAAATCTCTTTTCTTACAGTTTCTATGAAGGAATTACCTGGCAACTATACTCAAAACCTGCTTTTTCCAGCTGCTGAAGTCTGGGAGGAAAAAATGCTTTTCAAAATGCATCCTTTCCTTATTAGAAGAGCAGAATGCATGAGATGGCGATCGAAGAGCTCAGAGATTCCTGCTGGGAAGAGCAAGTCCCACCATGCTCCAGCAAGGCTGTGAAAGAACATTGCTAAAACATCACCACACAGCCGCTCCCGAGGCACCCTTCCAGCTGGATGGCTGACACAGAGCTGTGCAGCAGAAGGGGGTGATGCAAGGGATCAAACCTGCTCACTTCTTCCTCAGACTGGCATTGCTAACCCAAACCAGAGACTGCAAGGACTTCTTGTTGTTTGCCTTCACCAGTGAGAACCTTCCCAGAGAATCACAGAATGTTCCTCTCTGTAACCTTTCCTTTCTGTGGCTCCTTCATCTCTTTATGGCATTTTGATCAGGGCTAAAACATTCAGAGACAGCCTGGAAATTTCTCGCTCAACTTTCTGTTGGTTTCATCCAAGAATTCTGTTCAATCCTATCAAACATTTTCAGCATGGACATTTTTAACATATAATAAAATTTAAATTAGTCATCAATCTTGCTTCACATCAGCTTCATTTCTTAGCTCCCATGAATTAATTTGCTTCCAGCCTAAAGAGTCATTCATAGAGTGGTTATTTAAATAAATCCTGTAGTTAAAGGACCTGCTTTAGCAGACTGGGGAAAAAACACCATGCTCAA
Source organism: Tricholaema leucomelas (assembly GCA_013400475.1). NCBI lineage: Eukaryota > Metazoa > Chordata > Aves > Piciformes > Lybiidae > Tricholaema lacrymosa > Tricholaema leucomelas. Next base: position 397,629 of record WAAF01005034.1, on the reverse strand, counting down.
GCCTTAGTATGCAGCAGCCTTACTCTTTTTTTATCTTGCTGTCTGAGAGATGGAAGTTAAAATACAGAGAGAGCTCTTAATTTAACTCTTCGTAGTCCACAGGCCACAGAAGGCAGGGTTTGGTTAGGGCTTTCTGGTTGCTAGAAAAGGGAACATCTGGACTTCTTCACAGCCCTCCTGGGCAGGCCTACACCACCAACAGAGCAGGCTTGAGCTGGCTCTCCAGCTGCTGACACCCAGGTGCAGCTGCACTCCAGCACTGAAATGCTCTCATGAGGAAACAGGCAGAGCATGCACAGTTGCTTCGAGCTAGCTTCATCCAAGGCACACCAGATGGCATCCTGAGCTCAGCAAGTCCCACGTGCCGAGTGGGTGCTCCTGGACCACCTAACCACCAGCAGCGTGCAGGCAAAGCAGCCACTGCAGAAAGCATGTGGATGTAGTCTCCATGTTTCCCTCAGGAAAAGGGACCAGCCTGAGAGTTTGCAAAAGTCATTGCTCCTCCAGCAACAGAAGCTCCCAAAGGTCCAAGGAACTCCACTCCAGTAGATGTATTCAGCTCTGTATCTCAGTCTGCAACTACGCACCAGCAGACAGCTGGTCCAGGTGACCCACAGCTGGGCCTGAGCCTCAGCTGCTTCTTTCCTGCAATGGCACCTTGAATGTCTCCTCACTTCCTGGTCAGCCTCACTGTAGGGCAACCAGGGTCCTACCAACATGACAACTGCCAGGTTGACAGGATGCCAGAAAGTCAAAGGTGCATAAACAGAGGGCAAAAGGGGCCAGATAAGGTACCCACAGGCTTAGGCAACAAAGGATGGCACAGGGCTTAGGCTGTGGGGTGGCCACTGCTCAGGGTTTTGTCCAAGTTCCTACAGGAAGAGACAGGTCAGCAAGAGCCCACACCCTTCCTGAGGGACTGGAGCAGAAGAGCATGTCACATCCACAGCAAGAACCTCCCTTCAAGCAGAACCAATCTAAATTTGCCATCTTAAATTAGGTCAACGACATTCACCAGAGCACCTGCAGCAACACTGCCACTCTCCAGCATCACAGGGGCAGGCTTTTTGCCCTGACCAGCATTCAAGTCACAGAGAGGAAGACAACAGGTTCAGGCTGCCTCTCGTGAGCAAAGATGGAGAGCAACCAAAAAGTACATCCACACAGGAGCTCCCAGCAGCCCTCCTAGAAATGAGTGCCTAAGTGCACAGCTATTTTCTTCCCACAAACACAAGTGGAGTCAAAGGAAAAGCTCTACCAGCAGCCACAGCCACGTGACACAGTGAAACACTCTCTTCCTGAGCATCCTGCTTTATCTGTAGGCTGCCTTTCAATTACTCTGCCCACTTCTGGACAAACATTTACCTCAAAGGAACACAAGACTGAGAGCACACAGGCACACAACCAGGCAGAATGCCCTCATCTGAGCCGCAGATTCCACTCGAAGCTTTGCCAAACAACCCAAACTACCCAGAGGAATTTAAAAACTAGCAGCCAGATTCCACTGCCACGACCTCAAAACAACCTTGGACTTGCTGCTTGTTTGAGTCTGTGCTGACCTCTGACAGACTGACCCACAAGTCAGCACAGCCTCTTGGAAGGCAAACGCCTGCTCCTGTTACAAATGCCCAACACAAAGGCGAAATGCAACATGAATTCGGCACTGGGAAAGTGGGAAAGTGCCTCGAGACTGAACAGAGGCTGGAAGTAGCTCTTTGCAAGCTCAGCCTTTTCCTTTCTGCAGCCTGGAGAGATCACTCACCCTCAAAGGACCTGTGCCTTTGAGTTTCAAGGTTTTCACCCGGGTCTCCACAGGAGCTGCTGAACCAAACCTACCTGCACATTCTCTTCTGTGACCTCGATCTCAGCGGTGTAGATGTAGTCAATCAGCTTCCTCAGGGTCTGCCCATCCACGTCTTTTATCTCAATCTTCTTGGCTTTACTCTCAGACATGTCTCCTGAAAGTCATTTCAAAAGGACAATTAGAGGTTGCTTTGCCAGCCCTTGCTCCACAGACATCCAGAACATCCTCCTTGTATCTGACCAAAAGACTGCCCCAGCACTATCATAGAATCAGTCAGGGCTGGAAGGGTCCACAAGGATCAGCCAGTCCCAACTCCCCTGCCATGCCCAGGGACACCCTACCCTAGAGCAGGCTGCACACAGCCTCAGCCAGCCTGGCCTTAAACACCTCCAGCCATGGGGCCTCAGCCACCTCTCTGGGCAACCCATTCCAGCCTCTCACCACTCTCATGCTCAACAACTTCCTCCTGACCTCCAGCCTCATTCTCCCCACCTCCAGCTTTGCTCCATTCCCCCTAGTCCTGTCACTCCCTGAGAGCCTAAAAAGTCCCTCCCCACTCCCTGATAGCCTAAAAAGTCCCTCCCTAACTCCCTGATAGCCTAAAAAAGTCCCTCCCCAGATCCCTAGTCCTCAAAGGACAACCCAGCAAGATTTCCAGGAGCTTCCTAAAGCCACCTCAAAAACATTTCAGCATTGGAAGATGCTGGTGTAAAAGAAGTCAATCAACATAATGTGCTCAGCTTCTTGCCAGAAGAGCACCTGCCACCATCCACCTGCATTCAAACACATATAGGAGCTGAAAAGTCACTCCAGTTTGAAGCATGTCTCAGCACACAGACTCAGAGACAACTCTTATGATGGCTTTTAAAACACATATTCATTACACACAATTTAAGATTTTGTTCTAGCTCTACAGGAAGGTAAGTGAGTTGCAACAGCTGAGTTAGGATGCCTACAACAAAAGGCAGATTATCCTCTTTCCTTAGGAGAAGCCTGGAAGCTGCTGAGGAACACAGGCAGGCATGCTAGCACTTACAGCCAGCACACTGCAAGCTTCTCTCCTAAATTATCTTGCCATGACCTGTCCACACAGTTACCCCTTGTGCAAAACATGGGTGCAGAAACATCTACTTCTTACCTCTTGCCTTGCCAACCTTGCACCTGGATCAAAACTGCATCCATTCTCCAAATACAAAACTTCCAAACCCCCCAAACATGCAGGACTGGAGCAGTAATTTTCCTCACAGATATACAAAACCTGTAGCTGTGTAAGGTAAGTTGCTTTGAGCAACCTGGTCTAGTGGAAGGTGTCCCTGCCTGTGGCAGAGGGGTTGGAACTAGGTGATCTTTAAGGTCTCTCCCCACTTAAACCATTCTCTGATGGTATGAACTGGTGCTTCATGTGCACCTTCCCCATCACAGAATCATGCAGGCTGGTAAAGCCCCACAGCATCACCAAGTCCAACCTAGAACCCTACTCTACAAGATTCACCTTAAACCATAGCCCCAAGCACCACATCCAAACCACCCTGAAACACAGCCAGGCTGGGTGATTCCAGCACCTCCCAGGGCAGCTCATTCCAGTCCCTGACCATTCTCCCTGTGAAAATTTTTGTCCTAATGTCCAATCTAAACCTCCCCAGCCTCAGCTTGAGGCCATTCCCCCTTGATCTGTCCCCAGTTGCCTGTGAGAAGAGCCCAGCAGCAGCCTCTCCACAATGTCTCTTCAGGTAGCTGTAGACAGCATGAATTCTGCCCTCAGCCTCCTCTTACTCAAACTAACCATTCCCAGCTCCCTCAGTTGCTCCTTGTAAGATTTATTCTCTAGGCCCTTCCCCAGCTTCATTGCCCTCCTCTGGACCTGCTCCAGCACCTCCACATCTCTCTCACATTGCTGTTGTGGCCAGTGCTGTGCAGGTGCCACAGGCATGCACCCAGTGCATAACAGGAGCACATCACGGGAGCAAAAGCACACTGTGGGGAGCAGGAGAAAGGACTCTTCAGGGCCCTCCCAGTGTCCACATACAGAGTGACCTCATCCAGCTCTTAATCACCACAATCTTGAGGAACCACAGACAAGAAAGAACAAAATTCCCAAGCGGAAAGAGAGAGATAAGAGAAACAAAGCAGCTAAGCAAAGGGCAGGGTGAAGAGGTAGCAGCTCTTAAACCTGGCTGTGAATAATCACTACTCTGAGCAATCTGGTGACTCAGAACTGCTGGGAGATTAAGTGAAAAATAGTTCCTGCAGCCTATGGGAGAAGTAATTACAGCCTACATCTCTGTACAATGTGCAACACGATGTGGCCAGGCACATCAAGTGCACAGAGTCAGATGCTGATGGGGGGGACCAAGGCTGAGCAAAATCTGGATGCTGGAAAAGGAACTTTGTGAGCTTCACTTATGCTAATAAGATGGTAAAAAAGCAGGAGTGGGATCAGATCATTAAGTATTAATAGAGCTAACAACATCCCAAGGGATGAAGAGTAAAACAATATTTGTCCCAAATATTCTTCAGAGAAGGCCATGAATGCAAACCTGTGAGCACAAAGGGAGAAACAACCTACATTTGAGAGGCCTTCAAAGCAAACAGGACTTTTTAACTGACAAAATAAATGTCTTCTCTTTCACACACTTCCTCTCCCAAAGAAAGTATCTGCAGAGATAAAAAGGGGCTTCTAAGAACAGGTCAGCTCCCATTAGCCTAGACAGAACTGGAGGAGTCTGCAAGGAGCACCCAGCCAAACCCCACAGTGAGGAGCAAGCAGAGCAGCTGGAGCTGCCAGAGCCCTGCTGCCTCTGCTGGGACCTGTGGGGCAGAGGGAAGGCTCAGGTGCATGCACCTGGAGACCAGAGCAGAACTAGCTTGGAGGGAGTGATCCAACAGCATCATCTGTCTTTGTGGTGTTCATGTGACATGGGCAACAAAAATAAAAGCTGTGTGGGCTTCCACACCCACCAGCAAGCTGCCAGCCCTGCTTGCTAACGGCCTCCACTGCCTCTGCTCTAGTAGCAGCACACGATCAGAAAGGAGAGTCTCATGCTGTGCCTCACAGGCAGATGAGATCTGACCTCTCCTGCCACACAGGTGCGACCAAGCACCTGCCACTTGCCAGAGGGTGCTGCTCTGGCCATGCTTCTAATGCTGCAGAGTGAGGAAGAACCTGAAGACATCACAAATGAACCAAGGCAGGGGCTGATGCAGACCAGGAGCAGGCAAGAAGCTGGCATCTCCTCCCAGCACAGACCCGAGGCATACACAGCCTCCAAAGCGTGGCTGTGGGCAGCTGAAGGGTGGGTCAGCTGAGGTATCTCTGCCCATGGTCCTTCAGAAACACACACACCTCAAAGTCCAGAAAACCTAACCCCTAGGATGTCTTTCATAAATCAGACTTGACCTTTACCTGATGCCGTAAGTACAGAATAATTCAAACCACTGGCATCATCTCACATCCACGAGGAACAGGGCAGGAGGGAGCAAAGGCAAGTAAAACAGGCAGAGTGGTTCCAAACAGATCTTCTCTAGAGCACAGACTTCGCAGACTCCAGCCTCTCCTGAAGGCAGGCCCTTCATGGGCCACACTCAACACTCAGTGGTGCTTCCCCAGTCCCCTCTGCTCATGAGGGCAGGGAGAGAGCAAAGCTCTCCTGCTTAGTCACAAGACAAACTGCAGTCAGAACCGCAGCAGCGCCTTGTTTACCCAGCAGAGCAGCCTGCCCTCCCTCCTACACACTGCACTCCAGAGTGGCTTCCCAGGGCACATCAACAGCTCCTTTCTCAAGTCAGAGATGTGCTGCAGGAGAATACAAATGCATCAGATAAAACCACAGCCTCTCCTGCACTGGGCGAGCACTTGGAAGCAACATCTGAAACCTGCAGGGGAGGTTTCTGTGTGGGTGCTTCCTCCTTCAGCACTTCTGAAGGGATCTCACAGGAGCAGCCCTAGCAGCACCACTGCAGTGTCCATTATCCTCCCTGAAATGATTGTGTTTTCTTCTCTGGAGAGAATCTGCTGTCCCAGATTATCCCCACAGAATGGTGTCAGCAAATACCAGGCACCATCCAAAATGCTTTAAAAAGTCAGACCAGGAAGGGACACTCAGGAAGTGCTTGGTCTCACCTCTCCTTCAGCAGTGGAAGATGTGTCTGCTCATTTAGAACTTCCCAAGGCTATTTCCAAGAGGAACACCTAACCAGAGGACAGCAGATAGTTTAGGAAAGACTCCAAGGTCATCACAAAGGTACTCATGAGTCCAAAGTCAGGCCCAAGGTAAGGGGACAGAGTCTGCAGCACAAGTGTCACACAAATCTGGGCCAGCTGCAAGTCTCAGCCTGGTTCAATTCACTGCTTTACACTGATGAGTTTCTGCCACATGGCTACAGGCACTGCTGGAGGACCCTTCCAGCTCCTCCAGTGCTCCTCCAGAAAGCAGCTCCTCCCACGGGGACTCAGAGTACACAAGCAGCTCCTGCACAGTTCTGCAAGATCCACGTGTGTTACTGCTCCCAACTGCTGATGTGCAGCACAACCTCCCCCAGGCTAAACCAGGCAGCTGGTGATTTTAATGTCCCACTCCAGAGAGCAGAGCACCTCATGGCTGCAGNAGCCTCCCTTCAGGTAGCTGCAGACAGCAATGAGCTCTGCCCTGAGCATCCTCTCCTGCAGGCTGCACACCCCCAGCTCCCTCAGCCTCTCCTCACAGGGCTGTGCTCCAGGCCCCTCCCCAGCCTTGTTGCCCTTCTCTGGACACCTTCCAGATCACACATTCAGTCGCTGCAAAGGACCTTCCAGACCTTAGAGACTTGGGACTAGCCAGAGAAACAAACCCGAGGGAGAAATGGTCTTTGCTCAACCCAGTGCCCCCGGGGACACGTCACAGGGAGGGGACCAGGGGCTGCCCACGCTGTCGGTGAGCCTGGGGAAGCTGCCGAGCCGGCCACATGACGGCGGTTAGCTGATTACTGTTTAACTCGTGGCAGCAGGGATTACACGGCCCAGAGAATTCCTGCATGGAAACAAGAGCAGCCCCTCACCACCACCTTCCCCCTCAGGTGACCTCTAAGGCTCACAGGATTTTTCCAAGACTTGTTCTTTTTCAGGCTTCTCCTCGGGAACGAGCAGCACAAGGTCTAGAGTCCTCCTCGAGGAGCCCCACGCAGTTGGTTGCCTCTGAGCAGCATCTGCTCCTCTGCCTCACCACCATGGCCAACAGCCACTACCGTGGTGCAGTACCCAAATGCTCTCCACCTTAGCTCACCACGCTGATGAAAGCACCCTGGCAAGCCTCACATCTTGTCTCACCTCCAGACATCTGTTAACACCTGAGGTGTTTTTCTCTCCCCCCTCCATTACAGATGGTTAAAAAAACTACCCAAACAACAAGCTGTTTTTCCTGGGAATGCCATCTTTGCTTCCAGCAAAGCAAATAAGACAAGGTCTAATCTCAAGGCCTTTGAAATGAAGAAACCACTGCTAGACCACAGGCCAAACAGAGGCAAAACTCCCAAACCTCATTTATGCTGAAACTGAGGGAGAGAGGGGAAAAAAAAAGAAAAAAAGAAAAGGAGAAAACCTTCCCTGGATCACACAATCATTTTGCTTCACATTTGGTTAAGACAGTTCTTACTCTGGAAAACAGGGCAAGGCAAAGGAAGGAAGCTAAAGAGCTGCTGACCAGACCAACTTTACCACAATTGCTTAAATGAGCCGCTCACTCCCCTGCCCTTGGCTTTCTTTGCTGTCCCACCTAGGCACAGCCTCCACAGGGCACCTGCTACAGGCATCAGGGGATCAGAGCAGGAGTTTTGTCCTCTTGTCCCTTCAAACCGAAGCTGTATCTGCCAGTACCAAAACACACCAGCAAGGCAGGGCTGCTGGAGCACACCCGGCCAGAGAGCACAAGGCTGAGCCAAAAGTGCCACGGGAGATTAAACACCCATGGCTGCAAATCAGCCACGGCAGAGCTGAGCCTTCAAACCACAGCTCCTGTGCCAGCAGCTTCTTTGATGTGCACTGTGAACATTCAGGGCACTGCACACGTGCTCGATGTTAATGATGTATTTTCATGGCCCAAAGTCTTGTTAAAGAGGAGAAAAAAAACCCCACCAAACCAAAAAGCAGTGAGCCAAACCTCAGAGTAACCTTCCTGTGATTCGTACGCTACCCACTCACCCCACACCCATACAATCATCCAGCAAACCTCAAAGACTTAGCCAAGGATGACCAGCATCATCCATACCAGCTGCAGCAAACCACAGAGCTAACTGCACTCTCCCAAAGAACCTCTTTCCCCACAGGCTGTGCTGCAGCTCCTGCCAGAGACTAAACCTCTGAGGTGACAATGACCCTCTGGACACAAGTGCAGTGGCTGGTGTCAGGAGAAGTACCTGTAAACATGGCACAGAAGTAAGGGCTGCAGGCCGCAAGCACCACGCGGTGAGCTTCCATCTCCACAGTTTCAGCCACAATCACCACGTCACAGAGGAGCCGCTTGCTGGAAAACACCAGGAGAGGAAAAGATCATTTCAGAGCTCTGCTCAGGCAGAAGGCTACATCAGGCTAGCCTGAAAGAGTAAGCAGAAGACCCAACATCATAGCTAAGGGTTCTGAGCTTCTGCCAAATCCCAGTGGAAGGTCCTCTAATCCTCCAGCTACCAGCTCCTATCACCGTCTGCCTGCAAAGCAAATGCTGAGTCCTCCCCGCGCTGCAGCTCTGCCTGTGATTCTGCATTTCCCAGGGAAAACAAACATCTGGAAGTCAAACTAGACATGCATACTGCCCAAAGAACAGATAGGTAAGGGGCTCCTTACACCTCTCAAACAAATAGAGAAGGCACAAAAGAGCTTAAGAGTTTGAGTACTACCTGGAGCCAAGCTCTAGTAGAGCTACAAAACAAGAAACACAATCATAAGATAAGCCAGGTTGGAGGAGACCTGCAAGATCATCCAGTCCAACCTAGCACCCAGCCCTGGCCAATCAACCAGACCATGGCACTAAGTGCCTCAGCCAGGCTTTGCTTCAACACCGCCAGGGACAGTGACTCCACCACCTCCCTGGGCAGCCCATTCCAATGCCAATCACTCTCTCTGCCAACAACTTCCTCCTAACACCCAGCCTAGACCTCCCCCGGCACAACTTGAGGCTGTGTCCCCTTGTTCTGTTGCTGATTGCCTGAGAGCAGAGCCCAACCCCACCTGGCTACAGCCTCCCTTCAGGTAGTTGTAGACAGCAATGGGATCACCCCTGAGCCTCCTCTGCTGCAGACTAAACAACCCCAGCTCCCTCAGCCTCTCCTCATCACCTTTCCATGGAGGAAAGCTAGAGTGGAAAAATGAAGTTATTTCTGTAATTTCCCTCTTTGGCCCTGAAGAACATGACCAGCAGAAAAAACAACTCCTGGCACTAACCAGTACAAAGATTGCCTCAGTGAGATGTCAGTCACTGGAGATTACCCATGGGCCACAACAATTAGCCTGGGATTGAGCCACTTAAACAAAGCACAGGCTTCCAAATAGGTCAAAAAACTTCTGAGCTCCCCACTGACTCACTGAAGGGCTTCAGAAAAGTCACTTCATTAACTAGTGACCTTTCTGACTAGCCCCACACACGTCCTTTGAGGATTCATTAGTTAATGTTTGCACAAGGCTTCAGAGATGCTAGGCAGCCAGGAGTGCTCAGCCTCTCAATAAGTTAGGTCTGAGGTGTTTGAGCATACAAATGCAAAGTAAGGGTGCTCCTTCCAAATGTCAAGCTTGGAGAAGGATCAGGGTCTGTAAATCTAGATGCCCTCTTCCCAGAAATGCTTATCACCATGCTGCACTTTGTCTTTAGCAAACTGCATCAAACACACACAGTTTCTATGGACTATATCCATCTCCTCCATATGTTCACAGAATCAAGCAGGTTGGAAGAGACCTCCAGGATCATCCAGTCCAACCTAGCACCCAGCCCTATCCAGTCAACCAGACCATGGCACCAAGTGCCTCATCCAGGCTTTTCCTGAACACCTCCTGGGACGGTGACTCCACCACCTCCCTGGGCAGCCCATTCCAATGCCAATCACTCTCTCTGACAACAACTTCCTCCTAACATCCAGCCTAGACCTCCCCTGGCACAACTTCAGACTGTGTCCCCTTCTTCTGTTGCTGGTTGCCTGGCAGAAGAGCCCAACCCCACCTGGCTACAGCCTCCCTTCAGATAGTTGCAGACAGCAATGAGGTCTGCCCTGAGCCTCCTCTTCTGCAGGCTGCACACCCCCAGCTCCCTCAGCCTCTCCTCACAGGGCTGTGCTCCAGGCCCCTCCCCAGCCTTGTTGCTCTTCTCTGGACACCTTCCAGCACCTCAACATCTCTTTTCAATTGAGGAGCCCAGAACTGGACACAGCACTCAAAGTGTAGCCTGAGCAGTGCTGAGCACAGGGGCAGAATAACCTCCCTTGTCCTGCTGGCCACACTGCTCCTGATCCAGGCCAAGTTGCCACTGGCTCTGTTGGCCACCTGGGCACACTGCTGGCTCGTTCATGTTCATCTACTATCTACAAGCACTCCCAGGTCCCTTTCTGCCTGGCTGCTCTCAGCCACTCTGTCCCCAGCCTGTAGCACTGCTTGGGGTCGGAACACAAGAACAAAACACCTGTGAACTGGATGGTTACAGCTGGAAAATAGGCAGAGAGTAGGAACTGGGGGTCTGCGCTCTACTTTCACTCCAGTTTGGAAGGGGTGATAGCAATGAGGGCTCCTTTTTAACAGCCTCTTTATGAAAGCTTCATTTCCTTCAGCTTATGTAAAAGGGGCTCTGTTCAATTCCTCTTTGGAATCCAGTTATCTGAAGTACCACTCATTATATTCATTTTATCCACATTTAAAAGATTAGAATTTCAAGCAAGCAACATTAACCTATTAATATAAGTCTTAGCAAAATGTTTCTGGACCCTCTGTGTGAGATCTCAGGATACACTCAAGTGGGTGCACTGTTATTGAAGGTAGCTGTTAACACTGATTATTGACAACTCAACAGATCACACAATACATAAGAACTGTAAATCCCAGAGCAGCAGCAAGAGCTGACAAGAAGGAGTACCCAGAAGACAAAAAAATGCAACATCAAACAGGTGCTGAAGGGCAGCTTTCAGTCTTCTGTGTTTCAGCACTTCAGCACTGTACTAGATGCAGCTAACTACAGGCACTAAGCAGCATTGTCCAGCTCAAGCTATTCCCACTATGCTTCAATTAACAAAGAATAATAGGAGCACAATAGACTTCTGAATATAGCTGCAGAAACCTCTCATTTCCAGATCCTTTGCTTTCAGCACAAAAAAAAAGGACCAGAGGGATGCCAATAAAAATATTTTTTAAAGGCAAAGCAAACCATATCCTGCTGCATGTAATTGGTAAAAGGCAAAGATATTTTCATTTTCTGTTCCTATGCAACTAAAAATCTCTGTCAGACATCTGTGGCAGCAGACATTTCTCATCCTTCTCTGCACCAAAGAAAGTGTCCATTAGGAAACTACTTAATCCAAGAAGAGAGGTGGCTGTCACAGCACCTTTGGAGCACTTGCAGCATGCAGGAGGAGGCTGTTACCTGTTTCACCATACATCTAGCTAGTCNCTGCCCTGAGCCTCCTCTTCTGCAGGCTGCACACCCCCAGTTCTCTCAGCCTCTCCTCACAGGGCTGTGCTCCAGGCCCCTCCCCAGCCTTGCTGCCCTTCTCTGGACACCTTCCAGCACCTCAACATCTCTCTTGAATTGAGGAGCCCAGTACCTAGGTTCATGTGTAGGACACATGTATTGCTTTGGAAAATTTGATTTCTACGTCTCTATTTGAAGAGTGAAGGACTCAAAAGAACTGGTGTGGGAAATGCTCCTTGGACCTCTCTCTGGTTCATGGGATAGCAACAACCAAGAAACAGTGGAGCAAAGCTGGAGGTGGGCAGAGTCAGACTGGACATGAGGACAAATTCGTTCACCATGAGAGTGGTGAGAGCCTGGAATGGGTTGCCCAGGGAGGTGGTTGAGGCCCTGTCCCTGGAGGTGTTCAAGGCCAGGCTGGATGAGGCTGTGGGCAGCCTGTTCTAGGGTAGGATGTCCCTGGGCATGGCAGGGGGTTTGGAACTGGCTGATCTTTGTGGTCCCTTCCAACCTTGATTGATTCTATGACTCTATGAACTTGAGTTTAACCACTGCCACCACAGTGCTGCTGTGATGACAGCAGTTCAAGACTCTGTTCACTGCTATGTTTTCATCCTCCAGTCTCCCTGAACTCCTGCAGCTGTGTAAAGAGGCCAAAGTGTTCTCTCTTAACCAATTTGAGGATTTTGAAATTTGCCAGTGGAGAGCTGACCATTTTTTTTTTTCCCCCCTGCTTTGGAGTGCTCAGCCCAGACTGAGTGAGGCTGCTAAAGAGAACAAGAAGAGCACATTTATAATCTTTGATCTAGAATTGTGTGTAGGTGTCTTAATGTCTGTAGTGTTCTATTCTTGGTTTTCAGACCATTAGCTCAGTTAAGAGCATAGTTTACAGATGAATTTGCTTCAAGTAACAGAAAAAAGATTGCATGAATTATCATCTAGAAATGAAGGCTATAACTTAGATAATGGTTCTGAGCCACAGCTGGCTTCCTTCTGCTGGGAAGATAGAAAGGTATGAGATGGAGAAGAGTAATCCACCACATTTTAGCTGTCTCTTGCTACTTGTTTATTCACTCTCTACACACAAACATTAGCTGTTAGGAAAATGGCACAGAATTTTGTTTTGAGCCTCCCAGAAGCCTTTCTGTTCTAACCAGCAGCTTCCTGCTCAACCAAAGAGGGTTCCCATGAAGTCAAAAGTGTACCTCCGTAATTCATTCATGACCTTGAATGCCTTTCTCATGTGAGAGGGGTTGACTGTCACTGTGCGCTGCTCCTTTTCATCTTCAGCTGCCTCAGAGGACCGGGAACTCTGCTTAATGCTAAAAAAAAAGGTGCAGAAAGTTTGATTCAGTGACACCTTGAACAAAAAAAAAAGTCAATCATGTTTAAAGCATCACAAAGGTAAAGCCAATGGTATTGTGTGTGCAGTTACTTGTTAGTTGGTTTAGGTTCCCCAAATGAAGAGCATCACTAAACGCAGCCACTTCTGCATGGATGTTGACAGCCAACTGTGGTTGCTGCCAAAACATTCTAGCTAGCTTCAAACTAGTACACCAACCCAGCCCACAGCTCAGCCAGCAGGGAAGGAAAGGGAAAAAGTGCCAAGCACTTGAGGACAAAGCCTGGCCTTACAGGCTCCAGGCCAGGAAAGCAGTATAAACTGAAATGCAAGCCAGAACTTAATTACTTCACTGAATAGAAAGAGACTTCAGCACTGGGAACTACAAGAGCACCATGGATACTTCAACATCCATACAGAGAAAGGGAAACTTTGTCTGCAGTGTCCCATCTGAAAATCACCAAGTGCACAATCCAGGACTTGTATCCCCTTCTATCAAGGCAAGCAGCAAAGGACAATCAAAGCTCCCCAAACAGCTTCCGAAGCATTTGCTTCCCAGAGGCTGCTTCCCTTTTAGAAGCAGATCTAGTTAGTGCCAAGTGAAACCCACAGAAAGAACTGTTAGGCCAGACTTTCTCACCAGAATCACCAGCTACAGAGGTAACACCAAACCAGATGCACCCGGTTACGTGCTGTGTTTAACCAGGCCAACAGGTGCCTAAGGCACATAGGCGTCCTCATTACTCTGCTGGGAGCAGCAGCTCTTTATCTAGCGCTGACATCGGGTCAATATCTCCACCTCCCTCATCTGAAAGTGTGTGAAATCACTCGGCAATAAGGCAGCACTTAGAGCTAGGTCTCTGTTCTGCTTGCACCCATGGCTCACCCTTCAAAGCTGCCAGCAAACAAAGGCTAACAAGTCAATCGAGGCTGTCCGTGTTGAAAGCCAACCCCAGGCAAACGGCAGACCTCAGGAGGTAACCCTACCACCATCCTGCACCCAACTGGAGACCTCCTTAGAGTGTGCCTTTGGAAAGGACAGTCTCCTTCAGCTTCATGTTTGTCCCCTCCTCCCTGCCACCTTTCTTAGCTGGGTTTGTATCACAATAGAACAAGCTGAATCAGGTTAAACCAACAGTCTGGGCAGCCCAGCATCCTGGCTTTACGGGTGACCAGAAAGTGAGAGCTGAAAAAGGCTACAAAGTGGGAAAGGAACCTTCTCCAGATGAGGCTACTGGCCTCTGCTAAGGTGTGTAAGCATCCACATATTACACAGAATTATGGAATTGCTCTAGTTGGAAAAGACCTTCAAGATCATCAAGTCCAACCATTCTCTAATTCTGCCAAGTCTAGTCCTAAACCATGACCCTCAGCACCACATGTACACAGCTCTGAAACACCTCCAGGCATGGGGATTCAACCACCTCCCTGGGCAGCCTGTTCCAATGTTTGGGAGTCCTTTCAGTGAAGAAGAAAGGAGAGGTTCTCCAGCCCTTGGATGATATTTGCAGCCTTCATGTATACACATAGTGTGAAGCCCTTGGTGAACTTTACACCCCCGCACTGCCTGCTCCTGACAGGTGGCAGTCACCAGCACCACGTCCCTTGAGACCACGCAAAGCTCTTTGCCCCTCCACTTGTCCTTGGTGGGCTGCATTGTCCTGCTTCTAGAAGCAAGTCACCGAACAGCAGCTGAGCTGCATGCAGCTCATGCACAGCCCTGCAGACTGAGCGGCCTCCAGCTCTGTGCCCCAGACAAAGCTTAATGCCAAAACCCAGCCAAGCCCAATTCTTTCACTTTGCTGAGCAAGTGAAATATTTTCAGTCATAAGTGAAGCCACGAGGGCTGAGCACAACATCACTCAGCACACGTCCCAGGAAAGGAGACAACTTCCCAGACTGCCCTACAGTCATCATCCAAATAGTTTAATATGGCTGAATTAAAGGGGGAAAAAAACAACAACTTAATCTGAAAGGGTGCCTCTTGTTAAATGCTTGGCATTCAAGGGCCTGGTACCAGGCAACAACACAACCACTCTTTCTGTCCCCAAAGGAAGCTTCACTCATTCTGTGCTGCACGTACTGCCAGCAGCATTCACGGGCACAGAGCAGCGGCGACACTCGGCTGCATGCCCCAGCAAAGGAGTCTCCTCACTCCAGGCCACAGAAAATAAACCTAAGCCACACTGCTTTATCTATCAAAAGCTCTGGTTGAAATCTTAGGCCAGGTGAAGTCTGATCACAGCTTTAAACAGGGTAGTGTAAACCCTTGCTTTTTGAACGGTTCTACCTGTCCTTGCAGCACACTGGAGCCAAGGAGCAAAAACAAACCAGGCTCTGGAAGTGCAACCGACTTCACTGAGCTCTCAGCCTTCAGAGTCCAAACATGGATGGGAAGCAAACAAAAACAAAAAGAACAATAAAAAACCAACAGAAAGTGAAAACGAAAGGCAGCAGCAGGAAACAGCTGCAGCCACTACTCTGGGGCAGCACAGCTGGATGGCTGTGGGACACTGCTTCCGTCATCATCAGAGACAGACCTCATGGGACCCGGACCCAGGTGATGCACACAGAAGCCCTGACCTTCCTCTGAGATGAAAAAGCACACTTTATTTACCAGCACCTCAGGGCTGAGGACCAAGGAATCATTGTATTCAGACTTTTCTGCTGGCAAAAAGTCACAGAATCACAGAATCAGTCAGGGTTGGAAGGGACCACAAGGAGCAGCCAGTTCCAACACCCTGCCATGCCCAGGGACACCCTACCCTAGAGCAGGCTGCACACAGCNCCCTCTTGTAATGGGGGCTCTAGAACCGGATGCAGTACTCCAGGTGGGGTCTCAGCAGAGCACAGTAGAGGGGGAGAATCAGCTCCCTGGCCCTGCTGGCCACACTTCTCCTGCTGCAGCTCAAGCTCTGCTTGGCTTTCTGGGCTGCAAGTGCACACTGCTGGCTAAAAGAAGCCCCAACGTTCAAAGGACACAGCAAGATTCATTGAACACCAAGGTAAATGTCAGATCAACAAGCCTTCCTAAAGCCTCAACTCCACCAATATTTGCCTGTGGGTTTCAAAAGCAAAAAAAAAAAAAAAACACCCCAAAACCACCACCTTACCTTGCTTTAAAATTTCCAGAAAAGATCAATCAGGTCTTCCTAAAAAGCCTGAAAAGTAACTTTGTAAAAAAACCAAATCCTAAAAGTCATCCTCAGCTTTCTTAGCAGGGGTTGGTTCCACATCTTGCCAAAGGCTTGCCAGAAGAAAAAGCTGCAGATTGCCTGCTTTAAAACTTGATTAAAAATTAGCATGACAAAAATCAAGATAGGCTATTGCAACTTTCTCCAAATGACTCATCTAAGAAACACACTGGAAAAATTAATGGCCAAGAGCCTTTAACTTATCTTGGAGACTGATTCAGCTTCCAGTACTGGACAGAAGATGTTATCTGGGAGGAAGATTTCACACCCCCATGCACGTACTCAGTGATCAACAACACATTTCCAACAGAAAAATGCCAGAACCTGAGTGCTCCCAGCAAATGCAACCTGTCACAAAGCACAGGCCAGACCTGAGAAAACCAAACCAGTGCACTGCACAGCCTGTTCTGAGGCTTCATCCCCACCACACCAAAAAGTACTACGCTCATTACACTGTTACTAACAGAGCACGCCAAAGGAGGAACAGTGTCCTCTGATCAAAGGTATTGGCAGAGACCACCCAGAGGCTCTGGAGCCCCTGCACCCCGTGACCACAGAGGCTGTCCCCCAGCAGCTTCACTTCTGCCTAGCTACTGTCCTACCACACCAGCGGGACTCGCAAGCCGGCTGCCAGGAGCAATTTGTTCTATTCCTGGGCTATCTGAGGCTGTGCAGCGAGCGAATGGACACATGATTTAATTTCCCTGGGCCAGATGAACATCCTCGTTAGGGACACAGCAGGGTTCTCCTAAAATAAGCAAAGAGGCTCTTAGTTTCAGAGAGCACCAACCCCACCGCCACCTCCCGCGTGGCCTTTCAACGCTGTCCCCAAGCAGAACAAACAAACTCCGATGCGAGAGCCCTCAGCCAAGCCAGCGAAGTGAATCACAACCAGTTTGCACTGCACTCCTCCTCTCCGAGCCCCACTAGCAGGGCTCAGCTCAAGCTACCGGTGGGCTCCCAGCACAGCTCCTGCCTGAGCGTGGCCACACACCAACCAACAGAAAGGTAGTTCAAAAAGCCCTAACCCGTAGCTCTGCTGCGTGCATGCATCAGCTATAAAGTTGGGTTGCCTTAGTTACCAGCAGTAATTACAGATGTCTTTGTAGATTACGTGAAAGAATAAAAGCCTTCCTCAGAGCAAAACTGTCCCCTGGCAAGATTTTTGCAGTGCAGAGAGCTGCTAAACCCCAGGAATAAAAATCCCAGCTCTGCCACAATCGGTTCTACCACTGGTTTCACTGGAGCCAAGAGTTTGCCCTAAAGGAGGAGGGGGAGATCTCAAATGTGCCTTCCTTCAGAGAAAAGAAGAATGAGCTGCTCATGTTCCTGGGAGAACAGCTGCCAGGCTCAGCTCCCAGCCCACATGTGAGCACCACAAAGGTCCCTCTCACCATGCTCTCTCACCTTGGAGAGATGACAGGACTTCAGACATGTCCAGTCCAGCCTCATGTTGCTGTGCATCACTGGGTGGGGAGCTCTGAGAAATAACCTCATCTGCCTGTACACCACAGACCGAGGTCTGCTCTTAGGGCTTGTCCCATAATATCATGAAGCTTCAGTTCTCCAGCTTGGCCATGGTCAACATGGCTTGGCAACCTGCCCTCCCACAGCATGGGCAGTCCAACAGTTCTGTGGGCACTTTGTACTCTTGCATTAACCCCAAAGTGACATGGTAACTGTAGATGGCATGGCAACTGTAAATGTTCACAGCCTATGGAACGTCTGTGTGGGATATAAGGCACTCATCACTGTCAAAGTGTTCATCTTCAGTTTCTGAGAGCTTTGACACAGCCCTGGTCTAAACATCTGACAGACAACAGTTAGAAGTGTTCAAAACTTAAATGATTCTACTAAGATAAATGGAAACCAAAACATTAACTTAGGCTTAGAAAGATGAAAACTCCTTTTACCTGAACTGGTACCATTTTCTGCTTAGGGTCGGTGGCCAAAATCATGGCACAAGTTACAAGTGTTCAAAACTTAAATGCTTCTACTAAGATAAATGGAAATATAACATTAATTTAGGCTTATAAAGATGAAAACTCATTTTACCTGAACTGGCACAATTTTCTGCTTAGAATCAAGGCCAAAATCGTGGCACAAATACATTCACACCAGAGTTTTATCCCTGGAGTCAGACAGACACAGGAAGAAGTCATCAGTGTAATGGCATAGTTACAAAAATCTCCCTTTCCAAACCTGTCTTTATGCAGTGACAATGAAATCTGTGACTAAAGGAAGCCAAATACTGAGAGGGGTTTTGAGAGGCTTTCAGAGAAACATTATCACCAAAACATGCAGGAGATAGCAGAATGGAAAAGGATTAGGTTGGGGGTTTTTTTTAATAGCAACATTATTTCCCTATTCTGTGTATTATTTCAGTGCCTACATCAGCTTAGGAAAAAAAACACACACAACTGGTACACAACAGATCCCCAAAAGGATATTCATTCAAAAGGAGACCTCAGGGGAAAAGCAGACTTCTGGAACCACCAAGAAGGAAAGTCTTTGCTGACAGTAATGGAAATGACACAAAATAACTCAAATATGACAATACCACTTGCTTTCAAAGGCAAACTAATACTATGAAGAAGCTACAACATTTCCCCCCCACACAAGATAAAGTTAAAATGGCAAGCCTTACAATTCCTTAGCCAAAAACCAGCCCCAACGTTCCAAAGTTGCTCTCTATTCAAACTCAAACACACCTTCCAAATTCAGAACCAGAGAACCATGCCCAACTTCATGGCCTTACCTAATTTATCTATAAAATCTCTGTCAGCACAGTAAACCAAGATCCTGAAATAGTTTCATAGAATCATAAAATAGTTTAGGTTGGAAGGGACCTCAAAGATCATCCAGTTTCAATCACTCTGCCAAACGGAGGGAGGAGCCCACTAGAACAGGTTGCTCATCCAACCTGGCTCTGAACACCTCCAGGGAGGTCTTTGATCACATTGGGTGATTCTGTGCCCCACAACCTTCCTAGGCAACCTGTGCCAGTGTCTCATCACCCTCACTGAAAAGAACCCTTTCCTAACATCTAGTTTGAATCTCCCCTCTGACAGTTTAAACCCATTACCCCTTGTCCTGTCATTACAAGACCCTGTCAATAGTCCCTCTCCAGCCTTCCTGCAGTCATTTGTTGCCAGATGTGTGTTTCAGGTTAAATCCCCCTTGCCCTGGGCTGCTTCTAACCACATGCAATGACGTGGGCACATGACAGAGGTGCAAGCTATCAGGCTATTTGAGTCCAGGCAGGCTTGGGAGCAGAGGCAGAGGTGATGCAAGCACCAACAGCATGTTCCTCAATGGTACAAAAATGGAAAAAGCAGTTAAGATTAAAAACCAGAGAGAATTCTGCTGTCACCAAAGTCACCAGTGTAAAATTGAAGGCCTAATCTGCATGACACAGATCTGAGTTGAAACGTGGAACCAAGGTACAGAAACAGGAACAGAACCAGCCCACGGTGCTCACCCACCAAGGTCATTTTTTAACATCTCTTTCCAGGACTTGTTCAGAGCAGGCAAAGCAGCCTGACACTGCCTGCCCTTTTGAACCAGAAAGCAGGTGCACATTTCCAGCTTTCCTTGCCAAGAGTCAAACCCCACATCATTACTGCCTGCAACCAGTTCAGCACCGCCTGCCTCCTCCCAAAAAACCACAACTGCAGACAGCAGTTTGAGTAAGTGTTCCTCACTTCCAGGGGCACAGAACATGCTGATGGAGACAGTCCTTTAATCCCTAAAAACAGATGATATGGGGGAAAAAAAAAGGATAAGGCAAAACAGTCCAGGTATTTTCCCAGCAGCTTTTTCAGCTTCTGGATCCCCATCAAAAGGACTCCAGTCAAAATGAGATCATTGCTGGTAATCATTAAAACAAGGTAATGATTAATAGTGCCCAGGATGATCTCAGTCTCTAGTATCAAAACAGCTTCACTCCTCTTCCTCAAATATTAGAATGATATATATGTATTTATATATATATAAAAACCCATTCATGTGCCAGCATCAAGCATGATAAGCTAAGATTTCATGGCACTTGGAATTAATTAACATTTGGATTAACATCCAAAGGTGGCCATTCACACCCTTAGGGGAAGCAGAAGCCCTACAATGTAATTTAAATCGATGTATCGGGCTCAAAGTTTTGCTTTGCACATTCAATACGCAAACAATTGCAACCCTTGAGTCACAGAAGGGTGGAAACCTGCCCTCCAGAGCTTAAAAAGCAAACTCCCACAGGCTGTTGTGAGGGTTTGCCCTCAAGAGAGGAAATACTTTCAGAATTGGGGGGTTGACCCCAGCTTAATTTTCCAACGTTATCACATTTAAACACAACTGTCAAACCCTAATGATTACTGCTACCAGCAGGTCGAGCCCCTCTCTCTGTTCCCCCCACTCCCTGCAAGGTCACCAGCACAGAAGGAAGCACTCAGCTTATCCTGTTTTGGTTTGGGTTTTTTTAATACTGAAGAAGAAATCCCAAAGCAGCTTCACGTTTAGTTTGAAGCGGTACGAGCAAGCTTTACTGCGTGAAAGGCACCGTGACAGAGGGAAGGAAGAAGGAGGGCAGAGCAGAAACCTTAAACGTTTCTTGGGCAGCTGTGAAGTCCCAGCGGAGCAACGCCTCACATTCAGTTGGCATGAGGGCGACTGGGCAAGCACTTCTGCACTCACGTTTTGGGGCAAAGTAGCTGCCTTACAAGAAATAAAGTATCTATGGCCCAGCTGCCATGCGGGGGAGACACGAGATGCCCTCCTGTTTGTCCTAACACCCATATAGTGCCCAGCTTCCTCCAACACAAGCAGACAGATCGATGTCTGAAGGCTCCACAGACGTTACCGATTTTCATCCACTACTCGAAAGATCAGCAGGTAGCAGCGGCTGTGTTTTCAGCTGAACGACAAAGCTGCTAGAGGTTCAAGCCATGAGGAAGGCAGGCAGACATAAGCTCAGCATGAGGCACATTTTGATGGAGCGATCCTGCAGCACACCAGTCCACCTCTCCTGCCCCAACACCGCCACCGCCGGTTTTGGTAAACACCCTCCGGGGCAGCCCGCCTCAGCTCGCTATCCGTATCTAAAGCACGTCCTACTGAAAACCCACGCTGCTGCCTTCCGCCTGGGAATACGGGGCGAAACAGGCTGTCACCATGACATTGCAACATCCAGGACAACACGGCAGGCGCTCAGCGCACAAGGGATTTCTGCAAGCGGGCAGGGACGGGAAGGGATGGGGATGGACGGGGGGGGGGGGGGAGGAGAGAATTCCCCCAAGCCGCGTCCCGCATGCCAGCGCACAGCCACCGAGAGCTCCCCGGAGAACGGCATTTCCCGTCCCCGGGGCTCGGCATCCTCACTCCCGCATCTCTCCTGACCAGGCACTATCCCTCTCCTCCGACCTCGTATCCCGCCAAGCCGCGGCGGTGCCGGGGCGGACACAAAGGCTCTGCGGCGGTACCTACCTCTCCTCCTCCATTGTGCGGCACGGAGGGAGCCGGGGATGGGGGGGGGACCGGGGCGGGCGGCAGGGCAGGCTCAGCGCCCCGGGCCCGGCATGGCTGCGAACTGCCGCCCCCGCCCCGGGCCGCTTCCTGCGGGAGCGGAGCGCTGCGTCCCCGGCGCGCCCCGCCGCAGCGACTGCCGCCGCCGCAGCCCGCACCGCCTCCTCCTCCTCCTCGCAGCCTCCTCCCCCGGCGAGCTTGCGATCGTCTCCGGGCAACGGCAGCTGTGGAGGGCGGCCCCGCCGCTCCGCACCGCCCGGCCCGGCCCGGCCCCCGCCGCCTCCTGCCCCGGGCTCCGGTCAGCGCCGCTGGCACAACCCGCCAGTACGGCAGCGAAGAGCTAAAGAGGTCAGTGGCCAGCCCCGAGCTGCACTAACGGAGGGAGTGGTGGTGGCGAGCGGAAACCGAGAGAGGCGGAGGCACCGGCGGGGAGCAGCTCTGGTGTCCCCAATATCCATGGGTCCCTCAGCCAGCTGTCGGTGGCAGCGATTCTGCCAACGCCGCTGCCGCCACCGCTTGGCCCCTGGGGAGGTGGTGAATGAGCCGAGAGGCCCGAAACTGCCTGAGTCCGTCCGACCGATGCGCTAAAGAAAAGTTTTACGGGACTAAAACTGCCCAGTACTGACTATGAGGTCAAGCCCACGCCCAGGGCAGGACAGGGCTGGTAATGCTCTGACCTGATGAAGAGTCCCAACCCGCCTGGGTCCCCCCCACTTCCTCTGCAAAAAGCAGAATCTAGCCTCCAGTTCCGCTCTTTATAAAAGCTCTTGCTGTCCTTCTATGCAATCTACCAGGCCAAAGACCTGCTGCACAGGCTTCGTGGGTCCTCAAACCGCAGGTGCTGCTTAGCCTTAATCACTGCACTAAACCACGTTTGCCATTTTTATCCCAGCTGATACAAATGCAGGGATTCTACGTTAATCTGAGGAGCTTCTCATTTCATCAAAAGCTCTTCTCAGTCTCACTCTGCAACGAGGCCCTAGAGATTAACTATAATAAAGACAAGAAACATTTGCTTTCTTCATCACTCTTCCATTCACAAAATGTTCTTGTGCAAAGAGAGAAGTAGAAGCATGAAGAGATTTCTCTTGTAAGTTACCATATCATTTGTAAATAAAATTATCTCACTCTTCCTCATTTCTCCTCAAACCACATCCTTAACCTACATTTCGTACACCTTTTCAAAGACAGCAGCAACGAGGATTGAACAGGTGCTACAGCACCTTCCATGGGAGGGTTTCAGAAGCTTGCTGAGAATCATCACCCCCTTTGTGCAGATAAGAAAACTTAACACACCTGGAAGTTGAAGGATTTATCAAAGTCTCATGGGGATGACGAGACAAGAGTTCTGCTGTTTAAACACCATTTGGCAACCTCCCCACACACGGAAGAAATACAGATAAAGCCATGGAGTCAAACCTTGCACAGGAATCGGGCTAAATTCCTGCATTTTTCCTTTGAAAATCCTGTTAATCATTTAAGACATCTGGATCCTCAAGTGCTTCCCCAGCTGCAGTCAGCCTTACACTCTTGATGCACAATGGGCAGAACTGCAAGACACAATATTTCAAACCAGAGAAAAAGTAACTCTACTAAAAACAGTAGAATTTACCAAAGAAACAAGGGCTAGAACTTGTTTCCATTGAGCAGGTCCCTCGATAGCCATAAAAAAGTCCAGCTACAAGAGCAGGCCCTGAAGTTGCTGTGTTTTTATTAATGCACAGTTTTCAAAGAACACAGTTTTAGGCTTTTACCATAAAAATCTACATTTCACTCCAGCCAACCTGGGAACTAGGCCCCTAGGTTGAACCAAACCAGTAATACATTATCACATGCTCTGTCCCACCAGCACATGTAACCTCTGAACTCTGTAAACACTTCTAGCAAGCACAGAAAGGTAAATCCCAGCGACAGAGAAGCAAACCAGGGAATAGTCCTTGCTGGAACAGGACAAAAGCATGTTCCAGTAATCAGAGATGATCTTTACAGCAGCCTTGCAAAAGAAACCTGACTGGGTTACAACCCTAACACAAAAATACCTTGCTTGTTTTTAAGTGCAAAGATCAGTATCTTGAAAAAGCAAAACCTGTAACACCTGATGGGTGGAATTTTTCCTAGTCTTGACTAATCCTAAATTCCTCCTACATCTAATACACCTTCTAACACCAACCAAACCTAAACAATGCTCAGAGCAGGAAGGTTCACAGCCAGTACAACCACCCCATAGCTCACCAAAACCTTTCTAGATTCCCGTGGTAATCTCCGGATCTACCATGAAAGACCAAATTCTCCAACTCTAACGAGCCACGGGAAAAGAGAAATCAAAGCACTGCCAATGTCCTTACCACAGCAAGGAATTTCTTCAACAGATACGCCAGGAAGGGAGGGAATGAAACCAATCCCTGCCCATCTGATCCAAGACTCTCTGCTGGCCCAAAGTCTAGCAGCTGATTTAACCTAGAGGTTGTAAGTAAATCACAGTTTAGGAACCCTTGGTTCCCCTCTATGTATCTGTTTCCAGTATACACCAATATCATAAACAATCTGCTACCTTTAGGAGCTCTCCTTTTTAGTTACACAATTCCCTCTACCAACCTATTAATCATCTTTCTTTAAAACCTATGGCTTCTGCACTGAGAGCTAGGGAAAACTGCAAAAGTAAAACACTGCCTTCAAGGAAGCTTCCAAGGCTACATCATTTGTCCTTTTCTTCTTTAAAAGATATATCTGGTTAGATAAATGTATATGGGTTTCTATATAAACATACACCTTTTGCTAAGTGCATATATTAACTGTATGCATATATATATATATGTCTTTGAGTATCCAACCTGTTCTAATGCAGAAGCTGGTCCTGCTTTGAGAGGTGCTAGAACCAGATGACCTCCAGAAGTCCATTCTAGCTAACCTTATTCTGTGATTTTAATGAAGTAAATATTCAGAGCTGTATGTAGAACATGTTTTCTGAGGACAGGTCCTCTAATGAAAGAAAAAGTAGTCAAAAACAAGCACACTCCTAAAACAGCCACTGAGATACCTCACTGCAGGCAACTGGAGGAGGTACTTCTCTACCAAGGCACCTTGTAGCTTGGTAGCTAAATCCTGAAGGTATTTTCTGCCCGACCACTGCTAGAATTTCGAGCATGTCACACCGGTTTGATGTAACAAAACCAAAACAGCAGCCAAAATTTAGCTACCACAGCAACTCAAAGGGGTCCAAGTTACCACAAGGCTCCAAAGGAAGTTCTAGGAGACCTTCTAGACAGGGACCTCCCCAGAGCAGGAGTCAGTGATGCTCTGGCAGCTGAAGAGGTAAGAGACTCCCACTGAAGCCCTTGTTTCTGAAGCACACGAAGCACGGAAGCTGGCACGTCTGCTCCAGCACTCCCCCCGAGCCAGGACTCTAGTCCCCAGGCGGCGACGCTGCAGAAGCCATCAGCACCTATAGCCTCTGGAACTGTCGCCCTCTGCTGGTAGATGTCCTAGTTTCACACTCCTGCCTGTCTCAGGACTGCACAATGGGGGTTTATGAAACAGGTTCTCTTTTAATCTCTAACGAAAGTGATCTTTCCCATACAAACACTGCATTTTCTCCAACAGCTTCATCGTGACACAAGCATCTTTAGAATAAACAGCCCCTCAGGCTGTGACTTCTGGGGTGCAAACAATCCTACTGCTCACCCTACACAGCAGTAACAGACCAGGCAGGAAGTCAGCTCCTGCATCTCCTCTTTCCTGTAGCGTAAGCAGTTGATGTCACCCACAGTGAGCTATGTCAGAAGCACAGACTTCCTGCCCTCTAGTCCTGGTAGGTATTTATCAGAAACTGGCTGGCAGATTTTCAGATAGATTTTATGGTTTAGATTTGAGTGCTTAAAAGGAAAAATTAACATTCAGGAAGAAATCTGGGGGGAAAAAAACTGCTGTGGGCAGTGCAAAAGCAGAGGCCAGTATTTGGATGGCTAAATGCTACCAAGTTTCTCACGAATCCTCAGTTCTGACTCACACTTCTGTACTTACTGAAGTTTAGGCTATGAGCCAGAATGTGTTGTGGGCTTTTTCCCCTCCAATTTTTGCCTCAGTGTTAAGATAACACTTCAATGTGATTCTTTGGCTTTATGATATGACCCTAAATGCTTCCACTAATACTCTTAGTTATAAGAGGAAACTACTCATACCCATCATAAAGTCATTTCATGGCTTAATTAACATTTGTATACCATAACTGAGAGACCAGCATAAGCAAACCTGTTTACATTGAGGACCCTACCACCCCAACCTAAGCCTCTTCACTCTTACTCCTGCACACTCATTGCCTTCTCTCTTCTTGAAATCCTTTAAAACATTTCAGATTTTGTTCTTTGCAAAAGCCAGGAGACACAGTCCACCACCACGTGCTGCATAACACAACATGCTGCAGCACAAGCAGGAAGTAGCAAGCCACACACTGAAATTTAGGCAAGATTATTTCTGCAGGCACATTGTTTTACCTGAGCAGAAAAAGCTGCCTCATGCAGCATGGATTCCTCACAGATAACAGCTTGTCCTTCATTAGCCTGCTTCGTGCTTTATTGGCAAACACCTTTTCTGCTCAATCTCCATAGCGTATTCAGCAGTGGGAACCGTATGTCAGGGGCTCAGCTCAGGTTTCTGTTCACTTACTGGACTTTTGTGGTGTCCTTTTCAGGGCTCAGCTTTCTCATCCTCTCTCCACGCAGAAGAGTACCCTGTGAGAGAGAAAGCAAACATGCTTTGAGAAGGCATCAGGGAGAGTGTGGCACAGACTCATTGCAACACACTTGCCCTAGAGCAGCACCAGCAATAAAACAAGCCCAGCTTTTCTGGCCCAGTCTTCACTTCCAAAGGCAACGTTTCTCAACTCCCTCTCAGCTGACTCCCCAGAAGACAGCAAATGAGAGTTCTCCATTGCTACTAGCAACACACAAAGCCAGGAGAACACTTGCAGAACACGTGACGCTGATTCATCACCAAACTTATGCCTCAAAGAGGCTTTAAAAGTGACATTGATACTACAGAGCAGAAGCCCAGATTTTAGTTGGTGAGTAAAAGCAAGGTCCAGTAGCAAATTCTAAATGACATAACTACAGAGAAAACCAATTTGCCTAGATTTAAAACTACAGAAAACCATGGACAGGTGGGCTTAAAGGGAAAAGGCATGGCAATTCACACCAGCTAGCTTCTGCAAATCCTTCAAACCCTGCCTCATGCTCATGGGATCTTTCTTGCTCCGGAGGATATGTCTCCGTGGAAGTACCATAGAAGGTCAGCATCACTTCTCTTGCAGAATGCACTTTGCTAAATATCCTATGCAAGGGCATTAGCAATTAAAACTACCACCATTCTCCAAGTTCAGTAGTGGTCTCAGGGGGAGTTCTGAATTTGCAATCAGACAGGACTCAAGGGAGCTCTCTCTTGGGCCCAAAGGAGAAAATTCCCAAACAATTTTCCCTAACAGATTCTTTTCACATAAAACAGGAACTTTATCACCATCTACTGCTTGGATCAAATCGGATTGTGCAGGTCCTGCTCTGTTTACTGAACCTCTACTATTTACCAACCAGGCTGCTCCTGCTAAATGCTTGTCCCAGTTTTTCAGAGTTCCATCCCCCATGGCTTTTAGGGTGGTTTTCAGCAAACCGTTGTAGCGCTCAATCATCCCTGCAGCTGGTGCATAGTAGGGTATGTGGTAGATCCACTCAATGCCATGCTCTTTGGCCCAGTCTTTCACAAGATTGTTCTTGAAATGAGTGCCACTGCCTGCCTTGATTCTCTCTGGAGTTCCATGTCTCCACATGATTTGTCTCTCCAAGCCAAGAATGGTGTTAGGTGCAGTAGCCTGTGGAACTGGATAGGTTTGCAGCCATCCGGTGCTGGCCTCTACCATCGTCAGCACATACTGCTTGCCAGAACGAGATCGAGGTAAAGTGATGTAGTCAATCTGCCAGGCTTCACCATACTTGTACTTGGACCATCTCTCACCATACCATAAGGGCTTGATTCGCTTAGCCTGCTTAATAGCAGCACAGATGTCACAGTCATGGATGACTTGGGTGATAGCGTCCATGGACAAGTCAATTGACCTATCGCGTGCCCATCGGTATGTTGCATCTCTGCCTTGATGTCCAGATGAATCATGGGCCCACCGAGCTAGGAACAGTTCACCTCGGTGTTTCCAATCAAGGTCAAGATCAGAGTTGGTATCAACTTGAGAAATCTTAGCAGCTTGGTCTGCCTGCTGGTTGTGTTGGTGTTCCTCAGTGGCTCTGCTCTTGGGCATGTGTGCGTCTACGTGCCGCACCTTCACTGGAGTTCTCTCCAGCCGTGCATCAATGTCCTGCCATAGATCAGCACACCAAATAGGCTTTCCTTTCCTCTGCCAACCATGCTTCTTCCAGTCCTTTAGCCAACCCCATAGAGCATTGGCTACCATCCATGAGTCGGTGTAGAGGTAAAGGATAGGCCAATTTTCACGTTCAGCCACATCAAGAGCAAGTTGGACAGCTTTTACCTCAGCGAACTGACTGGATTCTCCTTCTCCATCTCTCGCTTCGGTAACTCTCCTGGTAGGACTCCAGACTGCTGACTTCCATCTTCGCTTGTTCCCAACAAGACGACAGGAACCATCTGTGAACAAAGCATAGTTCTTTTCCTGATCAGAGAGATCACCATAGGGAGGAGCTTTTTCAGCATGAGTTACTTTCTCCTCTGGAGGTTTGGTACAGTCTGTGCCTTCCGGACAGTTGGTGATCACCTCCACCAGACCAGGTCGATCAAGATTACCCATTCGTGCTCGTTGGGTTATCAAAGCCATCCACTTAGACCAGGCTGCATCTGTGGCATAATGTGGTGATGAACCTTTGCCTTTGAACATCCAGTTTAGAACTGGCAGTCTAGGAGCTAAAAGCAATTGTGACTCAGTTCCTATCACTTCAGAAGCTGCTTTCACTCCTTAATAGGCTGCCAGTATCTCTTTCTCTGTTGGGGTGTAATTTGCCTCTGAACCACTGTAGCTACGACCCCAGAAACCAAGTGGATGACCACGTGTCTCATTTGGAGTTCTCTGCCTGTAATCCAGTTCTTCTCACCAAAACATTCTAGCTAGCTTCAAACTAGCACACAGGGCCCTGCCCATGCTGTTGTAATTTGTTCATCAGGGTGTGTGGCTGGGAGAAGGAGGCTTCCCACTGAAGAAAACAACAGTACTTCTTCACTGAGAAAGAGAACAAGGGCACAGAGCATGAATCTCCAGCCTCAAACTCTGGTTGTGTGTTTTGTCCAGCAACACTTTAATCCAAGCCTTTGTGGACATAGGAACTGAACTGATCCTTCTTCCTTCAAACTGCCTACAGTGTCTAGACTCATGCTTCCTTCAGGATTTTGTGGAAAGCAGAATTTCTTACAAAAAGAAGTAACCCGTTGTAGAAACCACGGAAAGCAACCAAAGGTAGGAGAGACTGGGATGATTGGACTCTTTTATATTGACTAGATCATAGACTAACAGCGTTTGTGCAACGCATGCCTTTCAGTTCAAAACAGCATTCCCACTAAGAAGAGGGTTTCCAAGAGACAAACCATTTGGCAAGTGCATGGCATAAAGCAGCATTTGAACAGCTCACTCTGCTTCCAAGGAACCTTTCTGCAACGTTCAACAGCGATGTGTACTTCAGTGTGCACCTTGACACATGTCCAGCCAGAAACAATCCTTTTCTAAACTGGCACTGATTCATTACCCACAAAAAGTATTTATAGCAGTGTAATGAACAAAATATGTATCAAATTCATACATAGCTCTGCATAGTCTAGCTTAGGGTTTTGTTGTTGTTGTGGTTTTTGTTGGTTTGGTTTGGGTTTGAGGGAGAGCTACTTTTCAAATCTCTTTCCATTTATGAAAGCATCCAGGAATGAAACTGCATGATCAGCCTAAGAGGGTTAATATGCAGATGCCTTGGACAGATGGCATTATTAGTCAGACTGGGCTCGACATCTCATTTTCAAAGTTAAGGAGCTTTGGTGATTTGGATAGCTGACAGTCTGAGAATAGCCAGAGCTCTAAGCTCCATGCCGCTCGCATAGCAGTAGGCAAGACCACAGCTTCACCTAACAGACTTTGAGAAAAAACCAAAAGTGACACCAAGAATTTCAAAGTACTTAAGAAAATGCTGCTGAAGCTTTGTTTAAGTCTCATACTGGCAAAGGCTGAGCCAAGGACAGCAAATAGAATTTGAGGGTGTGGGGTTTGTTTTGTCTAGTTGGGAGGTTTTTTTCAATTTTCTTTTGAGGCTTTTGTGTTTGAGTTGGTTTGTTGGTTTTTAGACCTGAAGTGTTTTATCTCTTCTTCAGTCTATTCAGAACTACAGGAAATACAAGCATCTGAGGAATGCTTCTCTTCTGCACTGAGCAACAGCTTTATAGCCCTTGCTCTCTCACTGTTCCCACTACCTGTTTTCCCCACAAGACAGATCTGATGCTTTAAGGGGAATATAGATATGATAAAGTACTCTTAGGATGATACAAACAAGAGTGATCAATTCAAAAGTGACCGTATGTTTCCTCTTCTCTATACATAACAAAAATTGAGAGTTCTGAGAGCAGAAAAGGCAAAAGAACTAGGATTTGCCAAAGGAACATCGAGGAGAAAGGCACAAAACTCCATGCCCCTTTACAAGTCCTAACATACAGGTAAGTGATGAAACAGTTCCTAGGAAAGGATATACATAATAGGAAGCTCTTTCTCTTGCTGAAAGACACACACCTGACACCCATCAATAGCAGTACTTGCCTTACAGTATGAATAAATATTCATTAAAGTGGAAGTAGAGGTAATGTGTGTGTGTGCTTATACACACATACCACCAAGAACAGCAACACTTGAACTGCAGACTGAAGAAAAGCAAATGGTGCTTGTTCAGGCTGGCTCAGAACCCCTCCTGGTGTGCTTGCAGTGAAAAACATTTTAAAATGAAGCTGACATGTTACTGGTTTATTCATTTAAGGAATTCAAGACCAACAAGCAGAAAACTCTTTAAAGGGTTGCAAACACCAGACCACAGAATTAGCTACACACAAAATACCTATAGTAACCTATCACCTTGTAAACTGCAGCTCTGGCTAAGGTGACTGAAATCCTACAGGTTACACTTTCAATCACTTCATATTTATCCAAGAGGTTAGATACAAATGCATAGTTTGAAAGACTTGTTGGAAATGCTTTCTTCCTATTAAACAGCTTTGAAAGCAGATGTCTGTAACAATAAATACCATGTAAAACTGGTACAAACTCTTGATGATAAACACTAATCCCCAACAGCTACAACAGGAGAAACAATCCTTATCAGAGGCTTGGAATAAGCTATCTGGAGTTGGAAAACCTAGTGCCTCACACTGTGGAAGCAAAACCCCACTCTCACAGGATGCACCATGATTTCGGTCACTGGGGTGAAGGGCACTAAAGGGTGTCCTTCAGTTTTATTTCTTTAACACTTTAATGTTTAACTTAGATTTGTAATCCAACTTTTGCATTTAAGAACTTTCCTAGGTATGTAGAAAAAACAGACTTGAATGGGCAGTTGGGGTCCTTAGCACCACTCTGGCTCAGACCATTTCCAGCAGCAAGAGGACGCCTTTAAATTGCCACAATAGTATCAGCTGACAGGGCAGGATATCGAACCACTATTATGACCTGCACTATCTACTTAGGTCTTTCAATGCTAAATGAAAGCAAAACTTGCTTTACAGAAGGGATCCAAGTCAGGGCTAGGGAGAACACCACCATGAGAACTTTACATTTATAACTATCTTAAATACTTTAACTGACTTAAACCTCTATGCACAAAGTATTTGAGAGAGTTCAATCTCATCTCTACTGATGCAGCTGCACCACTTGAAACTACTTCACAACACTAGCAACCTGAAAGCTCAGTTCTGGAGAGCAAAGATTGTCTATCTAAGGACACAAGACAAGCCTGCAGGGTAAGGCACAGCTTTTATTTTTGAAGTCTGCCAGTGACCTACAGAGATTTGCTGTGATCAAAGCTGCTTTAGCCATTTCTGCAGTTCTAAACTACCTTTTCATCACTTAACTGTCAAAACCATCAAGTAGACAGGTACTGCTGCTGCTTTGTGCAGGTGTCACCTGGAATGAGTTGACAAGTGTCTAGCATGTTTCTTCTTAATGCATTAGTCATCAGTATTATTAAAAAGTGTATGTCAGGCTAATTTTATTAGCCAAATAAAATTTACAAGTCACACAAGAAGCAGAATCAAGAACAAGTAAGAGTAAACACCAATACCTATTACTATTAAAAACCATGTGCATATCCCAACGCACAGAGCTATGCTGTGTTGTTGGAGTCTCTGAGCAGCTTTGTTCTGGAGAATTTCTTTATGTTCAGCTTTTGTTCAGCTACAAAACTGTAAAGATCTGTGATTTAAATAAATCACTACACTTCAATTATTAAATGCTGAAAGTAAAACCAATTGCTGCCATTCCCTATTTCTCAGGTGAAACCAACACAATCCAGTATTCAGTCCTGAACAGATCATTACGAGATAATCTCAAACAGCCATTAAGTTGAGCTCATTTCAGAGACATAGATCAGAAATAAACTAAGGAACAACAAACTGAAATCACTTCATTGCTATCTCCATGAGCATCCTATAGTAACTGCAGTCACAAACTTATTTAAACACCAACTACGTACTTAATTTCAGCTTAGCTCTTCCTAAGCACCTCTGTGCAGACAAATCCACCCAGAGGTCAGAAAATGGCTAAATACCATTGAACACTGAAAAAAAGCTTTAGCAACAAATCTCTATTTACTGGGAACTATTCTAGAAACAGGTTTATATGCACACATAGCCTTTAGCCTTCATGTCACTGTGTCTCTAATGCAATCCAATAGATTGACATCTCTTGCTCTATCACATGGTGCATCCTAGCACTGCTGCCCCTTATGAAGCAAGGGCTCGCATCTGCCTCTCAAACATTACCTGCACTATCACAAGAAAGTTCTTGCTTCCCAGGGACAAGAAATCAGAGTAGAACAAGTCTAACCTAGTCCAGACACTCTCCAAGAACACTGTTAAACAGATGACAAACTTTTGAGAGAGAAATTATGCAGCATGCTCCCTAACACAGGTGCAACTTCTGGGATCTACTTTCTGTTCTAGAATCAAGGCAGGAGCGCTACAAGAAGACAATTACATACAGCTAAGCAAACGGCAGGTTTCAGCACAAGCCTCAGTCAAGCTGTAACTCAGCCAAGCTGTCAGATGTCACACACGGAGCCACTCTTCTAAAACTCTGTGTTCTTCCATGACACATAACACACGAACATACCATAAAGCTATAGTTGGTGCACAAACCTTTACCTCCCCGAGCCAGATGACAAGCCACATCACAGAATTCCCTGTCCCTTGACAAAGTTAAGGCAAATCACCACAGCCAGGGACTAATGTATCTGTCTGAACCAGCCCAAGACCTACAACTCAGCAGCTCATCTCAGCTACCAGAAGGAAAGCTGCGCTGCAGCACAAGCTCAAAGATGACTGTCTGACATGGTTTTCAAGTGCAAAGTTAAAGTAAAAAAACATCAAGCCCAGTGAACTGATATAAAAGCAAGTACCTGAAGCTGTCTGCCAACAAGAGCTGGTACTTGCAGTTTTACACGTGCTTCTCTGAACTGACTTGCACTTTTAATGACATA
This sequence comes from Tricholaema leucomelas, assembly GCA_013400475.1. Taxonomy (NCBI): domain Eukaryota; kingdom Metazoa; phylum Chordata; class Aves; order Piciformes; family Lybiidae; genus Tricholaema lacrymosa; species Tricholaema leucomelas. The sequence goes on along the minus strand of WAAF01005034.1, from coordinate 364,417 downwards.
CCAGTGGTAGTGGTTCACACAAGTAGCCAACAAGCTTCCGAGACTAAAAATAAAAAATCAGTAAGTCACAATACAGTTGCAGGTAAGATGTGGAACTTCCAGAAACAAATAAAGCCAAAGAGAACCAGTTTCGCTACAAGACAAACTGTCACTATCAAGAAGAAACTTAGCTCTTGGCTTAAATCTACCCTTCTGATACCAAAAGGTTGTCCTGTTTATTTAAGCTCACACAGGTAATTACACTGGTGCTGGGTTTATTTTTAGTAGCAACAAGAAGACTCATTTCAAGTAAAATCAGTGTCAGGTTAGGCTGACAACACCTTGAAAAACATCATGAGAAATCCTTCAGCCCAGAAGCACAGAGCCCTAGGCATTTAACCATCCCCTGGAATGCCTGAGAATTACATGTCTAATACCTTGCATATCTAGAGCAAAGCAAAAATCAGCTTCTAAGATGCAGTCCAATAGAGCATCAGCATTAAAGACTAAGTGCTTAAAACTGCAGCCAAAGTAACTTTATACTTTTTAACTCCATGCCCCATACCATACATACTCACTGAAGCACATAAGGAATTCAAATGTTTATTTCATATCCATAAACCCATAAACGTTGCTATTCTAGATTTCTATGCAGGAAGGCAGTTTTCCCCTAAAACATTATGCTTTTTCATAAACAACAAACTTTAATTCTATTGCGTGAAAGGGCTACAAATATACATTTGTTAATCAAGCAGACTACACAGGTATTTTTGCTTTACAACTGGCACCCCTGTCACTGGTACACATAACTGGCTCGTTGATCACAGCACCTTGCCCACAGGTTTTAGATTATCACTTTTGGAAACGTGGGCAATTGCAACTGTTAGAATAATCAAAGAAAAAAAAGAGATTATGTGCTGAGACAGGTATTGCAAATCCATTTTTTTCCCGTCAGTACTCACGGAGCCCGTCTTTACTGACATGCAGATGTCATTGCATCCTGAACCAGTCATCTAGCGGCACAAAGTAACTTTCAGAAGTTTAGCACGGCTGTTAGAACCCATTTTCGTCCTGCTGTAAGGAAGCCTGCAGCACGGGGCTGCCGTCCTGTCGGTAGATGGTGCTGCGAGAGGCTCTTGGGGAACTTTAGCGGAGGACAATAGTCCAGAATGAAAAGTCTGTTAACCCGGTACTAAGAAAACAAGGATGCGTTTAATAGAAGGCATAAACGCCGACCCTTTCCTGGAAGGAATCATACACAGACAAACGGTAAGAGGACTCGAAAGTAAGCACTCAGAAATTCTGAACATTTTATATGAACGAAGCACATGCTTAACACAAACTAGTTCTTCAAAACTACACAGCACATACGTTGATGGAAAAATCCTACAGAAAAAACCCTGACCAACTCTGTCAACACGTCAAACTGCCTAGTACAAGATGGTGGATGCACATAAACTGCGTGAGAACGGATAGTTAAAAACCAGACCACATCCACAGACCAGCACTTCAAAAAAAAAATTCTGCCAAGTGTTTGAAACCCAAGAAATCCTCTCAGGGTAGTAGCAAAAAAGTCAATCAGGACCTCTACCGGCAATAAAATATTTACCCTTAAGTACACAGAGATTTTTAAAGCAGAGGAACAACTTCCTTCAACCTAGAAAAGACTTTAAAACCGCACGGAATGGATCCTAGGAAAAAAAATTAGACATGTAAAGGTCAATGAACACAATGATTTATTTAAAAAATAAAAAACGTAAAAACGATTTTTTCCTCCTTTACAGAAATGTTAATTTCAGTCATGGGAGCCGAGTAGATTTTGTAGAAAAAAATGTAGTAGCCAGGCATCGAGTCCTTACAACAAAGGAAACTCCCCATCGCCCTCCCCAGTTTTTACTCCAGATCAGCAAGACACTTCCCACCCCGTACCCCTCCCAAAAAAGCAAATTAAAACAAGACATTTTTTTCGTTGCTAGTATAAAAACGACCAAGGTCCAAGTAATAATAAAAAAATAGAGTCCATCAATGACTGTAACACAAAGTATGTGTATGTGGGGCCCAGTCCATCTTCAGAGAGAAAGAAGTGGCACGGGCAGCAGAGGCGACCCCCAGGGGGCATTTAGGAGATGCTTCCACAGCAGGGAGGCATTTAAAAGGAGCTGCCCTTCGGCGAAGGAGAGGAGAAACCATTTAGAAGCTGCCCCGTATCAAAGGGAGGGCTCTCCACGCCACCCTCAATGGGCACGGGTGCTCCAGCTCAGAAAGAACCTCCCCCGTAGCCTCCCCCACCATAGCCTCCTCTGTACGGTCCACTGTTACTGCGGCCCCCCCAGTTGCCGCCCCCTCCTCCACCTCCTCCGCCGCTCTTCATGGGGCCGTAGGAGGACTGGTGCTGGCTGTAGCTGCCGAACCCGCCGTACCCGTTGCCGTAGTCGCCGCCTCCCCCTCCGCCGCCTCCGTAGGAACCGCTGCCATAGGAGCCGTAACCACCGCCGCCGCCTCCTCCACCGTAGCCACCGTAGCTATTGTAACCGCCGCCGCCTTTGGACAGACCGTTGTGATCCCGGTTGCCGGATCCGCCGCCGCCGCCTCGACCCCTTCCTCCTCCTCTGCCTCCCCGGGAGGGCCTGGAAGAGCCGCCGCCTCCCCCGCCAGACTGGATGTCCTCCTTGGGCACGGCCTTCTTGACCTCCACGCGGTGGCCCTGGATCGGGTGGAACTTGACCACGGCTGCCTTGTCGGCGGCGTCGTGGTTCTGGAAATAGACGAAGCCGAAGCCGCGCTTTTTCCCGCTCTGTTTGTCGGCGATGATCTCGGCCTTCTCCACGGGGCCGAACTGGCTGAAGTGCTGCACCAGGTCCCCTTCGCCTACGTCCCCTTTCAGGCCGCCCACAAAGAGCTTCTTCACCTTTGCGTGGGCCCCCGGTTTAGCCGAGTCCTCCCGGGACACGGCCCGCTTCAGCTCCACCGCGTTCCCGTCCACGGCGTGAGGGGAGGCGGCCATGGCGGCGTCGGCCTCCTCCACCGCCGAGTATGTGACGAAGCCGAAGCAGCGCGAACGTTTGGTCTGTGGGTTGAGCACGACCACGCAGTCGGTGAGGGTACCATAGGCCGCGAAGTGCTCCCGCAGCCCGGCCTCTGTGGTCTGCACGTTCAGGCCGCCGATGAACAGCTTGCATAGCTGCGAGTTCTCCATGCTGCCGCCGGTGCCGGGGCTGCGCCTGGGCCTGGCACCGAGACTCCTCCTACTGCTGGGGGGCAGTTCCGAAGGTTTCTCCCCCCCCTTCTCCGTCTTGCCGCTTCTTTTCCCCTCACTCGATGCCAACAGCGCGACCTCACGGCTACGGCTGCGGCAGCCGCCGGCGACAGCGCCCTTGACCTGGCCCAAAGCTTTCACTCCGTCTCACCTGGCCAGCAGAAGAGACGGGGGCGTCCTGGCCGCCGCTGCTCCCGCAGAAAGGGGGGTGGGGGTGGGGGAAAACACAGACACGCACAAAATGGCGGCTACTACTTCTCCACAGCTCGGCCGGCGACTGGTGCCCACACAAAGGGGACGCTGGGAGGCCCCGCCCGCCCGGGCGCCGCCGCGCACGCCCCCGACGCCGGCGCAGCCAATCAGAATGCGCCGCCAGAGCAGTCCGCGACTCACCTCTAGGGGCGGGGCTGCGGCCGCGATCGACGAGCGCGGCGGCTAATCAGGGGGCGCGACCTCCGCCGCGCGCAGGCAAAAGGCCCGCAGGTTAGGCGATGACAGACGCGGCAAGCAGCCAATAGAATTGCGCTGCGGAGGCCCGCGATGCGTACACCTCCTACGCGCGCCGAGGGAAGGGGCGGGATAAGGATGGGCTCGAGCTGTGCCAATGCGTCAGGCCCGCGGACGTCAGCCAATAGGCGTGCTCCGGGCCGGCCGCGCGCTTTCTCGCCGGCGGCTCCGCCCCGCGGGCGGGGGCAACGCGCGGAGGGTCGGCGGGCAGCTCGCGCGGGAGCGTTTGAAACGCTGACCGTTAGGCGCGCGACCCCCGCACCGCCACCGGGAGATGGCTCCCGGCCCGTCACGGGGCGGCACTGCACCGCCACAGGGCCACGGCCCCTGCCCCGTCTCGGGACCGCATTGCACCAGCACGGGGCCACGGATCCTGCCCCGTCATCGGACCGCATTGCCCCGCACCGTCACCGGGCGATGTCCTCCCCTTCCCTCCGTCCAGGACCTTGCTATTACATCCTGAATAGGAGGATCACTGCGGGGCCTGGCCCGGAGCAGGGATGAGCTGCTGCTGGGCAGCCAGCACGTGCCCAGCATGACTCTCTCCACCTGGCTGTATTCTAATCTCCACCTCCGGCAGCCCAGACCCACACCTTAGTCTCCTTCCTCTCACCCGCCTTCCTCGGCTTTAATGCCACAGACAGCGACTCCTCTCTTCGGAGGTTTTAGCCCTTCCGTTTTGCCCGGTACCCACTGCTGCCCCCTAGGGTCACTTTTTCCCTTATCTGTGACCATTTGCCCCTTTGCGGCACACTCGCAACTATTCAGTCTGTTCCCTCAGGCAGCTTTCTTGCCTTCCCTGCTGCTCGTTCCTCCTCTGTTTCCACGTTCTTCCAACGCTGTCACTGCCTACTCACCCTTAAATCTCAGAAAAGGAGGTAATTAGAGCACTTGAAGGGCTTGCAAACCCTGAGAAATGACTAATGGAGATGTATTCCCTCTTTTTCCTTTAATATATACCTTAAACATTGTCAGTATGAAGACTGCAGCTCTATTTTCAATATACTGATATTTTCATCACAGAGGATTATTTTGGGTCTTACACTCACTGAGGATTATGTTGGAAATTATCTAGGAGCTAAGAACTTTTTTTTTTTTCCCAGCTGTGGAATTTTATTTCTGGAAAGGTGCAGAGGATATCCAGCACCTCACCAGGCACCGTAGCACCTGCACCACACAGTCTCTGGAACTCGTGCTGACTTAGTCCTCCTGACAGATAATCATAGAATCAGACAGGTTGGAAGAGACCTCCAAGCTCATCCAGCCCAACCTAGCACCCAGCCCTATTCATTCAACCAGACCATGGCACTAAGTGCCCCAGCCAGGCTTGGCTTCAACACCTCCAGGGACAGCAACTCCACCACCTCCCTGGGCAGCCCATTCCAATGCCAATCACTCTCTCTGCCAACAACTTCCTCCTAACATCCAGCCTAGACCTCCCCTGGCACAACTTGAGACTGTGTCCCCTTGTTCTGTTGCTGGTTGCCTGGCAGAAGAGACCAACCCCACCTGGCTACAGCCTCCCTTCAGGTAGTTGTAGACAGCAATGAGGTCTGCCCTGAGCCTCCTCTTCTGCAGGCTGCACACCCCCAGCTCCCTCAGCCTCTCCTCACAGGGCTGTGCTCCAGGCCCCTCACCAGCTTTGTTGCCCTTCTCTGGACACCTTCCAGCACCTCAACATCTCTCTTGAATTGAGGAGCCCAGAACTGGACACAGCACTCAAGGTGTGGCCTGACCAGTGCTGAGCACAGGGGCAGAATAACCTCCCTTGTCCTGCTGGCCACACTGCTCCTGATCCAGGCTGGAATGCCATTGGCTCTGCTGCCCACCTGGGCACACTGCTGCCTCATCTTCAGCTACTCTCTACCAGCACCCTCAGGTCCCTTTCTGCCTGGCTGCTCCCCAGCTACTCTGTCCCCAGCCTATAGCACTTTTTGGGGTTGTTGTTACCAAAGTGTAGAACCCTGCCCTTGACCTTGCTAAATCTCATCCCATTGGCCTCTGCCCACCCATCCAGCCTGTCCAGGTCCCCCTGCAGGGCTCTCCTACCCTCCAACAGATCCACACCTGCTCCTAGCTTGGTGTCATCTGCAAAGTTACTGATGCTGGACTCAATCCCCCTGGTCTAGATCATCAATAAAGATATGGAACAGGATCATCTAATCTGCTTCTGAAACCTTCAGTGAAGGTGATTTCACAACCTCTTTGGGCAGCTTCTTCCTTTGTTCATTCTTTCCGCATGGAAATACAAATTTCCATTTAGACACTGAGACAATCTTTGAGACAGAGAATCCCATAATCAAATCAAGTGAGCATACAGCTCAAGAGCAGCTGTACAAAGGCTATTTACTCTTTGTAAAGTAAATGCACATGCCAATAGATAATGGGCTCTGCTCTGAGGTAGGACTTTCTCTTCTGTTTGGGCACCTGCCCCTCTTTGCTCTGTTCCTTGTTCTTTTCAGGCATTAGATCCTGCAAAGCAAGTCTGCCTTGTCTCATCCACCATAATAATTCCACAGGTCTTTTCCAAAACTGCTCCCTAGGAGAGGGTCATATTACCTTTACCAATTAGCACAGCCCAAGTATATTTCTGACCACTGCAGTATTTGTCAGATAGTTTAGAGTTTGTCCTCTAAAGGAAGAGTTTGACCTGCAAAAATCTCCCTCAAAATCACCCATGTGATACCCCAGCACTTGGCTTCCAAAGCTATTCTCTACACCGTCCAAGAATACAGGCACCAAATGTCACAGTCAAAAGTCAGCCTGCCCTCCTGGTGGGAAATCCAGATTAGTGACCTGGAAAACAGGTGCTGGGGACTGGGTTAATAAAAAAATGACTAACAGACAACTTGATTTCCAGCCAGATTGTATGCTGGATCCACTGACAGATACATCACTGGTCCCCTGCTCAGGATAACAGTACAAGTCTTCCCTCCAGCACCAGTCCTGGAGCCTCCATAAAGGTACACACTGAATACTGTGACTCTCCTGAGCTGGTGCTTACAATTCAGTGTTAGGCACCAGACTAGGATGTAGCTGCCCAGGTGCCTGAACTGATCTGTGCTGGCACTGCTGTGCTGCAGCCTTCCAGCCCTCTGATCCTGCCTTCTCCCATGGGCCAGCCCTGGTGTAGCAATCCACTTAAGAGAGCCAGAAATAATCTTATCATGGAAAAGGTCTTCAGTTTTAGCTGCCTCAGCTTTCTCAAACAGTTTTTGGCACAATCCCACGAGTTCTGGTGTTGGCAGAAGGGAGGAAGCAGAACTGCCACATCCCCCAGATTTAGATCAGCTGCCTTGGCGACTTGCAGATACAAGCATAACATTGACTGTGCTGGCAGGTTTCTGAAGTACAGCCCCAGACAAAATCCAGAGAGACTGAACATTTCAGCACAAAGATTCTCCCTTAGTCTTCATCAGATTGTGTCAGCTCCAGGAATTAACACTGCTAGGGAAGTTCTGGTCTCGTTTCTATCAGTGGCTGAGTTTGCACGCTTCAGTCTCAGAGGCTGTGGTTGTCATTATCAGTGGCATTACCACTTGCAGTAGAGAAATGGGATTTGTGCTTAAATTGGATGGTTTTTTTCCTGTCATAGCCACATTTGTTAAGAGTAACTCACTAATATGACTGAGAGATTACATGTCTGCATTTGACAACTGCTTGCAGGGAAAGGGTGGCATGTAAAATTGAGATACATTTACCTCAACACATGAACAGACACAATCCACCTTATCTAGCTGTAGGAAAGAGAATATGTCCAAAATCTTATATATGTGGGTTTGAAGTACACAAACACATCCTACTCAACTGAAAACCACAAAAGCTTCTTCCTAGAGGCCATCTGCAAGCACCACACAATTACAGGAAACACAAAAATACATTTTGCCTACCACTTGTTGTAAAAACTGTGTGGCCCTTGCCAAGATAACTGTTTAATGCAGAAAATAATCCACAAGAGGTTTGTAGACCTTTGGTGATTTACAGGGAGGGGGGGAGAAAAGAGGATCTAGTTATGGCCTCAACAGATAACAAAGAAAACAGAACACATGTCCATGGAGCAAGCCAAGGAAGAGAGCAAAGGAGGAAGTCACTACTTCTTTCAGCAGCAGGAGATGAGGGTCTCTGAGGTGTGAGCAAATCAGGCAAAAGCAGTTGCTGACACAACTCAGGTACAGCCTAACTGCTTCCTCTTCGTTTGCACTTCTGACCAGGAAAGGAAAATGCCTTTAAAAGGAAAAATGTCTTCTCTGATACAGCAGAAAGGCTAAACTCCACCTGACCTGGTATCCTGCTCACTGCCCTTTTCCAGCATTCATGAATTCTCTCAAAATCACATCCTCAGAGTTCGGTCCCCATCCTGAAAGGGCCAAGCACACTGCGCTTGCAGCGAAACATACCACCAGGCTCTGGTGAGCAAGAGTTTCCTAGACAGCTAAACATCATCTCCTCCTGCACATTCCACAGACTTTCATACTTCTGGGGTCATCCAAGCCACCAGAGTCTCCAATTGCTGTTGGATCCATGCCTGGTGAGGCATCCAGTCACCCGATCAGTGCCCCAGGTCACTTGTCACACACTCTCCCCTGAATGATGTGCCCCTGATATGTGCCTTTTTCCTCGAGATACATGATCCAGCACAAGGGTAAGACACATAGGTGTGAGGAACCAAAGAACGAGTCTCACATCATCTGAGATGTGACAGCTCTGCTAGAGCCACAGCAGCTTCTCCACCAGCTTTTTAAACTGCTTTTAACCATGTGTAAAAGTAAATGCACAGCATCAGCCTATGTGTTTAAATGTTCTCAGGCAAGCACTGCTAACAAATACACACATTCCCCCTCTCCACCTCCAACAGGGCAGCCACAGCATTGAATTGCTTCAGTTCTGATAGTTAGCTACAGAATAAAAAAATCTCCATACCAGCAGCTGACGTTTCTCAGACAGGGAAAAGCTCCACCTCTGTCACCAGCTGAAGGCAGTGTGCTCTCGGGCTGCGGGTGCTGGCCACAAGTGCAGTGTTAGATGTCTTCACAGGGTATCTCAGTCAGCATTAGAGCTTTGGAAGGAAAAGCACAGCACGGCAAAGGGTTATGAAGACAATTAGGGGACTAGAACATCTCTCTTATGAATAAAGGCTGAGAGACTTGGGGCTTCTTACCCTGGAGAAGAGAAGGCTGAGGGGGAATCTTCTCAGTACTGATAAATACTTCAGGCTGGGTGTCAGGAGGATGCGGCCAGTGGCTTTTCAGTGGTGCTCAGTGGCAGGATGAGGTAATGGGCACAAACTTGAACATAGAAGTTCCATCTAAACATGAGGAGGAACTTCTTTACTTTGAGGGTGGCAGAGCATTGCCCAGAGAGGCTGCAGAGTTCCATTCTCTGGAGTCATTCCAAACCCACCTGGACCCTATCCTGTGCAACCTGCTCTGGGTGAACCCTCTTTGGCAAGGGGGTTGGACTAGCTGACCTCTAGGGTCCAACCCCTATCATCCTGTGGTTGTTTTCATGCACAAAACGTTCCTTATTCCAGTACTCTACTGCCTAGAATCCACAGGAGGGCATCACTGCTTCAGAGATCATAAAGCAGAAGCAGCTAACAGTCCCGACCTAGCACCTGGCTTCCTCCTTTACTGAATGGTCTTAGTAAAAGCTGATACAAAATGGCTTATTAAGGACCATTTATAGCCACTCTTGTCACTAAAGAAACACCCTTCTGGCATGTTTAATGGGTCCAAACTGAAGTTCTGGCAAAGAGCATCAGGGGCAATAGAAGGACATTACAAAGTCAAAAGGAGCTCTTATAAGTTACAGATACTTTGATTATCTAAGCCCTCGTATAAACACAAAGCCATATCCTTTTAATTGGTTTCAGCCTCTTTAGTTTGTATCCCTGTGCTCGGCTTAATCTATCAGCAGATGTTGATTTGTGAGTTTTGTAGGACTTTGGTGTCTTGGACTTCTGATGAGTTGAAGTTGATTTGTTAGTACAGTGCAACCCTCCAGATTTAGGTCTCCTTCCAGCATTTTGAAACCTACATGAGCAGAATGCCTGCTGCAATCAGTTCTGCATTAACATTATGCTCCTTGCAGGCTGCAGTAACATCACCCTAGCTATGCCTCATTTCTTTTCATCACTGCATGGGTGAAAACAGTTAAGAATAGAGAGGATTCAACCATCATTTCCCAGATCACTCCAAGATCCACACGCGTGCAGGAAGAGACTTTTAGGGGGCTCCCTCCTATGCAAATCAGCACTTCAGACAGATTGTTGCTAAAACATGCTGCAGCAGCACCACAAACTTCCCCATCCCAGCCCCTTGTTTTAGCTTTGGGGGTGAAGATCTTAAAAGAGATGCAACTGTCCTTGAGGGACCCTTTGCTTTTTTTGGCAGATTTCTCTTTCACTCTTTTCTGCTGTTTGTACTTTAATCTGTATAAATGTCAAGTATGTGATCTTACTTTTGAGACTATCATGAAGTAGCAGTGGTTGGGAGAGGGCTTTCCTTGAAGGGGATTGATTGAAATGCACTGATATGAAACTCAATAGGTTTGCCCACCTAGAGTTTGAACATGACACTTTTCAGGGTTAAAATGCAGATGGGGAATAAAACACTACCCCTCTCTTTTATTTGCTTAATGCAAAGTAAGATATTCTGTGGATGAAAAAGCAACTACAAAATAACCCACAGGAACTGTTTCTTCAGTAAGTGGCGGCAGAAGTTCACCTCACTGAACAAAATCTTCCCTGAGCCCTTTGTAAGGGGAGTGAGCTGAAAGAGAAACACCTTTGAGAAGGGTGAAGCAGAAAGGCAACAGAGAATTCAATCTGAATCCTTTTCTTTGGACTTGCATTACCATTTTTCCATAAATCCTGTCCTCCTTCCCCTGAAGCTCAAATTTTCCTTTCATCTTTCCATTCTTCTGTCATTATTGATCATTTCATCTCTTCTCTTTACTAAAAGTTTATATAAGAGTGATGGGATGAAAGTAAGACAGCAAAATATGATCTGAGGAGTCAAGGTTCCTGTCGAAGATCAAAGAACTGAGCAATGCTGTGGCAGATGTGAGAGGTTGGACCTTTCACTATGTCTTAGTCCAAGGCAGAGCAGGATCACAAGTTTTGCCAAAAGAAGACCTGGAGCCAGCCATGCTCTGATCTTTTTCACCTACAAGTCTTTCTTCATATATTTTCCAGCTAAATTAAAATCTATTTCTGTGGTTTTTTTCTCATTAGCTATTCTTAGGCCTCATTTATTTCTCATTCCACAGACCCTCTGTAGGGTAGGTTTTGTGGTTCTTTTTCATGCCTGACATTTAACTTTGTCTGAAAACAGCAGGAGGAGTTTCTCTATGAAGTTCAGTACCTACCTGCCTGAAATTAGCTGTAAGACATTCGTGCTATTCAAGAGCTTTTAAAAGGAGGTGGTGCAAAAAAGTGAGGGTTTCTAGATGCAAAATAGCCATCAGAATTGAGAGTCTTAATTCAGAAAATCAGAACCTTTATACTAGAGTGGGAAACATGTAGGAAAAATTGAAATAGAGTGAGATTAAGAGGAAAAACCTTTTGATTATGTAAGGATTTGTTCATTACAATTAAGGCAGTGAGAAACGCCCCGGCATGAGGACAGCAGGGTTGGTGCTCAGAGTGTCATTAGAAAAAGACTGTGGAATGGAAAGAAAACAGTGATAGAAATTATCCTATTCTCCCCCCAATCTGAGCTGATGAAACAACTCATCTTGGGCAGAGCTTGCTCTTGGGAAACATCAGCTAGAGAAGTTCTAAAAGGCTACAAAGGATCGAATCAGGCTTTGGGAAGTGGGAACCATTCTAAAATATGAATTACTGCTGCCATATCCTATTAGAATTACTCACACATCTTTTTTTTTCAGTAAAAATAGTAACTTGGCTGACCCAAAACCTAAAGCTGCTGACCTAAAACCTAAAGCTGCTGACCTTCCAAGCCAGGGAGCACATCAATCTCCAGCTCAAGCGTACATCAGCTGAATGAGCTCCAGATATCAGCTGAAAGTTCATGGCATAATAGGATGTTTAAAATTAATATCCTATGAGGAGTAACTCACTGAAAGTTCAAGCAGATTTTAGACCAGCTGACTTTTCATTCCAAGCATGACCTAATTGAGAGGTACAGACTGGAATGAAACATCAAAGATATTGCAAAGCTGTTCTCTAGAGCTCTGCAAATACAGTGGGATGAAAGCTGAATGCCAGGGACTGAATCTGAGTGATTCCTTCCGAGTCACAGAGTGCTGTTCCAGCTCACACAGAGACATCCATCCTTCTCCACTGCAGCACCTCTGAAGAAAAATGTGCAGTGAGTTCTTAGTTGAGATTCAGATGTTGCTCGTTTGGCCAAATGACAACCTTTCTGCTGAAGAGACCTTGTTGGGCTGTTGCTTTTGCCACTGCATGGGAAAATGTGAAGGGACTGTGTTTTTCCCTCCACCAGAACATATTATCTTACTTTCCTGACATTAACCAGCACATCAGACACTAAGATAAGGGACTTCCAATTATCCCTGCTTATTTCTCTCTGCCTCTTTGAAGTGCTATAAAAAATAATACTTAGGAGGAAGAAATACTTCAGATCCTTCAGAGATACTGCAGGTCACTGAGCCAGCTCTTAGCCAAGCTGCTACTAAAGAACTCTTCCAGCTAGGAAGCTGAGACTTCCTGTGTATACATCTCTAGTCAATCTTGCTTTCTGCAGGAGACTGCACCAGGTATGAACAAGGACTGCTGCACAGCTGTGTGAGAGAAGCAGCTAAGCAAAAGCAAAAGGCTGGAGTGGTCAGCCAGCAACAGAGCTTCCTGTTGGGTGAGGAATTGTGTAAATGCCACAGCAAAAAGCAAGCTCAGAGAATGTATGTGCTAGAGAATGTCATCAACAGGCTGCTGCCAAGACAACAGACCTCATTCCAAACCTCACACCTGAAAACTTCTGAAAGGCAGCAGATTGATACAAAGCGAGGGGATTCCAGGTGAGACAGTTTGGCCTTTCCACAGAGCACAGAATCACAGAAACATTCAGGTTGGAGAAGACCTTCAGGATCAGCAAGTCTGACCAGTAACCCTACTCTACAAAGTTCATCCCATAAACACCACATCCAAATGGCCATTAACACATCCAAGGTTGGTGACACAACCACCTCCCTGGGCAGCCCATTCCAATGCTTGACCACTCTTGCTGTGAAAGGTTTTTTCCCTCATGTCCAGGCTAAGATTTCCAGATGGAGGCCTGCATGCAGTGTTAGGTTAGAAACAAAGGCCTCCATCAATAAGCAGCCTGAGCTTTGTTTGAAACCCATGAACAGGACTAAAATACCTTTTAATTTCACAGACTCACAGAATGTCAGGGGCTGGAAGGGACCTCAAAAGCTCATCCAGTCCAAGCCCCCTGCCAGAGCAGGATCCCCTATACTAACTGATTTCCCTCATCAAGAGAAACCACACTTTTATGACCTATTCTGGTACTTATTTATCACATTTTATTTTGAGGTCTTGATCCTCTTCCTGAGCTCCTCTACAACCAGGAACTTGAAAGTGCTTTGGAAAAATCTTTGGGGTCTGCAATATTTTTTGACATAATCAAACCCACCAAGTGCTAGAAAAGTATATTCACATTACTTGATGCTTAACATAGCAGAAGTCCCAGGTGACTTAGAAAAAAAAGCTAAAGTGATGGAAATTTTAGTGGGAGGCATAAAGGAAGTTTCCCAACAGCAGATTAGTCTCCTGAATACCTAACTGTGGATCTTTAAAACACAGCTTAGACAAACACGTCATGAACAGATACAACTACAGGAGATGCAGGAGGTTTGGCTGGCTGATCTCAGAGGCTCCCTCCAACCCAATTCTCTACCCATACAGCAGCGTGACAAATACTGCTGCATTTTCAGACAACTCTGACCTGCACTCAGCATCAGCCTGCTCAGCCCAAAAGCCTGCTGCTTTTCAAGTGCAAGCACATTGTCTTAGACAGATTTTGGGATCCTCACAAATGTTTTGTCTGTAAGAATAGAATAGAATCAACCAGGTTGGAAGAGACCTCCAAGCTCATCCAGCCCAACCTAGCACCCAGCCCTACCCAGTCAACCAGACCATGGCACCAAGTGCCTCATCCACTCTTTTCCTGAACACCTCCTGGGACGGTGACTCCACCACCTCCCTGGGCAGCCCATTCCAATGCCAATCACTCNTCCTGATCCAGGCCAGGATGCCATTGGCTCTGCTGCCCACCTGGGCACACTGCTGGCTCATCTTCAGCCTACTATCTACCAGTACCCCCCAGGTCCCTTTCCTCCTGGCTGCTCTCCAGCCACTCTGTCCCCAGCCTGTAGCGTTGCTTGGGGTTGTTGTGGCCAAAGTGCAGAACCCTGCACTTGGCCTTGTTGAATTTCATCCCATGAATGCAAGTTTCTACTTCTCTCATTTCAGAGGGAATCATAATCTCTGAGTCCATGCCCAGGTTCTAACCCCAGACCATTTTCTGTGGACCCTGCTTTTGCTGCTGCTGGAGAGCCACAGTATGGTTCAGAGCAAGAGACTGGGATACTGGGGGTTAAGTGGACCCAGATATGAAGTGAAGAGTTTAAAAAGCAATGTACTAAACAGCCCATCCTAAGAAGGAGCAGTTCCTTTCCTGTCTCAGAAGCGTCCACTCTAAACATTTAGCAGGGAAACAGAGAGTGCTGATTGTTGTAAGCCAGCAGCTATGAAAGGTGAGGGCTTTCACTGGAAAGGCAGCAGTAACAAAGCACCCTCTAGGGCAGTGTGTCACACTTTGCTCTTCAGGAATATTTCTATGGCTCTGGAGCCGAAGCTAAACCAGCAATGTATAATGAACATAGGATCATTTTAATTGCAACAGAGCAAACGATACACTCAACAGGGTGTGCATGCTCCTTCTAAACAGCTTATTGTCTTTTCCTCTCTGCCTCGGCTCACCAAGCAATAAACCATCTGCAGGTGTTTGTGTATGAAATCCGACACAAGGAAAACATTTGCACTCCAGGCCAGATAAGATAACCGAAATTGCCAGATAAAGTGTTTGACAGGGCGGAGGGAAGCCACACGGCAGAGGAAAATCCATCCCCATGACTACTGGTCCTTTCTCCTCCCTGCTCATTGCTGTTGCAGGCTTCTTGGATTCCAGAGCTGGTTTTATTCCTCAGTAGCCTTTCTACAGATTCAGGCACAGTTGGAAATTGTGAGGCTGTGGTTTGTTGTCGGAAAGAGAAGAAAAGAGAGTTGCTCTAGCAGCTGATGGCTTTGGATTCTTTCATACACAAAGGAGATGTTTTTGCTGGCTGTGTAATTAACTCAAAAGGGGAAAAGAAAAGCTGTTAAAGGCAGTCTGGATATGACTTGAATTTTTCATCAGGTAAGAAGTCAGAAAATCCATACAACTGTGTCAAACCTTACTGAAATCTGTCTTTTAAAGGATTGTTGTATTCTGTGCATCCTGTATTTAAATCTGAATGGAAAGTACCCTCCAGATTTTAGCAATGCAATACTTTGGAACTTAATAAACAGGCGATGTCTGCAACCAGAACATTTACTGGTCACTTGGAAAGGATGAGACTATGCATCTTGGACATAGGTAAGAAAATACTTAGGAAGGAAAGCCTTTTTAAATCTCATTTTACCTTAAGACTTAAAGAAAGCCTTTTTAAATCTCATTTTACCTTAAGACTTGAAGAAAGCCTTTTAAAATCTCATTTTACCTTAGACTAAAAGGTCTCATTTTACCTTAAGACTTAAAGAAAGCCTTTTAAAATCTCATTTTAACTTAGCTTGTGCTTTTGATTTTCTTTTGCTTATGTACATTTCAGTAGTGTTTCTGTATCTAAGGGAATGAAACAAAGTGACTAAGTGGATTGTCATTTATTAGTGTTAAACTCTCTGTGGCAGGGAATCTCTCTCAGAATGCATTGATTAGGTACTGAAGCGATTAGTTCTCTTATTAAACACTTCAGCTCTAGCTGCAGTTCAAAGATGCTGATTCTGCCGGTATGCAGTAGCTTAAAGACTGCCACTATGCATTACAATAGAGTTCAACAGGCTGCAGTCAGTACTCTGTAACTCATTTTTATGCTCCAGATGTTTAGACAAGTGTAAATGGTTTATTGCCTTGCATTATGACATGCACTAAAGACTCTGCTTTTTAACTCACAGTACGAAACAAACAACAAGAATTCAATCTTTTTCACCTGAAAAATAGGACAATGTAGATGATCAGTGTGCCTAAAGCTGAACTGATCACAGCACAGAGACTTTTCCTTCCCAGCAGAAAGTGCCAAAGCAGCCCTACCAGCCACACTGAATTCCTGGGAGAGGACACTGGTCACTCGCTGTCAAGCTGTTGTGCACTGATGGATAAATAAGCAAGCACGGCAAAGAGTGCATAAAATCTTACAACCCTGGCTCAGCCTCCCATCCTTTGAGTCCCCACAGCTTCTCCTGCTCACATAAAAAACGAGGTAGAGCAGAGATTATGTCTCTGAAGGCATCTTCCTTCCAAGCCAGTTCACCTGCTAAGACCTGATCTTTCCACAAAGGGCAGGGCTCAGATCTGTGTGAGCCAGGTGAATACTAAAGGCAGTGCAATAAGAAAGATCACCCTTAGGCTCAAGCAGCCAGACTTCAGACCCTTACATGTCAAGGGTGGCAGTAAAGCTCATCAGGGCAACCTGGCTGGCTGCCTCTTGTCTATCCAGCACAAGCATCGTGCTGTGTGAAAAACTCAACCGGTGCAGCTCCAGGGAGAAGCAATTTTTAGTGCATTCCAGGCAACAGGTTGCCTAAAGATGCTGTTGCCCAGCATCATCATCATCAATTTCTGTAGGGTATAACTTTAGAATCCTTTTCAGCTCTCCTGGACTCACTAGGAGGGGAGTTTTTGCAAGGTGGTGCACACACAGTAGGATACATAGCTCTTCTTTTTTGTCCTCCTGGAGCACAAACACCTGTGAGGGACTAAAAAGTCTATCTGAGCCACTAGACTTGAACAGCTTTTGCAGTATGACTGGACAAGCTTCTGTGCTATCCCCTCCACAGGGCTGTAACCAAGGCAGATGGGTTACTGGGGGAGACTATAGGACATCATGTGAGACCCTGACCACCACCTGAGTCGCATTTGGCGCACCAGGGCCACGCGTAGGCACTTAAATCCATAGACATTTCTTATACCAGCATGAGCACAGCAGCTGAAAAGTGTATTTGATTCAGAAGAAGAGTAATGGATGCTCTGGTTGTGGCTTTGATTCTTTTTAGAAACTCAATTTGAAACATCCCAACTTAAGCAGAAGTATCAGGGTAAAGCAGCCCAGGATAGAACTCAAGTTGGAAGATTCACTGAGGATCTGAGGGGCAAAGAATTACAAAACCAGCTCCCAGTTGAAGCTTGGCTTTGGTGCTTCATCTCATGCAAGCAGCCAAACATTTTTCACTCCTTCATAATTAAATAGTGGTAATCACTTCTGTAGAAAAGGCTGACAAATGTACACATAAACAGAGTACTTCTAGTGACAATAAACCACCCACCTAATCCTCCTTCTTTTCCTGCAGCCTCTTCTCCATGCTGATCTCTGCAGGCTCTCAAAGCTCTGGTGTTTATTGCTAGGGGTGAAGAATGAACGTCTTCCACATAGCTTCCCAGTAATTCCTACTTCAAAAAGGCACTCAGGTGAACTAGAGGTGAGTTTTCAAAGGTATATAGGTAGAACATAATTATCTACCTTTGAATTTCAAAAGTAATTCTTTGCATCCTTTTTTTCCTTCCCCAGGTTGGAAACAACCTCTGTCTGGCCAGCAAGCTGGTGAGCTTTTGACTTAAGATTCACTTTTTAACTCAGTGATAAATTCAAAGCCATCAAGATATGCTGCTGAAACCTAATTCTTCCCATCAATATTAGTGTTACAACAACGGATTCGCACTAATATCCAATTTTGACTTGACACTTGGCTAATTTAGAACTGAGAAAAGAATCAGCCCTGTGGCTCTTGAGCACGTATTGCACTGAACCACAGAACATTTTGGGGGTGTCATTTGTCAACCTTGTACAACAGTGAGCAGTGAAACAAGACAACCTTTGGCAGCTCCTGCTATGGAGATAATTGTGTGTAACTAAGATGTGAGCCCTGGTTTACGTTACTGTCGGAGCAGACTGAGGGAGAGGCCAGGTTATCGCTAACACAGGAGAAGAACAGTAAGGTGTTGTTCACAGAGGTGTTAAATCTCACTCATCATTTTGATCTGGTGCATTAACTCACACTGCTTTGCAGCTCTAGAAAATGTGTGTGATGGCTAAGCTAGCAGTGTGATGGCAGGACCCAGTTCTTTTCTGATAATAAAAAGCAACAGCTGATCCTCGCTGGAATTCCTTAAACCTTGCTAAGTCTTCAGCTGAGACAGATCTGAAATATTTGACTTTGAAAAGCAAAGTTTATCCCCAGCTGACAAAAGAGGATTTGTATGGAAATGTGCAGACCAGTTTAAGCAGAGCTATCACTCATCTCAGCCAGGTCTGTAACTCAGACAGTGCAGAACCTCAGAAAGGCAGCACCAGCCTCCATCCACATAGACACAAACCCACTAATACTCAGTCTCTGGCTTTCCCAACTCTCTAGTTCATTAGATCAGATCTGCCCAAAACTTCAAAGACACCAACTACAGCATCAGGCTCATAGGAATCCTTGTCTTGGAAAGCTCCTTCTAAAGCTGATCCTAAATAACACCAAGTTTTGTCCATAGGTTGGGAGATGCCTCACGATGGACAAAGCCATTCAGCATCCCAGTGAGATTCTCTCTAATCAAACTCTCTCTAACATTAGTTACTCACAGTTTCTGAACTTTGATACATGCCAGCTGTCCTTCCTTGAAGAATTCCTGCTCATCACAGCCTACACACTAGTTACAGTAGTGGGGCTTTTTGGGAATCTTTGCCTGATGGTTATCATAAAGAGACGGAAAGAAGCTCAAAACGTCACCAACGTTTTGATTGCCAACCTCTCTTTGTCAGATGTCTTGATCTGTGTCATGTGCATCCCTGTCACGATTGCATACACCCTAATGGACTACTGGATCTTTGGGGAAACCATGTGTAAAATCACTTCTTTCACACAAAGCATCTCTGTCACGGTCTCCATCTTCTCCCTTGTGCTGATTGCCGTTGAGAGATACCAGCTAATTGTGAACCCACGTGGCTGGAAGCCTAATATTTCCCATGCTTACTGGGGAATCCTTTTCATCTGGGGCTTCTCCCTCGTAATCTCCATTCCTTTTCTGCTGTTTCACCAGTTAACTGATGAACCCTTCAAACATCTGTCTTCCCATAGTGATTTCTACAAGAACAAGGTGGCTTGCATCGAAGCGTGGCCGTCTGTCACAGCGCGACTGACTTTTACCACTGCCCTGCTGCTTTTCCAGTACTGCTTCCCACTGGGCTTTATTTTTATCTGCTATCTCAAGATCTTTGTATGCCTTCGAAGGAGGCACTGTAAAATAGACAGGATGAGGGAGAATGGGAGCAGACTGAGTGAAAACAAAAGGATTAATATGATGCTGATATCCATTGTTGTGACTTTTGCAGCTTGCTGGTTGCCTCTCAACATATTCAATGTTGTTTTCGACTGGAACTACGAAGCACTCATGAGCTGTAATCACAACCTAGCATTTACAATATGCCATCTCGTGGCCATGATCTCTACATGTATCAATCCTATCTTTTATGGATACCTTAACAAGAATTTCCAGAAGGATTTGGTGGTATTAGTTCACCGCTGCAGATGCTCAGCATCACAAGAGGAATACGAAAACATTGCCCTTTCAAATCTGCAAACTGATGCATCTAAGGCATCTCTGAAATTAACTAATCCCCCTGTGGATATCTAAAATAATCCAACAGCAGCTTCCAAAACTTTGTTTTGTGGCAGATGGCCTCTTTCTGTGTGTCCTGATCCTGTTACTGCTGAGTTCAAAGGAAGTCTCTGCCATTTAGCTCTGCAAAAATAGGATTATGCTCCCATAGGTACTTTATGATAGCATTACTGCTAATAAACACCTTCCAAGAGTCTTAAAGATCAATAATAATGAATTAGAACCAGTATTAACATCTCTTTTAGCCCACAGTTCCCAAGTGGCTGGTACACTTCCTTAGCACCAATAAAGCCACTGATTCAGTTGTCCAGCCTGGCTTCACCCAAGCAAAGCAGGAATATTGGGGCATGCCTCACTCCATGCTGTTTGCTGGCCTTGCCACTTCCCAGCCCCACACTGTTCCCACCTCACTCTCATCTGCATAACAGCTTATGGGCAGTTCACACTGCAAGGAAGGGCCTTTTAGTGATCCTGAGCCTCCACCATCTTCCTTTCAGCCTCAGGCTGTAGTTTGCTTTGATTTAGTCCGAGTTCAGCCTAGAAACCAGAGGGGGAAAGGCCAGAACTGGAATGTCTCTTTTGATTATTCTTGTGAGCACTATTACAGGCCCCATTTCATGTGCTGCAAAATCCACTCAGATTGATGCTGTGCAAGATGAAATTTCTCCTAAAAGCCTTGTGCTCTACTCCAAACTACCAGTTCACATCACTGCTCTGTTACCATCATCACTGGACTTTAAAACACACCTTTCAGAACCTCCATTACCAAACAAACACACCATCAATTCAGAGTAAATTTTCTTCAGCTGCTTACCCAGACTGTAGATTCCTCTTTGTGTAGAAAATCAGGTTGTGTTTTAATGTGCAAAAGAGCTTAACCCAGATTTCTGCCCTGGCCAGTGGCCACGCATGAGGCAGATGTGGTCACTTCTGCTGGCCTGTGTTTGAAATGAATGACTTTTGTTGCATAGTGCATAGAAGCCTAAAGGTGTAATGCTGGACACAACTTTCCTCAAAGTCAAACATTTCAAACTACACTTTCCAGGTTGGCCATGAAAAAAATCACAGAATCACAGAATCAAGCAGGTTGGAAGAGACCTCCAAGCTCATCCAGTCCAACCTAGCACCCAGCCCTGTCCAATCAACCAGACCATGGCACTAAGTGCCCCAGCCAGGCTTTGCTTCAACACCTCCAGGGACGGTGACTCCACCACCTCCCTGGGCAGCCCATTCCAATGCCAATCACTCTCTCTGCCAACAACTTCCTCCTAACATCCAGCCTGAACCTCCCCTGGCACAACATGAGGCTGTGTCCCCTTGTTCTGTTGCTGGTTGCCTGGCAGCAGAGCCCAACCCCACCTGGCTACAGCCTCCCCTCAGGCAGTTGTAGGCAGCAATAAGATCTATAACCAAACCCATTCTTCAGCCACGCTACAGAGCAACAAAAACAATCAGTTCATGTCAGGCTGTTTAAATGCCCCACTTAGAACACCTTAGTCCTACAAGTCAGCATGCTCTTTCTTGTTCAAGGTAAACAGGATTAACCACCTGTATTGCTACAGCCTCTCCTCTTCCTCAGTCCTAAATATCACCCTTGCACCTAGAACTCCTAGTAATTTATTCTCTAACTTCAGCAGTTTACCAATGCCTTAAGCAACAAAAAATAACATTCAATCAGCCCCTTGATGATTCAGCTATGATGAGATTTACCTGAAGGCTGTAAAATTCTCTTGGGTAGGGACCATTCCCTCAGTTCTCTTGTTCTGCTGCTGCAGCCTTAGTGCAGGCTGCTTGGATCACTCTACCTATCAGAGGAGCTCTGTGAGAAGAGCCTCCTAAGCTCTTGCAGGTGTGTTGGGTTAAGTGCTTCCTGATTCACACTGAGCAAAAAGACCTCCTTGATTTCTACTGGTGCCTGATCCGATTGAAGTCATGAGGGTAGCAAAGATGGCAGCATTAGTGACAAGGGGGACCAAGTATTTGAGTGACAGGAATGGATTACTTCTAGCATCAGTTAGATTTTTTTTCTCCTTAGCTCAAATATCACTGGTGTGAAGTAGAGCTCAAGAACCATCACTTAAACACCTACTTTGTGCATCAGCAAAAAGACCAGGAGATGGGTAAATACCTAATAAAGGCTAATCATTGGACCACTGAGAGTAGCTTAGTACTAATTATCTCTATTAACACCAATCCCTAGTCACTGCTTTATGTGCAGTTTGATATCTGACTTCCAGACCAGCCAACAGGACTGATTAGGCTTTGATAATAAAAGGAACAAAGATCATAGAATGGTTTAGGTTGGAAGGGAACTCATCTAGTTCCAACCCCTGCCACAGGCAGGGACACCTCCTACAGGTCATTCAAGGCCTCATCCAACCTCATCCTGAACACCTCCAGGGAGGCTACGAAGCACAGAATCACCCAATGTGATCTTTGATCACATTGGGTGATTCTGTGCTCCGTAGCCTCCCTGGGCAAACTGTGCCACTGTCTTACCACCCTCTTCTAGTTTGAATCTCCCTTCTGCCAATTTAAACCCATTCCTCCTCATCCTGTCATTACAAGACCTTGACAAGTTACTTGGTTTTAATACATCAACATTATGAACTTCAAGGTGCTGTGTGCTGGTGACATGTGTGACTGTAACCTGCAAGCATTACAGACTGCTCAGCTGGCAAATGCTGCCTGTGCTGAGTAATGCTGACAGCTTTGTTTTCTCTTATTTTATTGGTGTAACAAGTAGACAAAACTACACCAGCCCTTCTCTCCAGACTGTTGATGCAACCAGCTGAGGACTGTGAGCTTCCCTGGGGGACAGCTGAGACATGGAATTAATCACAGAAGGCTAAAAGGGGAGCCTGACCTCCAGAAAGCTATCCAATTGTGCCAACAAAGTCCTAGCAGTGATGTTTGCTTAAAAACCCTGCATGAGAGCTTTGTTCAAGTGGTTCAGCCATGTAGAGCAGATCAATAAACTCATAAAGATCCCTGTAAATGAATATATCCTTAGGTGTATTTGTATGTGATGGTTGGTTGGTTGAACTGTAAATACAGATAACTTGGGAAACGGCATTCATTGTGAAAGTGCTCCTGTTGAGCAGCCAGCTCAATTGGTTATTGACTGCAATGATGTACATGGACAGAAGCACTGCCATAGCTGTGTATCCTGTAAATATTTTGATTCCTCCCTGTCTGCTGAGAAATAAATATTACCTTGTATCAAACTGCTACGTTGCCCAGCTGGTAAATTTTACTGCCTCTAATTTTGATAGGACGGAGCTCATACAAACAGTTCTGGAAGGTGGTTTAGCATTTCGCATGTTCACTTATTAGTTCACTGCTTAGATAAGCAAAGATCAGGGGAAAATTAGATCTTTTTTTTGCTTCCAGTAGAGAAGAAGGACTTAAAACCAGCCAGAGAACCTTCTCAGAGCTCATGGTGATGGCATACAGTTGGTGAAGGACAGAATCATAAACCAGACTTCAACTGAAAGTATGCCTCAAGGGCAGAGTGACTTCTGCCTATGGTGCTTTATGATTTCTACTCAGCTACTATCCAGGTGTTTAGATACTGCTTGCTTAGACATTTTGCAGGTGCCTATAATAATCTCTGCACTTTGTCAGAGTGGAAGCTTCCTTTCAGCAACTCAGGAAATTCTCTCTGTACTACTGGCAGAACTCCTCTGAGTGCTGCATTGCAGCCCTGCTGCTACACGTTCATTTCCAAAGCAACATCTACTACTGTGTTTTCATTCATCAGGGTTTAAGTAGCAGAAAGACACTTCCATTTTTTCTTGCTTAAGCCAAAATAGTCACACCACATTTGCCTGCACATCTGGTAAAGCTGCTGGGATTTAACAGTGACACATATTACTGGGGCCAGTTCTAGCCTTGGAGATGAGATGCTTTTCTTTTGTCCAACCTGATGAGGGGAGCAGGGCAAATGACGACACCTGAAGGGTGGTTGTAGCCAGGAGGAGGTTGCTCTCTTCTCTCAGGCAGCCAGCACCAGAACAAGAGGACACAGCCTCAAGCTGCGCCAGGGGAAATTTAGGCTTGAGGTGAGGAGAAAGTTCTGCACTGAGAGAGTCATTGGACACTGGAATGGGCTGCCCAGGGAGGTGGTGGAGTCGCCGTCCCTGGAGCTGTTCAAGGCAGGATTGGACGTGGCACTTGGTGCCATGGTCTAGCCTTGAGCTCTGTGGTAACGGCTTGGACTTGATGATCTATGAGGTCTCTTCCAACCTTGGTGATACTGTGATGACAGCCAGCCTCTGCTTTTTACATTCCACTGGTTTGAAGTCACTTCACAGCTGCACCAGTTGCAAAGCAAGAACATTTCACCCTGCTGTAAGTTCACATTGCACTGACCGGCACCGCGAGAGGTAAAATTCTAACCAACACCAGAGCTGACTTTCAGAGGGATAAATTCTGCACCTAAGAAGTGTCTGAATCTCACCCAGAAATAGGAATTCTGACAGGCAGGTCACTACAAGCTTCCAGACAGGTGGGCATCTAAGGAACTGACAACAGGTCATCTGATGCCACAGTTCTTTAGCAAGCTCTGCCACATGCCTCTGCAAACACATTTTGGGTTTAGCCTTCATTCCATAGAAACAAACTTTACACCATTATGCTTCTGTCTTTTTGACCTCAATAACATTTGAGCCCTTGGTCAGTCTCAGCCAAATTTTAACGAGTAGCTGTCTCCCAGATGGTTGCTTTGGAAGAAGAGTGGCTGGCTGGAAGACAGACGTGCAAGCTGCCACCCCACTGAAGGTCACACACACAGCAGCACAGGCTCTGGTCTCCACTACCTGATCAGAAGATGCACAGCTTCAGACTAGCAGATGCTGTCCACAACTCAGAAGAGCTGTCAGGGTTTCAGAGAACTGACACAGAAGTTTTGCCCTAGCACTTGGGATCCTTCAGGCCAAGCAAACAAAACCCCAAGAAGAACCCACACACAAGTTGCCACACTGTGTCCCCATCACGCAGCTGGAAATGCATCTCGACCTTTGCACTCCTGTAGGCACCAGTGGCATCCCAAAGCATCAGCAGCACTTTGCCCAGGCTTATGGGGCAGAGGAAAAGTAGAAAGATGACACCACCTCACCATGGGCAGAGAGGTCTTTTTGCTACTACAGAATCTTGAGACTCACCAACTACCATGGTTTACCTGCAGCAAATCCTCCAAGCCCTACACCTCCTTCCCCAGCTCCCTCCTCCTGCGCCCCACGCACAGACTGTCTGACAAGATGCAAAGAGTGGCCAACATGATCTGGCCACCTTCTTACTTACCTTCTTACTGCACTTCTGGATGTTAATTAATGGAAGCAAACTAGGGTTTGGCTCTCCAGAGAAAAATCATTCCTTACACCGACAGACTCACCTTCTCCCCTTTTTTATCTCAACACTCCACCTTCCCCAAGCCCATCACAGTAGATGAATGATGAGCCAACCTGTTAGGTGCACCTCATGTTTGCTTCATCATATGAATATTTGTTTTTCTTCTTCTCTGTCCTGAACAGCATTCTGAGAGGAAAGCAAATCTGTGCAGCAAAGCTTTGAGTGACCTCCCAGTGAAGGGTGAGACAGACAGAGATGTATTCAGTGGGACCTCTTAGACTCCATCAACACAAAACAGCACTGCCCTGCCCTTGCCATTCTATGCTAATAAGACACTTTCAAATGCTCCACGATGGCAGCCTTAGAATTAACTTGTCTGCTATCACTCAGTTTTAAATAAGGTTCCTTTGGCACACAGCTTGGTTTTCATGCAAATGCACTGCCTGATGTCTTTTATTTCATCTCTCAGGCTTCTCTCTTAGTCACAGACTATTAACATAATGTGATGGAACTGGCACCTGTGGGGAGCTGTTCTCCGTGAAGAATTCATTTTACCCTCATACCTAGTGAGGAAGACTTGGTAATTCAGGTAACAGCTACATGAATTAGTTCCTCCCACTAAGAATGGCTACTGGAGTCAGACAAGCTCTCCATGTTTGAGGTTCCTCTAAAGACAATCACTTACACATCCTTGCCAGCTCCCTTTTGAGGCTGGAGATTTCTGCTGTGCTTGCCTCCATGAAACCAGAACAGGCAGCTCAGCTGTCCCAGGCATGCACTTCTGCCACAGCTGCTGCACAGCCTCCACCTTCACTGACTCCCAGGCCACAGCTACACATAGCAGCACATTAAGAGTCTCTCATCCTCAATACAGGGCAACAGCGTTGTCTATTAACAGGCAACAAAATGCCTCTTTTTGGGACTAAAATCATTGGCATGGTATACTTGTGCCAGATGATCACAGGATGTCAGGGGTTGGAAGGGACTCAAAGAGATCATCAAGTCCAACCCTCCTGCCAGAGCAGGACCACACACTCTAGCTCAGGTCACACAGGAACACATCCGAACAGGCCTTGAAAGTCTCTAGAGGAGAGCCCACAACCACTCTGGGCAGCCTGTGCCAGTGCTCTGGGACCCTTACAGGAAAGAAGTTCCCCCTTGTGTTGAGCTGGAACCTCCTGTGCTGCAGCTTCCATCCATTGCTCCTTGTCCTATCCCAGGGAGCAGTGAGCAGAGCCTGTCCCCTCCTCCTGACCCCCAGCCCTCAGATATTTACAGACATTCATTAAATCCCCTCTCAGTCCTCTCTTCTCCAGACTAAACAGCCCCAGGTCCCTCAGCCTCACCTCATCTGGCAGCGCTCTCCAGTCCCCTCATCATCCTCGTAGCCCTCCACTGAACCCTCTCCATCAGATCCCTGTCCCTCTTCAGCTGGGGAGCCCAAAACTGAAGGCAGTACTCAAGATGAGGTCTCACCAGGGCAGAGTAGAGGGGAAGGAGAACCTCCCTTGATCTGCTGGACACACTCTGCTTAATGCCCCCCTGGATCCCATTGGCCTCTTGGCCACAAGTACACATTGCTGTGCCATGGATGCTCTCCACCAGCACTCCCAGCTCCCTCTCCAGGGCTGCTCTCCAGCAGTCACCTCCCAGCCTGTATTGCTGCAGTTTATTATTCCTCCCCAGGTGCAGGACTCTGCACTTGTCCTTATTGAACCTCATTTGGTTCCCCTGTGCCCAGCTCTGTCTGTCCAGGTCTCTCTGGATGGCAGCACAGCCTGCAGCTGTATCAGTCAAGCCTCCCAGTTTGGTGTCATCAGCAAACTTGCTGAACAGGCTCTGTCTGTCTGTCCCCTCATCAATGTCACTGATGAAGATGTTGAACAGGACTGGAGTCAGTGCTGAACTCTGGGGGACTCTCCAGCTGGACCTGGCACCACTAACCACCACTCTTTGAATTCTGTCTTGTCATCAGTTCCTAATCCACCTCACTGCCTGCTCTGCCATCCCACACTTCCTGAGCTTCCTTGTGCTTGAATTTCTACCTGGAAGCCATTTCAGGATTTGCAAGCATAATCACTGATAGTCTCATCAGATCACATCATTTCCTCAAGTGCCTGGCCAGGCAAAACCATGTAACCCCACACCAGATTGTTGGGGCTTGGGGAGGTGGGGGTGGTGGGGTTGTTTTGCTGATCAAATGCAGCCACTGTTTTCTTACAGGTGAGCGGTAACAGTAGGCAAGAAAGAGGGTTTGTGTGGACTGAAACAAGAAAAGAAATCCCAGAGCAGTCCTCACTCTCTCTTTTGTCTCTCTGGAGCCAATTGAATTATTCTTCTGGAATTTTCCTCAACAAAACTATCCAGCTGCCATCCCCTCCCCTTTTAAGTAATTCTTAACTTAACAGCAACCATCACCCTGCAGCCCTTACCCAGTCCTGTTGACTCCTGGGGAGATTCCGTGGCTGAAGAGCTCTCTTTGTCTGCAGAAGTGAATGCCCAACAGCTCAGGTTTTGGGGAAGGGCATTTACTCTGAAGTGGCAGGCAACAAACTGAGTTGAGTGGAGTAGAAGAGAGCCAAGATGAACACTCACAGGAGCTCAGACCCCGGAAGAGACTCAGGAAGATTCTGCAAGAAAATGGGGATATGAATTACAAGCCTTGGAATAGTAACAGCATGGAAACATCCACCTGTGATTAACTCAGCCCACTCTGGCTACTATCCAGGCTTTCAGAGGAAAAAGTTCTATCTGAGCAGCAAAAGCTCTAACAGCTGTGTACAGGCAGGTGCTAGGTTATGACTGGACTCAATGACCTTAAGGTCTTTCCCAGCCTGATGGTTCTATGATTTTATGACCCCATCTACAGAGGATGTTTTCACAAAGACAGAAGGGCACAGGAACCATCTCATATTTAACTTGCACAGGAGAGAAATCCACACACACATGCTGCAGCCGTGCCTGAAGAGGTCAGAGAGGTGAGCTCTCCTTGCAGGACACAAGGCCATCTTGTGCCTGTTGGCAAGGGACCCCAAGGCCCCCTGTGTAAGACTTGGTTAGGTGTTGCAGCAAAGAGCCCCAGAGCATGGGCTGCTCTGAGAGTGTATCTGACTGTGGCTCTGCTGCAGGATGGGCACTTGACATCTTCACCAGCTGGCTGCACATTCATTCTCTTTGGAGGAACTCCAAAGTAAAGGTCAGCAGGACCTCACCACACCCACAGGATAAACCTTTGGGAGGATAATTAGTCAGTAGATAACCTCCTTGAAGTCATCCAGGCCTAATACTGGATTATTATCTTACTGAATTATTACCTTCTCTCCTCTGCTGGGTGATGCCCAGTGCCAGGATAAGGGGCAGTGGGTGGAAGTTGAGGCACAGGAGGTTCCATGTGAACCTAGGGAGGATTTTTTTCCCTGTGAGGGTGACAGAGCCCTGGAACAGGCTGCCATGGGGGGTTGTGGAGTCCCTCTCTATGGAGATACTCAAGAACTGTCTGGATGTGTTCCTGTGTGATCTGCTCTGGGCGATCCTGCTCTGGTAGGTGGCTGGACCAGAGGATCTTTGGAGGTCCCTTCCAGCCCCTGACATTCTCTGGTTCTATGCTATTTGTAGAGAACAGTTGTATCAGGCAGCCTAGTGAGGCTGTCAGCATGGTGTCAGCCTGTCTAGCACACACTCAGCTGTCTTTAAGGGTCTTCCTGCTCCCAGCTTCCCATTCACAGACCCTTCTGACCCTGTGTGCAGCTCAGGCTCTGCCTTACCCCAAATGCACCACATACTCCTGCGCTGGCTACAAAGCAGAGTCGGAGCTCTCCTGCCTGGGACTGGGAATCAGCCATTTCACCCCACACCAAATCTCTGCCCGAAGCAGCCAAGGCTTTCTCCTGCCACTGGCTCTCCACGGGGCTATTCCTGGCGGCGCCGTCTGCCTCCAGCTCTTTGTCTGAGGCTGGAGCAGGGAGGAGCTGTGGAAAATGTCACACTCCAGCAGCTCTGAATGCCACCGTCTGGGTTAGTGACCGTAAACGTGATCCTGAGAGCCCACAATCTCCACAGCCTTGGAGCACTGCAGAGCCGGTGTCAGTCCCCACACTTGTTGGGCAGAACCCCCAAAACCTAAGGCAAATGAGGGCATCACCATAGCTCAAAGTGTTCTTTATTAGCTAAAGGCAGCCCAGCCCCGGGCTGTGCTTTGGCATGGCCACAAACCCACCCCCAGAGCACACTGCATCACTGGACTCAAGTCCTGTGACTGCTGCCTTCCAATTAGAGATGGAGCTGAGATTCCTCCAGACATTGGCCACACAATCACCACTGGATGCAAAAGCAAAATCTGAGTTGACTGAAAGTTCATCAAACACAGGGAGATAATTACTGGAAAGCCAAGCTCTGACACTACATTTAAACTAAAAACAAAGGCAAGCTGGAAGCCTTTGAGGAACCAGAACAAAAAGGTTTTCTTCCCAGCCCCATCATGTGAACAGAGCAGACATGGAGACACTGAGGGCATTGTGCAAGGAAGCCCCAACAATCCTGTGAGCCAGAGCACCCTGGTAAACCTCCTGTTCAACCTCCTGTCTTTATGCACTGAATTCAGGAAAAGTCAAATATTCCAAGGGAAAATTAGGGTGGGGTTTCTTTGTTAGGGTTATTGCTGCCTAATCAATTTACAGACTGGATTAGTCTTTGCTTACACAGCCCTTGAGCCTGTTCCTCTTTCCAAATGCAAAATACACAGTGGAGTAAGATCATAGAATCACAGAATCAACCAAGTTGGAAGAGACCTCCAAGCTCAGCCAGTCCAACCCAGCACCCAGCCCTGGCCAATCAACCAGACCATGGCACTAAGTGCCTCTGCCAGGTTTGGCTTCAACACCTCCAGGGACAGCAACTCCACCACCTCCCTGGGCAGCCCATTCCAATGCCAATCACTCTCTCTGCCAACAACTTCCTCCTAACATCCAGCCTGAACCTCCCCAGCTTGAAGCTGTGTCCCCTTCTTCTGTTGCTGATCGCCTGGGAGAAGAGCCCAACCCCACCTGGCTACAGCCTCCCTTCAGGTAGCTGCAGACAGCAATGAGGTCTGCCCTGAGCCTCCTCTTCTACAGGCTGCACACCCCCAGCTCCCTCAGCCTCTCCTCACAAGGCTGTGCTCCAGGATCCTCATCAGCCTTGCTGCCCTTCTCTGGACACATTCCAGTACCTCAACATCTCTCTTGGACTGAGGAGCCCAGAACTGGACACAGCACTCAAGTCCTGAGCAGTGCTGAGCACAGGGGCAGAATCCCCTCCCTTGTCCTGCTGGCCACACTGCTCCTGAGCCAGGCCAGGATGCCATTGGCTCTGCTGCCCACCTGGGCACACTGCTGGCTCATCTTCAGCTACTCTCTATGAGCACCCTCAGGTCCCTCTCTTGCCTGGTTATTCTCAGCCACTTTGTCCCCAGCCTCTAGTGCTGCTTGGGGTTGTTGTGGCCAAAGTGCAGAACCCTGCACTTAGCCTTGTTCAATCTCAACCCATTGGCCTCTGCCCACCCATCCAGCCTGTCTAGGTCCCTCTGCAGGACTCTCCTACCCTCCAACAGACCCACACCTGCTCCTAGCTTGGTATCATTTGCAAACTTACTGATGCTGGACTAAATCCCCTGGTCCAGATCATCAATAAAGAACTGAACAGGTTCGAGGAGCACTGAAGCAGTGCTAACAGCCTGTGTGGAGTTATTGTTAAAGCACTTTCAGGAGGTTCTTTTGCACAGATGGGGATCTGCAGCAGCTGTACAAAAAGCATTTCAGACCACCAACAGCAAGTTATGAACCAAACCTAATTAGGAATGAAGAAAAAATTATGAAGAGTTTAATATAATGAAGAGTCAGAGCACATCTGCTGCTAAGAAACAGCAACTGCTGCTTGGGCCCTCGGCACAGCTCACAGCCAGCGACTGGTTGGAGCATTAAGAAGGCTTTCAGAACATGCAGAAGGGCCAAATGGTTGAGGATGTGAAGTGACCTCTTGAGATGATCTAGGCTAACTCCCAGCAAAATTCACTGCTCTCTCTGAAGGGTAATCATCAATTTGCCCAATTAAAGCTTCAACAGGGAAGTGCTGGCAGGACAGCTGGCCCTGCAGGAGCCGTGTGGGTGTGCACAGCCACCACTGCCTGCCTTTCTGCCATGGCACATTGCTTGGTGCCAGCTCCAGCTCTGCATCTCTTCACCCCAGAGGATTTTTTCCCTCTTTTGTCTGTCCCAGTCCACTGTGAGCTGAATTTTCTCTAAAAAATCAAAATCTCCCAGTGGAGGCCACTCTGGCTGCCAGCTGTCGGAAGGGGAAGCAGTGGTGAGCAGATGTGATGTGGAGCTGCTGAGCCTGGTACGGCTGGGCAGATGTGCAAGGCAAAAAGTCATTTATTTAATTTGGGAGATTTTTTTTTTCCCCCCCAGTAGACCCAACCAGGGACAAAATCAACAGAAATTAAGTTTCCTGCTTACTTCATCTGCATACAGTTCTGGAGCCCCCAACACAAGGACACAGAACTGTTGGAGCGAGTTCAGAGGAGGCCACAAAGATGCTCAGAAGGCTGCAGCAGCTCTGCTATGAGGACAGGCTAGAAGAGTTGAGGCTCTGCAGCCTGGAGAAGAGAAGGATTCCAGGAGACCTTGGAGTGGCCTTCCAGGATCTGAAGGGGGCTACAAGAAAGGTGGAGAGGGACTATTGACAAGGTCTTGTAATGACAGGGTGAGGAGGAATGGGTTTGAACCGGCAGAGGGGAGATTGAAACTGGATGTTAGGAAGAAGCTCTTTGCAGTGAGGGTGGTGAGACAGTGGCACAGGTTGAGGGTGGTGAGACACTGGCACAGGTTGAGGGTGGTGAGACACTGGCACAGGCTGAGGGTGGTGAGACACTGGCACAGGTTGCCCAGGGAGGTTGTGGAGCACAGAATCACCCAATGGGATCAAAGATCACATTGGGTGATTCTGTGCTCCACAACCTCCCTGGAGGTGTTCAAGGCCAGGCTGGATGAAGCCTTGAGCGACCTGTTCAAGTGGGAGGTGTCCCTGCCTATGGCAGGAGGTTGGAACTGGCTGAGCTTTGAGTCCCCTTCCAATCTAAACCATTCTATGATTCTATTTTACGATTCTATGACCCTTAGGGGGTCGAAATTTAACATTCTGGTAGATGGTACAGACATAGCAACAGAGCCAGAACCCAGAGATCTTGCAAGTGACTGCCATCTACATTTGATATTAGATATGTCTGGAGACTGCCTGTCAAACCTCATCTTGAGCAATATGTGTCAGCCTTTTACACTGACTCGATTTTAGTTTACCTTGAGAGCACTCAGGCTGCCCCTTGAGGCAGGTGTCACTCGCATGCCACCTCCAGCACAATCCAATTAGTGCTGTGGTTGCTCCAAAAGCTGCAGCCTGGCTGTGGAGAGCGACAGAATGCTCAGCACTGAAATGAGATCACCTGAACACAGCACACAGCCTGGGCCCCATTTCC
This sequence comes from Tricholaema leucomelas, assembly GCA_013400475.1. Taxonomy (NCBI): domain Eukaryota; kingdom Metazoa; phylum Chordata; class Aves; order Piciformes; family Lybiidae; genus Tricholaema lacrymosa; species Tricholaema leucomelas. Next base: position 331,917 of record WAAF01005034.1, on the reverse strand, counting down.
AGCCCCGTGCTCACCATATGCTGCTCCTGCTACGCCTGGGCTATTTCTAGCTTCAAAGGCTGGATGGGGAAGGGATAGATTTAAAAATAAGGCTTGGATCCTGCCAAGATGTCTGCTGACCACACCAGAGACTTTGTTTGCTGGTAGTCAAAGCAGGGTGGTGCCAGACACCCTTCACTTAGTGCCTTCATAATGCAGGTTCACAGACTTGGCTCTTCACAGAATCACAGAATTAAGCAGGTTGGAGGAGGCAGACCTCTAGGATTGGTCAAGTCTGGAGAAGAGGAGGCTCAGGGCAGACCTCACTGCTGTCTACATTTACCTGAAGGGAGGTTGTAGCCAGGTGGGGTTGGGCTCTTCTCCCAGGCACCCAAGGACAGAACAAGAGGACACAGCCTCAAACTGTGCCAAGGCAGGTTCAGGCTTGATGTTAGGAAGAAGCTCTTCAGAGAGAGAGTGATTGGCATTGGAATAGGCTGCCCAGGGAGGTGGTGGAGTCACTGCCTCTGGAGGTGTTTAAAAGGAGACTGGATGAGGCACTTAGTGCCATGGTTTAGTTAATTAGAAGGCTTAGGTGATAGGCTGGACTTGATGATCCTAGAGGTCTTTTCCAACCTGGACAGTTCTGTGATTCTGTGAATCACTGTATCCATGTGGGCTGTGAAAGCAATCTCACGAGGTCTGCAGCCTGTGCAAGGCACAGATTCATGTCCTTCGGACACAGCTCCTTGGATTTATTTCCTTTTTCCCCTTGTAGTCCTTACAAAGCAAATCTTCCTGCTGTACAGGACTGCAGACTGGCCAGGCCTTAGCACTTGATTTGCTTTTCTTCCTGTAACAGGCAAAGCAGGGTGGGAACTCTGAAACAGCCTGGACAAAAACAAGGCAAGGTCTGCAGGAATCACAGAATCGTAGAATCAACCAGGTTGGAAGAGACCTCCAAGATCATCCAGTCCAAGAAGCAATCTTTGACAGTGCTGGATGAGAGAGAATCTTTCTGGAATTGCCAGCCTTTCTTAGTAGCAGATGCAGCACCATCTGCTAGGGAAGTCTGCAGTTCCTCCTTGGACACAACTCCTGGCTCAGAAAGTCTCGCAGGATGACTTAGGCCAAGTCACTAATTCCTTGCTGAGCCTACCCAGCACAGCTAAAGCCTGTGGCTTGTGTCTGAGAGGTACAATGTGGGGTTTAACCTTCAGAACAAATGCTGTCAGCTTTTGGACACAACAACCACCAAGAGCCAGACTTTGTGACTTGGAAAGGTGCTGCACTTCCATTCCAGCACTCTTCCGGTGCAGAGAATTCAGGCAGAGTTCACAGATTCCAAATGACTCTCACCCAAGACAATCAACCTTCCAAGTGCACTTTCAGAAGAACTTCACAGTGTCACAGCCCACCCTTCTGGCATGCCAAGGGCTCCAGAAATAAGGGGCTGCTAAATATACAAAAGGAAACGGCCCCAGGAACAGCAATATCTACCTGATGCACTGACCATGACCACATCCTCCTGCAGGGTATGGAACAAGCTCAGAGGGTGAAGCAAATGCAGGGCCTGTGTTCATATCATTCTCCTGGAGCCAAACCCAGTCCTGCTTTTCCTTGTCTGCTATTTGTTCCCTTTAAGTGTCACTTTGGTGATGGAGATCATTCCAGTTTTGCAAACCAGATGGTTGATTGATCTGGTATCAGCTCACAGTCAGACTAAAGAACTTTGCCATGCTTTGTTCCATAGTCTACTTCCATGTCTAGTATTTCAAATAGAATAGAATAGAACTGGCCACAATGCTCCTGATCCAGGCCAGGATGCCACTGGCTCTCTTGGCCACCTGGGCACACTGTTGGCTCATCTTCAGCCTACTATCCACCAGTACTCCCAGGTCCTTTTCTTTCTGGCTGCTCTCCAGCCACTCTATCATAGTATCATACTATCATCAGGGTTGGAAGAGACCTCACAGATCATCAAGTCCAACCCTTCACCACAGAGCTCAAGGCTAGACCATGGCACCAAGTGCCACCCCCAGCCTGTAGTGCTGCTTGGGGTTGCTGTGGCCAAAGTGCAGAACCCTGCACTTGGCCTTGTTAAATTTCATCCCATTGGCCTCTGCCCACCCATCCAGCCTGGCCAGGTCCCTCTGCAGGGCTCTGCTACCCTCCAACAGCTCCACACCTGCTCCTAGCTTGGTGTCATCAGCAAACTTACTGATGCTGGACTCAATCCCCTGGTCCAGATCATCAATAAAGATGTTGACCAGGACTGGGCCCAGCACTGATCCTTGGGGAACACTACTAGTGACAGCTGCCAACTGGATGTGGCACCATAGTAGAACATTTTCAGATCCTCTGGAGAAGGAAAAAAGGTAAACAAGGCACAAAAATACACTTTTCACAAAGCTATCAGAAGACACAGGTCCAGCAATAGCCCTGGTAAAAATCTGTCTGTAGCCTCATGGAAATCAGGGCATTTCCCATGCAGTGAGGCAACTTTGCCCAGACAAACGTTTTACTCTACAAATACCTGCAAAATGTGACGTTGTTGGATGTGACAAAGGCAAGGCCTAGGGAGGTCAATCACCTCATTTGAAATGGAATAAAAGGTCAGCTCTAGATCCCTGCCAATGCCTACTTATTCTGCTGTGATTCCCAGCAGCATATGCTTGTTTGGGCAGCCTTGGAGGAACAGCAATTCCTTTCTGCACTGAGGCACTTAGTGCCATGGTCTGGTTGATTGGACAGGGCTGGATGCTAGGTTGGACTGGATGATCTTGGAGGTCTCTTCCAACCTGGCTGATTCTGTGATTCTATGATACTCTGTAACAGCAAATGAAGGTCAAAGGAGCATCTCTCACCTTCATTCTCAGATGCTGAGTCATCCAGAAGGCCAGGGTGTAAACCTGCCAGTCCTCATCCATCCCAAGTCTCTTCCCACATCACTTTGGATTCTATTCTATGACTGGGACCACCTGCAGTGCATCCTGCACAAGAGCTGTGCCATACCTACCTCCTAAGCAACCCAGACCTGCCAATTTACCACACCTTACACTGACTCCACTATAAAACACAGTGAAAGCATCCAGACACTGCTAGCAATTAATTCATGCACATTGAGACCAAGCCCTAAGAGAATCGAAAGCTGCTGAGCTTCATGCATGAACTGTCTGATCTGTCTGCCAAGTCCCACCACCAAGCTCATCATTCTAGCAGTAAATCTGCCATTTCCACATATTTTTTCTCCTGGAGGTCTCCATTTAAATATGCAAACTCTGAGTTCATGAAAGAATCTGATTTTTTTTTTTTTGTCATTGTGCTCAGTTTCAAAAAGAAGGAAGAAAAGCAACAAAAACTTTTCCCTGTCTCACTCTTCTATTGACATTTGGCCTTTTTATCTCTGGAGACCAGAGCTAAGGCTCCACCTTGGTCACAAGGCTTGATGGAATTGCTTCAGTCCCTAATTATTATTTGTCCACATCATAAAACTGCTATCACACAGCCTGTCCTCATTAGCCAGTGCTGTTTGGCCAAGGCAGCAGGGTGCAGTGGTCATATCTGAAGCACAGGCTGGGTTGGGCAAATGAGATAACACAGCAGCTACCTGCTGAAGGCATACCTTCAGCTAGGACAACTGCTCACTCTTCTGAAGAACAGCCAAATTAACACAAATTTAAGAGAAGTGGTTGGCTTACTGATGTATTTTCTGCCAGTGCTTTATGGGTACAAAAGTATCCAGGAAGAAAGGGACCTGGGGGGGCTGGTAGAGAGTAGCTGAAGATGAGGCAGCAGTGTGCCCAGGTGGGCAGCAGAGCCAGTGGCATCCTGGCCTGGCTCAGGAGCAGTGTGGCCAGCAGGACAAGGGAGGTTCTTCTGCCCCTGTGCTCAGCACTGCTCCGGACACACCTTGAGTGCTGTGTCCTGTTCTAGGCTCCTCAATTCAAGAGAGATGTTGAGGTGCTGGAAGGTGTCCAGAGAAGGGCAGCAAGGCTGGGGAGGGGCCTGGAGCACAGCCCTGTGAGGAGAGGCTGAGGGAGCTGGGGGTGTGCAGCCTGCAGAAGAGGAGGCTCAGCGCAGACCTCATTGCTGTCTGCAGCTACCTGAAGGGAGGCTGTAGCCAGGTGGGGCTGGGCTCTGCTCTCAGGCAAGCAGCAACAGAACAAGGGGACACAGTCTCAAGTTGTGCCAGGGGAGGTCTAGGCTGGATGTTAGGAGGAAGTTGTTGGCAGAGAGAGTGATTGGCATTGGAATGGGCTGCCCAGGGAGGTGGTGGAGTTGCCATGCCTGGAGGTGTTGAAGCCAAGCCTGGCTGGGGCACTTAGTGCCATGGTCTGGTTGATTGGCCAGGGCTGGGTGCTAGGCTGGATTGGCTGAGGTCTCTCCAGCCTGGCTGATTCTATGATTCTATGAATACCCAGGCAGCAACGTGCGTAGATGGTGTCTAATTCCATTTTCATACAGTGCCAGATGCTGCTACATGGCCACTTAGAAAGCAGAAGGGATCAGTCAGAAAAAGAGCAAAGCTGAGACCTTTGTTCACTGAAGATCCCTTCTACTTATGGCCTTGCTAGTCAAATTGCATTACACACCTGTGAGCAGTGCAGTCATTTCAGAGAAGCACGAACCTTTGTTGAGCCAGTGCCCCTCTGCAGCCTTCACAGTCCTTCTTTCTCATCCAAGCCATTACTCTCCAGGAGCACAGAATATTAGCCTTTGAGGTATCTTTTGCCAGGTCAAAAGATCTTTGGGTCATCTTTCATCTAACTTGGGAGACAGAGAAGGATGCACAAGGAAACCTAGAGTCTGGGTCTGCCATGGCTCCTGTGGTGATCTTGAAGGTATGGTGAGTGCTGCTGAATGCCGCACACCTGCAACCAGACTCCACACTTGTCAGAACTAGAGCAGAGAGCAGCAAAATCCTTTCTCTGCACAGGTGAAGCCTGGGCTGACACAAGCAGGGCAGAGGCATTTCTGTCCTGTTTATGCCAGGCTACCTGCTGGCTAACACTTGCCAGAATGCCACAGGGAAAGGAATAAAAGTGGCCCTTAATTATGGTCCTTCTGTTGTTCAACTCAGGGGTTTTATTAAAAGGGAAAAAGCACAGAGAGCAGCTAATCAGCTGCTCCTAACAAGTGAAGTTTAGAAGCTTGATTTTCCAAGTGATTAGGGATGCAAACACACACTTGCACAGCTCCAACTCTTTGTGTCTTTATCCAACAACTATTTCTACTAACCAAGAAAAGATCAGAGCAGGACAGCTAACAGCCAGTAGCAGCCTCAAATGCTTCTGGGTTTATTACCATTTAAAAACCTACACTGCAGCTTTGTTTCTATGGTCCTGAGAGCTCCACAGGTTCCTCACACAGCTTTAACTGGAAGCAAAAGCTGCTGCTGTACCTTTGCATGCATGATTCCTTCACCACAAAACACCACTTGTTGGACAAAACACCACTCAGCTTCACACAGCCACTCACCATCTCCAGCAGCACTTGGCAGTGGTGCTCCCATGCTCTGGTTAGAAGCCCTAATGAGAGAACAGAGCAGCTGCCAGCAACTTAGGGGTTGAAACAGAAATTGGGATGGCTTAAAGAGAGATGATATAGCCTGAGGAGAGCTAACAATGAGCATGGTGATTCAGACAGCCTGTATGGTTGCTGTGCTTCTTACCATACCTGCTAGTCCCTCAAAGCATTGAGGACTTGCTGCTGACTGAACTGCTGAGCATCGCATGCTCAGCACTCATTGGGTATCCTTCCAGGTAAAGCCAGATAATCTGGTGTACAGGTCACCAAATAAGTGTAGTTTAAACCTCCAAAAAGGACAGCTTTACCAAAATCATCACTTGTCAAGCACTCACCATCTCATTCTCTGAAGCTGCAAGTCAGACAAGTGTCACCAGTGCCTTTCTGAGCAATAGGCTAGATGGGAAACATTTTTTGCTCCCACAAACAGCACATCTTAGAATCATGGAATCAACCAGGTTAGAAGAGACCTCCAAGATCATCCAGTCCAACCTATCAGCCAGCCCTATGCAATCAACCAGACCATGACACTAAGTGCCCCAGCCAGGCTTT